>JAPEVW010000092.1:207500-210000 GCA_027921565.1 Artemia sinica
TCGAAAAGGATAGTCTTCGGCAATCTGTCATCCTTCATCCGCAGAACCATCTATCCATCTTAATTTTATTCCTATTATAGCCCGAGGAAAGCGGGATTAAACCACACTTTCCGTACAGCCTACTGTTTGAAACAGGGTCAGTCAGCTGGGTATTGAGAAAAATCTGTAGGCAATTCTACTGGAAAACATCTAGAAAATCTTCATCCACTTTTCGGAGCGCCCATGCTTCAACACAATGTTTGATCACTCTAGCTTCCAATATTCTGATCTCGGTTTGCAGACTCATCTTCCTATTCTTCCAAGCTTTTTTAGCTGTGACATCCAGAGCCTTGGCTGTTCTACTTTTAACATCTTCACTGCTCCCACCGTCTTTACTAATAATACTACCAAGGTAAGTGAAGCTTTCCACCCGATCAATCTTTTCGTTACCCAACGTCACCATTTCATCTTCACTTATTCCTATCCTTAACGACTTATTCTTCTTAACGACTTAACGACTTAGGCTGAAAATTATGCAGGTTTTCATTTTATTTTTTTTAATTATATTCCCCCTTCCTCTCTATCCGAACTTTTATTGCACGGCTATTTGTAAATTTTGTCCAAAATATAAATAGCAACCTAAAATATTGATTCTTTATAAGAAAAAAAAAAGCTTTGAAAATATACCTTTTATTAACTAATAAAACAAAAAATACCAATAAAAAACGAACAAAAATTGTTTTTAAAAAACTTTCCACCAAAGAATTTTTTCAAAGAAAATTAAAAAACCACATCAAACCAAGAACAATCAGAATAAGCTGAAATAATGATTTAAGCTTGAATCAATATTAATAAATCTCAAGTCAAATTAGCAGAAATCACAATAATAAATAAACGAGACCCAAAATGTACAGAAATTACAATTAAAAATTTTGTCAAACTTAAAGTGAATGGAAACTACCTCAAAGAGGAGAAGGGTTAGCGCCCACCTCAGCCTTCTAAAGACCAGAGTCTCATTTGTGCTTTACTAAAAACAGAGTATATTCTAAGTGTTTTCGCATTTATAACGTTAGTAGATTCAAAAGAGGCAAGACTTGCAGGAATGAATATCATTCTATGTTAAACTTGCAAACTGTATTCATTGGTTTTGCAAGTAATTTTGGGTTATTTTGGCTATATATATATATAATATATATATATATATATATAGATATATATATATATATATATTATATATATATTATATATATATATAGTATATATATATATATAATAATATATATATATATATTTATATTATTTATATATATATTATATATATATATATATGATATATATAATATATATATATATATATATATATATATTATATATAATATAATATATATATAATAATATATATATATACTATATATAGATATATATATATATATATATATATATTTATATATATGATATATATATATATATAATATATATATTATATAGATATATTATATATATATATTATATGTATAATATATATATAGTATATATATATTATATATATATTATATATATATAATATATATATAGATGAAGCTTTAGTCTTGAGAACCTGTCATTCTCCTGTTGTGGCAATACCTCTTCGTTTTGAGTTTGACTTGGCTATTCATTGTAATTTATGTTCGCTATGGGTCTCATTTATTTATGACAGGTATTTCTTCGTTTCAAGCTTGAATTATTACTTGGCTTTATTTCTGATCGTCTTTGTTTAATGTTACTCTTTACTTTTCTTTGAAAAAATTCTTTTACAGGAAAATTAACTTTTAGTAAAAATTATGGAACAGCAAAAATTTTAATAATTGAAAATTATGAAGTCAATTATGGAAAGTACGGGTCAGGTGGCTAGGCCAACGACTCTTCCAACATTTTTGTTATTTCCAACGTTGTCATATGACCTGTTCATAAACTAATAAAACCCAAATAGAAAAATTATCATCTCCAGCACCTTTGAAATCGTCTCCGTTTTTCATTGGCAGCGTCAAAACCGTCTTTGAACGTCTTTGTTGTCTCCAACATCATCATATATAGAAACACAGATAAACCGTTCAAAAAAAAAAAAAATAAAACTAAAATAGAAAATTTAACGTCTCCGAAGTCCTCAAAAGTGGGATATCAAAGCTGCCTTTTTGTTTTTCGTCTCTACTCCACGTATGATATTTACAATGATAGAGGGACTGAACCAATAACTGAAGTGAAAATAAAAAACTTTTATGTTAAAGTAATAATCTCTTCATTCTTATCTTCAATGTTCCCAAAATCATTTTGGTCTTTAATTGTCAACGTCAAAATTGCCTTTCACGTCTTCGTTTTCTCCACAACTTGTCATATATATAAACAAAGATAGACTGATAATATAAGTAGTGTTTATTTTTGGTTATTTCTTTAAATTAATTTGCCTATTTATTATGAAGCTTGGCTACTTATTTCTGTTCGTCAAAATTTTGTTTTAGTATATTAAGTCATGATTCCGTAAATA
>JAPEVW010000092.1:215000-241455 GCA_027921565.1 Artemia sinica
TTTCTAATATTGTTAAACAAGCAAAACGTTTCATTATCTATGGTAAATATTTTAAACAAATTTAATTGCCCCAATATGAAGTTCCTCCGTGTTTATTTATCATTATCAGGCCGCTATTAGAATATGCATGTCCGGTCTGGCATTCGCATCTTTCAAGCAAGCTTAGTGACAAAATTGAGTCAGTCCAAATGCGTTCGCTCAGGATCATCTACAAAGAGAGCAAAATTCCGTACTCCTTCCACCTTAAATCCGCAGGTATTACCACGTTAAAAGAAAGGAGAGTACAAATTTGTTTGCGTTTTGCTAAATCCGCAATATCTAATCCTCTTACTGAGCACATCTTTCCTGATTACATGACCCCGTCTCCTCCGCTTAGCTTCCTTGGCAATTCCAACATATTCACCTATCCATACCGTTACTGAGAGGTTCCGGAAAAGTTTTATCCCCTTTATTTTGGCGCACCTAAATAATCCCTGAACTATGCTCTGTACCAAACTTAACTCCTCCGTCCTTATTTTAGTTGTTGTGTATGTTCACAAATCATGCGTCATTTTTTTCTCTTTATCTTTGTCACTTTTATTTTCCATTTTGGTTGATACTTATTTATGTGAAATATATTTTCTGGCCTTTAATTTTTTTTCCTTTAATTGTATTCCTTTCTTTAATTGTAAATATTCCTTTGACAGCTAATTTGGCTTGATTTAAGTGTTTTTTTTTTTAATTTTATGTATTTGACCTTGAACACGATTTCGGCAATGTTTTTTCTTCTTGACTGTGATTTTCTTTTATCCCCCCACCCCTTCTTCTTCTATTTTTCTGTTTCTATTCTAGCCATTTGTTAAATTCTTATCGAACATTTTTATGCTTGATTGGTGTTTCTTTTCTTGCTGTATTATTTGTTTCTTTGTTTTGCTTTGTCTATTTCTTTTTTGACATATGAAGCGAATTCGGCTCTATTAGAGCTTGTGATAGCCTTTGGAAAATAAATATTATCTTATCTCTCTTATCTTATCTGTATCTATTAACACAGGAGCATACCTAAGGCGGAGGGGGGTAATATTTGGGGGCCTGTGCCCCAAAATCTAAAATATCCTGTGTGTGTGAGAATTTCTAAGTAACATTGTCAAGCTATTTTTTTTCATATATATATATATATATTGCAGTGCTTAAAAAAAAATGAAAAAAAAAAAATCCCTCTTCGTGCCGGTATGAATAGTTTATTTAGTTTTTGATCATAACATTAAAATAAATGATAATAATAATGATGCATAAAAAAAAGTTGACCAAAATTTTCCCCTCACAAGATTTGTTTTTGGGGGGGATATCTACATATTCATAAGAATCAATTTAGTCTTTAGTTTTATGTTCTTAGTTTGAGGTGTTTTACGTGTTAGAGTTAGTATTTGTTTAGATTGAAATTTGATTTTATGGTACTAACTCTGTCTAGGATTTCTTCTATCAGAATTATTCCTCAAATGTATAAAAAAATAAGCTGACTGTACCAAACTTTCCATTTGTGCTCTTTTATTTTGCTTTATTTTGTGTTAATCTTAATTCCCCCAAACCAACTTAATTGTCATGTGTCAAAAGATCCAAGTCATGTATGCAAAAGTGAAGGAAATGAATTTGCCCCCCCCCCAAAAAAAAAAAATATCAGGATATTAACTATTTTCTAAATAATCATCTTCGGTTTTTGTAGTAATATAAAATTCCGTTGATATAGGTCAGATGTTACATGACCACATCGTCCTTAACCTATGTGGCGGGAGGGGCTCGCAATCGCCCTCTCCCCACATCCTAAAATTTTTGAAATTACTGGTCACTTCTATATAAAAGATTAGTTGAAATAATTTTTAATTATTTTGTATTTACTATAGTAAAAAAAAAAAGAACCAACAAAGAGAAAAATCTCAGTGAAAAAAAAAACAAGAAAACAAGACTGCGGCCAGTGGAGAGAAAAGAAAAGACAAATGCAAAACAACGCGGATATTTTGCCTGTATCCTACAAGGCGTCTTCAGCACGAAAGAAACACAAAGATAAAAAAAAAAAAACAAGCTAAAACTAAAAAACCAATAAAACCACCACCAAAAAAAAAAAATATACAATTGGCGCAAAACTGATCCACGTAGGGAAAAGATGCTATTATAGAGTTACTTCAGTGAGGACACCAGAGTAAACTGAGGAAAAATGAAAAAACTGTAAGTTACTTTAATTATTCTGTTGCGAATAACCGTTTTGTTGGCTATTACTAAAGCAAATCGTTTTGGTCTAGCAGGTAAAATTGTCCCCTGGTGATTATTAAAATCTTAACTCCCTTATTGACTGTTGATTCACTTTAGAAGGTTATCATAAATTGGGTCAATATTTAAATTAACTGTGTCCCTATTTATCGAAAGTTTAGCAAACATATGAGTAGAAGGGGGGGGGGCTACTCGGTACCCACACCATATATGGGCATAGAGTCCCTAGGGGAAATCGGATTTCTGAGAACATGATTGCGTAATCGGTCAATGACCTTTTTCCAAGGTCGATTGTATTTGATGTTTCTATGTGTAATAACCCGGTCCCACACCATATATGGGCATAGAGTCCCTAGGGGAAATGGATTTCTGAGAAATTGATTGCGTAATGGGGTCAATGAACCTCTTTTTCCAAGATCGTTTATTTGATGTTTCTATGTTGTCTCCGGGGCGATTGCACATGCGAATTGAATTCTAACGGGAAAACAAATTGATCAGACTTCGTGGGGGAAAGTGAAATTTCCGAGAACTTGATTGCGTAATGATAAGTGAATTTCCGAGAAATCAGCCATTGCGTAAGGGTCGCACATGAGGAAGTGGAATTCGAACGGGAACTGGTTATTGCGTAATCGATGGGGGAAGTGAATTTCCAGAAACCATTGCGTAATCGATGGGAATTTAGTTGATACGACTAACAAACAGTTAGATCACTTCGTGTTCCTTCTCAGCCAATCAGAGGGGCTTGCTTGGTTACATATTAGCGGCGGAAAATATGATGAAAGGATTTTTGCTATAGTTTTAATTAGTCTCGTGGCAATAGAATCATAAGTTTTTTTTAGCAGAGAATAACATGAGTGAACAAGTAGAGTTAGGAAATATCCCTTTTATTGCAACAGTACTATTGTGTAAAGGACATTTCATGATTTTGAGTATCCACATGAACCTACTGACAGTTTATACAATAGAGGCAGAGACAGATGAGAAGAATCTGGAGGAAAACGAGAAAAAAAATTATATGTGACAGGAGAGAAATTTAGACCGATTGCAAGTAAGATCAGTAAAAGAAGGATTGATATGATAGAAAAGGAAGCATCAAAGATGGTAAAAGAGGGCTTTTCTATAAACGTAAAAGACAGAAGTGAAAACCCAATGAAAAATTGTTATAGTGCAAGATATAACTCGGATTGATTATGGGATTATGCTAAAGAGAAGAGGAAAAAGTGCCCTTATCCACCTTCAAGGACAACATAAGAGGTATCATCTCAAAAGGATTTTAAACAACGGAAACCATGGTGAAGTGTTCTATATACCATTTTCGACAAATCGACATTTTTGGATATTGCTTGATCTAAGTTTCTATACCATTAATCATACAATATAATTTGTTTCTGCTATTTTTAATTGTCTAATACTCGTTATGCAATAGAGTAAGATCCATACCAACAAGGAGACTTCTGTACATTGAATAGTCCAGGATTGAAGATCATCCCTTAGAGTTACTCAACAGAGGGGCTTCCATCCACAACATAGTTTTCTATCACAGATAAAAAACCAATGAGAAATAGAAGTTTAGCTGTGTAATTTTTTTTCAGTAAGAAATATCAACATTTAATTAGATGATTGCATCCATAGACTATTTCATGGCCAATCAAAATCATTATTCATAATAGGTAAACATTCGTTAAATCAATATTTATAATACTCTTAGAAAATATATGATGTCAGGCTCAATTACCATCATCATCATCCAGCATATTTTTCTACTATCACTAACCCCGATTCACCAGCAGGATTTTGGTATGCATTTTCAACCCCGGCGTCAGGTAAATGTGAACCTCATCATCATACATCAATAATTTGTATTCTTTTCATTTAGGTCTTAATAATTCTTCTCATTACACATTGATCGATCAAAGGGGGCATGTCCTCGAAATAAAAAAACGCCGCTTACTCTCATTGTAGGTAAACTAGGAGCCAACCCGCTCATCGTCTTCTATGCAAAGAGACCTGACAGTCCCCCACCGTATCCAGATTTCTGACGTACATGAAAGTCCATATCATTATAATGAACTTCCATTATTCATAGGTACCTTTCGTGAAGGCTTCTATAGATTTCTGAGAAATCCTCATTTTACGTGAGCTCTCCACTCGGTCCATGACATCCTAAAAGATGCGATTTATTATGGTCCAAAAGCTCTGTGTTAAGGTAATCCGGTACCCATGAATATACTGGAAGGGAGTTGTTTAGGGTAAATGTATTTCAGAGGTCTCACCCATTATTTTTCATTTCATCGTATAATTTTGTCATGTCTAAAAAATTCATCAAGAGCCAGATGAGGTGATTTTTTTTATTTGTTAACTACGGGGCGAAGATTTGCAATGATAGAATTGAATTCTAACCGAGATTTAATGTTATGATCTAGGGACTCGTCTGGAGGAAGTGAAAACCTTTTCCGCAGAAACTGATTGCGTAATCGATGGGGGAACTGGAATTTCGTTACCAGAAAACTGTTATTGCGTTAATCGAAAGAGGAAGTGGGATTTCCGAGAACTTACAGAGCTGCGTTAATCGATGGGAGGCAGAATTTCTCGAGTAAATAATTGCGTAATCGTGGGAAACTTATGTTCAATGTCTACGAAAAGGGACAAAAACTTTAGACCACAAAGAGTGTTCAACTTCTCAGCCAATCAGAGAGCTACCAGACGCTACATATCTAAGGCGGATGGGAAGGACGAATATGGATGAAAATTTTTGCTTAAAGTTTTATGTAGTCTAGTGAATATCGAATTCACTAAGTTTTTAGTTAGCACACTGAAAAGTAATATTATTGAACGTGAACCATCAAAGTTGAGTTTTGAATATTATCCTTCCATTATTTTCTATCTTGTTATATTTGTAATACTGACATTTTTTCATGATTTTGAGTATTACATGAACCTACTGAATGTTTAGACAGACATAGAGGCAGCAGACAGATGAGAAGAATCTCTGGAGTCAAAACGAGAAGAAAAATTAACTATGTGACATGGAGAGAACTTTAGACGATGACAAGTAATTTGAAATCAGATAAAAGAAGGATTTGATATGATAGAAAAGGAAGATCCCTAGAGTTAGGATACTGGTAAGCTGAGGTCGCTCCTTACTTAACACTTCGTTAAACGAAATGTTTTGTTAATGAAAAAACCCCATAAGAAATAAGTTTAGTGCAAAGAAAAAAAGAGCTATTTATACATTAAATCGAAGATGAGCAGAAAAAAGTTAAATACATTCTTCAAGACCCGTAAACTTATGTCCAATGTATACTAGTTAAAGTGACAAAAAAAACTTTTCCCAAAGAGGAAACTTTGGTCGAAGTAAAGTAAAGAGCTACAGACTAAATCAAAGATATGATGATAATAATAACGAATAATTGTTCAAACTTCTTAAATTTCTGCTAAAGTTAGACAAGTTTCATCATACCTCCATTTAATATTTTTTTGGAGGAAAATAACAACTGAAAAGACATATTATGAACTCACATAAAACTTTAGTGGGATTGCATTTGAAGAACCTTGCATCCTTATTTGTTCTTTTATCAGTCCTTTATTTATTCAGCCTAGAAAAATCAGTTTTCTATTACTGACTATTTCAAAGAAAATAAAAACATAACGGTTGAATTTACGAAATCGAGTAAATGTTGATTTTTCTTAAGAAATCAGGTCATTCTAATTTTCTCGGACACCATTTTATGGGATTAAACCTAAAATTGATGAATTATTATATTTGAAATCAGCATTATAATTTGATTCATCAATATCTATTGCTATCTTTAAATTATGTTGTCCTAGAGCTCGGATACCTTTGAACATCATCATCATCAGCATCCTACTATCACTATATTCACCAGAGGAAATGTGGCTTATTAATTAAAAAACACGGTTCAAGTAAAATGAACCTCATTTCAAAGAAAAAGTAAAGAGCTACTACATTAAATCGATCAATGAGGCATGAAATAAATTAAATAATTCTTCAAAACGTAAAACTTATTGTCCAGGTCAAACTAGTTTAGCCAAGTGACAAAAAACTTTTATCCACAAGAGGACACTGAAGGCCCCCGTAAAGTACTACAGACTAAATCAAAGAGTATGATGAAAATAACAATAATTGTATAAAACTTCTTAAATTTTCATCGGTACCTTCGAAGGGCTCATACTATGTACAAAGAAGGAAAACACCTGAAAAGACATATTCCGTGAGCTCCCACTCGCTCCAACTTTGGCTAAATTGATTTGAGAGACCTTCACTATGTTCAAAAGCTTGTCCTTAAGGTATCAGTCTATCATGACTATACTAAACCTTGTTCAAAGCCCTAAATATAATAAGGGTTACCCGTTATTACGAAATCATTTTTACTGTATTTTGTATGTCTAAAATTCATCAAATTTCTCCAGACAGGTTTTTTTTTTTTTAGGACTAAACTTGAGCGAAACTTAATATCATTGAAATCAGCATTATAGATTTGATGTCATTGATGTATCTATTGCTATCAAAAAAACCGTTTCCTAGAGTTACGGATACCTTTGAGTCTGGGTCGCTCCTTACTTACACTTCGTTACCACGAAATGTTTATTAATTAAAAAAACTTTCAATAAAATAGTTTTTCAAAGAAAAGTAAAGAGCTAACCTACATTAAATCGAAAGATGAGCAGAAATAAAGTTAAATAATTCTTCAAACGTAAACTTATGTCAATGTCATACTAGTTAAAGTGACAAAAAACTTTTTCCCACAAGAGGACACTTTTCGAGGCAAAAGTAAAGAGCTACCAGACTAAATCAAAGATATGATGAAATAATAACGAATAATTGTTCAAACTCTTAAATTTTCTGTAAAGTTAGACAAGTTCATCGTATTTTACATATTTTTGGATGGAAAAAACACACTGAAAAGACATATTATTGAACTCACATCAAACTTTGGCGGGATTGCATTTGAAGAACCTTCCATTATTTTCTATCTTGTCCTTATTTCAGTCTATACTGACTTTTAAACCTTTTCAAAGCCCTAAATATACTAACCTAACGGTTATTTATTTACGAAATCGAGCAAACTGTTGATTTTTTCGAAAATCAGAGTCAAATTTTCTCAGACACCTAACTTTTGATGGGATAGGACTAAACTTGATGAAACTTATATATTTGAAATCAGCATGTATAATTTAGATTTTTCATTGATGCTATCGTATTGACTATCAAATTCCGTTCCTAGAGTTACGGATACCTCTTCTGAGCTGGGGTCGCTCCTTACTTACACTTCGTTACCACGAAATGTTTTGTTATTAAAAAATCCTTACCATAAAATAAGTTTTTCAAGAAAAGTAAAGAGCTACTACATTAAATCGAAGATGAGCAGAATAAAAGTTAAATAATTCTTCAAAACGTTGAAAACTATGGTCAAATGCATACTAGTTAAAGGAGTGACAAAAAAACTTCATTTCCACAACTGAGGACACTTTTCGAGTAAAAGTAACGAGCTACCAGGATTACTAAATCAAAGATATGATGAAATTCAAATTAACGACAATAATTGTTCAAACTCTTAAATTTTCTGTAAAGGTCATTGACAAGTTCATGTGATTTTACATATTTTTGGATGGGAAAACCACACTGAAAAGAACATATTATTTTTCAAAGAAACTCACATCAAACTTCGAAGATGGGATTGCATTTGAAGAAATTCTTCCATTACTTTTCTATCTTGTCCTTATTTCAGTCTATTAGTGACTTTTAAAACCTTTTCAAAGCCCTAAAAGTTATACTAACCTAACGGTTATTTATTAAAACGAAATCGAGCAAACTGTTGATTTTCTTCGAAAATCAGTCAAATTCATTCTAGGACACCTAACTTTGAGGGATAGGACTAAACATTGATGAAACTTATCTATTTGAAATCAGCATTCATAATTGATTCATTTGATGTATCTATTGCTATCAAAATTCCGTTTCCTAGAGTACGGATTGACCTTTGAACTGGGTCGCCCCTCTCTTACTTACACTTCAGTATGACCACGAAATGTTTTATTAATTAAAAAAACTTTCTCATAAAATAAGTTTTTTTGCAAAGAAAAAGTAAAGAGCTACTACATTAAATCGAAGATGAGCAGAAATAAAGTTAAATAATCTTCAAACGTAAACTTATGTCCAATGTCATACTAGTTAAAGTGACAAAAAAAACTTTTTCCACAAGAGGACACTTTTTCGAGTTTAAAAGTAAAGAGCTACCAGACTAAATCAAAGATATGATGAAATAATAACGAATAATTGTTCAAACTTCTTAAAATTTCTGTAAAGTTAGACAAGTTCATCGTATTTTGACATATTTTTGGATGGAAAACACACTGAAAAGACATATTATTGAACTCACATCAAACTTTGGCGGGATTGCATTTGAAGAACCTTCCATTATTTTCTATCTTGTCCTTATTTCAGTCTATACTGACTTTTAAACCTTTTCAAAGCCCTAAATATACTAACCTAACGGTTATTTATTACGAAATCGAGCAAAACTGTTGATTTTTTGTTTCGAAAAATCAGTCAAATTTTCTCGGACACCTAACTTTGACGACTAGGGACTAAACTTGATGAAACTTGATATATTATTGAAATCAGCATTTTTTTATAATTTGATTCATTTGATGTATCTATTGCTATCAAAATTCCGTTTCCTAGAGTTACGGATACATTTGAGCTGGGTCGCTCCTTACTTACACTTCGTTACCACGAAATGTTTATTAATTAAAAAACTTTCCATAAAAATAAGTTTTTCAAAAGAAAAGTAAAGAGCTACTACATTAAATCGAAGATGAGCAGAAATAAAGTTAAATAATTCTTCAAAACGTAAACTTATGTCCAATGTCATACTAGTTAAAGTGACAAAAAAACTTTTTCCCACAAGAGGACACTTTTCGAGTAAAAGTAAAGAGCTACCAGACTAAATCAAAGATATGATGAAAATAATAACGAATAATTGTTCAAACTTCTTAAATTTTCTGTAATAAAGTTAGACAAGTTCATCGTATTTTACATATTTTGGATGGAAAAACACACTGAAAAGACATATTATTTGAACTCACATCAAACTTTGGCGGGATTGCATTTGAAGAAAAAAACCTTCCATTATTTTCTATCTTGTCCTTATTTCAGTCTATACTGACTTTTAAACCTTTTCAAAGCCCTAAATATACTAACCTAACGGTTATTTATTTACGAAATCGAGCAAACTGTTGATTTTTTCGAAAATCAGTCAAATTTTCTCAGACACCTAACTTTTGATGGGATAGGACTAACTTGATTGAAACCTTTATAATTATATCATTGTGGTAAAAACTAGGATCCAAACCGCTCATCGTCTTCTAAAAGACGACCTGAAGGCCCCCGCCGTCAGATCTTCTGAATAGTAAAGTCATTTCAGTATACAAACTTCCGTTATATTCATTATCGGATACCTTCGAAGGTCTACTAGTACAAAGAAGGACTCCTCACTTTCCGTTAGCTCACGAACGTTCCATACATTCCTAAAAAGATTGCGAGAAAACTATTGGTCAAAAGAAAAGGTATTAGACTTACATTCAATTACTGAGGGATGTTCTATTTGCAGAAAATCAAAGTTAAATTATTCTTAAATCGTATAACTTATGTCTAAAATGGTCATCAATTAAAGTGAGGTTTTTTTTTTTTTTTTTTTTTACAAGACGGACAGATTTAATGTCATTGATAGAAAGATGTATGAGATAAATGTCTGATATGATAAATTAATAACGAATAAAAAAATAGTTTTCCAAGAACTATGTTTTTGTAAAGTTAGACAAGTTCAAGTTTCATTTACTACACTAAATTTGAACTCGATGAGCAAAATAAAAGTAAATAATTATTCAAACGTAACTTATGTCCAATGTCGGGACTAGTTAAAAGTGACAAAAAAAATTTTTCCCACAAGAGGTCACTTTTCGAGTAAAAGTAAAGAGCTACCAGACAAAGCCATAGATATAATGAAATTAACTAACGAATAATTGTTCAAACTCTTAAACTGTTGATTTTCTCGTAAAGTCAGACAAGTTCATCAGATTTTACATATTTTGAGGGATGGAAAAACACTTGAAAACTTATACATATTTGAACTCACATCATAATTTTTGCGGGATTGCATTTGAAGAACCTCCATTATTTTCAAAATTCTTGTTTCTTTAGTTTTTTACGGAGTGACCTTTAATGTCATTTGATCGAAGCAATGTTGGAGATTAATGTCTCGTTAAAACCAGAAAAAAAAAAACCTTTCATAACGAAATATGTTTTTTTTTTCAAAGAAAAGTAAAGAGCTACTACACTAAATCGAAGATGAGCAGAAAAAAAGTTAAATAATTCTTCAAAACGTAAAACTTATGTCCAATGTCATACTAGTTAAAGTGGACAAAAAAAACACTTTTTCCCACAAGAGGACACTTTTCGAGTAAAAGTAAAGAGCTACCAGACTAAATCCATAGATATAATGAAATAATAACGAATAATTGTTCAAATCTTCTTAAATTTTCTGCTAAAGTTAGACAAGTTCATCGTATTTTACATATTTTTGGATGGAAAAACACACTGAAAAGACATATTATTGAACTCACATCAAACTTTGGCGCGGATTGCATTTGAAGAACCTTCCATTATTTTCTATCTTGTCCTTATTTCAGTCTATACTGACTTTAAACCTTTTCAAAGCCCTAAATATACTAACCTAACGGTTATTTATTTACGAAATCGAGCAAAACTGTTGATTTTTTTCGAAAATCAGTCAAATTTTCTCGGACACCTAACTTTGATGGGATAGGACTAAACTTGATGAAACTTTATATATTTGAAATCAGCATTATAATTGATTCATTTGATGTATCTATTGCTATCAAAAATTCCGTTTCCTAGAGTTACGGATACCTTTGAACTGGGTCGCTCCTTACTTACACTTCGTTACCACGAAATGTTTATTAATTAAAAAACTTTCCATAAAATAAGTTTTCAAAGAAAAGTAAAGAGCTACTACATTAAAATCGAAGATGAGCAGAAAATAAAGTTAAATAATTCTTCAAACGTAAACTTATGTCCAATGTCATACTAGTTAAAGTGACAAAAAAAAACTTTTTCCCACAAGAGGACACTTTTCGAGTAAAAGTAAAGAGCTACCAGACTAAATCAAAGATATGATGAAATAATAACGAATAATTGTTCAAACTTCTTAAATTTTCTGGTAAAGTTAGACAAGTTCATCGTATTTTACATATTTTGTGGATGGGAAAACACACTGAAAAGACATATTATTGAACTCACATCAAACTTTGGCGGGATTGCATTTGAAGAACCTTCCATTATTTTCTATCTTGGTCCTTATTTCAGTCTATACTGACTTTTAAACCTTTTCAAAGCCCTAAAAATATACTAACCTAACGGTTATTTATTTACGAAATCGAGCAAACTGTTGATTTTTTTCGAAAATCAGTCAAATTTTCTCGGACACCTAACTTTGGGAATAGGACTAAACTTGATGAAACTTATATATTGAAACAATCAGCATTATAATTTGATTCATTTGATGTATCTATTGCTATCAAAATTCCGTTTCTAGAGTTACGGATACCTTGAGCTGGGTCGCTCCTTACTACACTTCGTTACCACGAAATGTTTTATTAATTAAAAAAATCTTTCCATAAAATAAGTTTTTCAAAGAAAAGTAAAGAGCTACTACATTAAATCGAAGATGAGCAGAAAAATAAAGTTAAATAATTCTTCAAACGTAAACTTATGTCCAATGTCATACTAGTTAAAGTGACAAAAAAAACTTTTGATACACAAGAGGACACTCTTTCGAGTAAAAGTACAAGAGCTACCAGACTAAATCAAAGATATCGATGAAATAATAACGAATAATTGTTCAAACTATCTTAAAAATTTCTGTAAAGTTGGACAAGTTCATCGTTATTTACATATTTTGGATGGAAAACACACTGAAAAGAACATATTATTGAACTCACATCAAACTTTGGCGGGATTGCATTTGAAGAACCTTCATTATTTTCTATCTTGTCCTTATTTCAGTCCTATAACTAGACTTTTAAAACCTTTTCAAAAGCCCTAAATATACTAAATGCTAACGGTTATTTATTTACCGAAAAATAGAGCAAACTGTTGATTTTTTTCGAAAATCAGTCAAATTTTCTCAGACACCCTAACTTTCACCTGAACTTTGGGTAGGACTAAACTTGATTGCAAACTTATATTTTATTATTTCGAAATCAGCATTATTTAGTCTTAGCTCTTACTGTTCGAAAAGTGATCACTTGTAATTTATTTTCGATTCATTTGATGTATCTATTATCAAAATTCCGTTTTCTAGAGTTACGGATACCTTGAGCTGGGTCGCTCTCCTTAACTTACACTTCGTTTCTGTGACCACGAAATGTTATATTAATTAAAAAAACTTTCCATAAAATAAGTTTTTCAAAGAAAAGTAAAGAGGCTCCGTACTACATTAAATCGAATCTCTAGATGAGCAGAAATAAAGTATAAATAATTCTTCAAACGTAAACTTATGTTCAATGTCATACTAGTTAAAAGTGACAAAAAAAAACTTTTTTCCCACAAGAGGACACTTTTCGAGCAAAAGTAAAGAGCTACCAGACTAAATCTAAGATATGATGAAATAATAACGAATAATCTGTTCAAATTCTTAAATTTTCTGTTAAAGTTAGACAAGTCATCGTATATTTTTACATATTTTTGGATGGACAAAACACACTGAAAAAGACATATTATTGAACTCACATCAAAACTTTGGCGGGATTGCATTTGAAGAACCTTCCATTATTTTCTATCTTGTCACTTATTCAGTCTATACTGACTTTTTAAACCTTTTCAAAGCCTAAATATACTAACCTAACGGTTATTTATTTACGAAATCGAGCAAACTGTTGATTTTTTTCGAAAATCAGTCAAATTTTCTCAGACACCTAACTTTGATGGGATAGGACTAAACTTGATGAAACTTATATATTTGAAAATCAGCATTATAATTTGATTCATTGATATGTATCTATGCTATCAAAATTCCGTTCCTAGAGTTACGGATACCTTTGAGCTGGGTCGCTCCTTACTTACACTTCGTTACCACGAAATGTTTTATTAATTAAAAAAACTTTCCATAAAATAAGTTTTTCAAAGAAAAGTAAAGAGCTACTACATTAAATCGAAGATGAGCAGAAATAAAGTTTAATAATTCTTCAAAACGTAAACTTATGTCCAATGTCATACTAGTTAAGTCTGGACAAACAAAAAACCTTTTTCCCACAAGAGGACACTTTTCGAGTAAAAGTAAAGAGCTACCAGACTAAACAAAGATATGATGAAAATAATAACGAATATTGTTCAAACTTCTTAAATTTTCTCTAAAGTTAAGACAAGTTCATCATATTTTACATATTTTTGGATGGAAAAAATTACACTGAAAAGACATATTATTGAACTCACATCAAACTTTAGTGGGATTGCATTTGAAGAACCTTCCAATTATTTTCTATCTTGTCCCTTATTTCAGTCTATACTGACTTTTAAAACCTTTTCAAAGCCCTAAATATACTAACCTAACGGTTATTATTTACGAAAAATCGAGCAAACTGTTGATTTTTTTCAAAATCAGTCAAATTTTCTCGGACACACTAACTTTTGATGGGATAGGACTAAAATTGATGAAACTTATATATTTGAAATCAGCATTATAATTTGATTCATTTGATGTATCTATTGCTATCAAAATTCCGTTTCTAGAGTTTTTTTTCGGATACCTTTGAGCTGGGTCGCTCCTTACTTACACTTCGTTACCATCGAAATGTATATCTTTACTTAATTAAAAAAACTTTCATAAAATAAGTTTTTCAAAGAAAAGAGCTACTACATTAAAATCGAAGATGAGCAGAAATAAAGTTAAATTAATTCTTCAAACGTAAACTTATGTCCAATGTCATACTAGTTAAAGTGACAAAAAACTTTTTCCACAAGAAGACACTTTTCGAGTAAAAGTAAAGAGCTAACCATCACTAATCAAAGATATGATGAAATAATAACGAATAATTGTTCAAACTTCTTAAATTTCTGTAAAGTTAGACAAGTTCATCGTATTTTACATATGCAATCCCGCCAAAGTTTGATGTGAGTTCAATAATATGTCTTTTCAGTGTGTTTTTCCATCCAAAAATATGTAAAATACGATGAACTTGTCTAACTTTACAGAAAATTTAAGAAGTTTGAACAATTATTCGTTATTATTTCATCATATCTTGTGATTTAGTCTCTGGTAGCTCTTTACTTTTGCTCGAAAAGTGTCCTCTTGTGGGAAAAAGTTTTTTGTCCTTTAACTAGTATGACATTGGACATAAGTTTACGTTTGAAGAATTAATTAACTTTATTTCTGCTCATCTTCGATTTTAATGTAGTAGCTCTTTACTTTTCTTTGAAAAAACTTATTTTATGGAAAGTTTTTAATTAATAAAACATTTCGTGGTAACGAAGTGTAAGTAAGGAGCGACCCAGTTCAAAGGTATCCGTAACTCTAGGAAACGGAATTTGATAGCAATAGATACATCAAATGAATCAAAATTATAATGCTGATTTCAAATATATAAGTTTCATCAAGTTTAGTCCTATCCCATCAAAGTTAGGTGTCCGAGAAAATTTGACTGATTTTCGAAAAAAATCAACAGTTTGCTCGATTCGTAAATAAATAACCGTTAGGTTAGTATATTAGGGCTTTGAAAAGGTTTAAAAGTCAGTATAGACTGAAATAAGGACAAGATAGAAAATAATGGAAGGTTCTTCAAATGCAATCCCGCCTAGTTGATGTGAGTTCAATAATATGTCTTTTCAGTGTGTTTTCCATCCAAAAATATGTAAAATACGATGAACTTGTCTAACTTTACAGAAAATTTAAGAAGTTTGAACAATTATTCGTTATTATTTCATTATATCTATGATTTAGTCTGGTAGCTCTTTTACTTTTACTCGAAAAGTGTCCTCTTGTGGGAAAAAGTTTTTTTTTGTCACTTTAACTAGTATGACATTGGACATAAGTTTACGTTTGAAGAATTATTTAACTTTATTTCTGCTCATCTTCGATTTAGTGTAGTAGCTCTTTACTTTTCTTTTGAAAAAAAACATAGTTCTTGGAAAGTTTTTTTTTTTTCTGGTTTTATCACAGACATTAAATCTCATACATGCTTCTATCAATGACATTAAATCTCACTCCGTATGTAAAAAATAAAAGGACAAGATAGAAAATAAGATGGTTCTTCAAATGCAATCCACGCCAAAGTTTGATGTGAGTTCAATAATATGTCTTTTCAATGTGTTTCCATCCAAAAATATGTAAAATATGATGAAACTTGTCTAACTTTACAGAAAATTAAGAAGTTTGAACAATTATTCGTTATTATTTCATTATATCTATGATTTAGTCTGGTAGCTCTTACTTTTACTCGAAAAGTGTCCTCTTGTGGGAAAAAGTTTTTTTTGTCACTTTAACTAGTATGACATTGGACATAAGTTTACGTTTTGAAGAATTATTTAAACTTTATTTCCTGCTCATCTTCGATTTAGTGTAGTAGCTCTTACTTTTCTTTGAAAAAAAAACATAGTTCTTGAAAGGTTTTTTTTTTTTTCCTGGTTTTATCACAGACATTAAATCTCATACATGCTTCTATCAATGACATTAAATCTCGCTCCGTATGTAAAAAATAAAAAAAAAAAAAAACTCATCTGGCTAATTGATGAATTTTAGACATACAAAATTATAGATAAAATGAAAAAAAATGGGTAACCCTTGATTATTACATTTATAGAAAACACCCCTCAGTATATTCATGAAGACTATACCTTTCCACAGAGCTTTTGACCATAGTGTTCTCAATCTTTTTAGGATGTATGGAGCGAGTGGGAGCTCACGGAAAGTGAGGAGGTCCTTCTTTGTGTACTAGTAGAGCCTTCGAAGGTAACCTCGATGATGGTATAATGGAAGTTCATTATACTGAAGATGGACTTTCATATACGTCAGAAGATCTGGTACGGCGGGGCCACTTCAGGTCGTCTTTGCATAGAAGACGATGAGTTCGGTTGGCCTAGTTTTTATCACAGACTATTAAATGAGCGACGCGCGATTCTATCAGGACATTAAATCCCGCTCCGTGATCGATATAATGGTCAATGATGAAGAAGATGAGGTTCAATTACTTGAACCCGGAGGTGAATGCAAGACATACCTATGGTGAATATAGGATAGTAGAAAAATAATGCTGATGACCCTGATGATGTTCAATAAACAGCCTCAGACATCATATATTTAAAGAGTATTATTCATATTGATTTAAACGAATAAATAAAGGATTAGAATAATGATTTTATTTAAATAGCATGGACAAAAAATTAAATGTTGAGCTCACGGAAAGAGGAGGTCCTTCTTTGTACTAGTAGAGCCTTCGAAGGTACCGATGATGGTATAATGGAAGTTCATTATACGAAGATGGACTTTCATATACGTCAGAAGATCTGGTACGGCGGGGGCCTTCGGTCGTCTTTGCATAGAAGACGATGAGCGGTTGGCTCCTAGTTTACCTACAATGAGAGTACGCGGCGATTTATTCGAGGACATGCCCCCTTTGATCGATATAATGGTCAATGATGAAGAAGATGAGGTTCAATTACTTGAACCGGAGGTTGAATGCAAACCACCTCCTCTGGTGAATATAGTGATAGTAGAAAATAATGCTGATGATGATGATGTTCAAGTAATGAGCCTGACATCATATATTTAAAGAGTATTATAAATATTGATTTAACGAATAAATAAAGGATTAGAATAATGATTTTATTTAAATAGCATGGACAAAAAAAATTAAATGTTGATTTCTTAAGAAAAAAAAATTACACAGCTAACTTCTACGAAATTTTTTTTATCTTTGATAGAAAACTAGGCTGTTGGACTGAGAACACTCTAAGGGATGATCTAATCAATCTGGACTATTCATGTACAGAAGTCTCTGTTGGTATTCTTACTCTATGCATAACGAGTATGAGAAAATTAAAATAGCAGAAACAAATTTATTGTATGATTATGGTATAAAACTTATCAAGCATATCAAAAATGGGATTTATCGTAAAATGGTATATGAGAACACTTCCACCATGGTTTCCGTTGTTTAAAATCCTTTTCGTAGAATGACCTCTTATGTTGTCTCTTGAAGGGCCACTTTTCTCTTCTCTTGGAGCATAATCATCATAATAATCCGAGTTATATCTTGCACTATACACATTTTTCTTTGGGTTTTCACTTCTGTCTTTTACGTTATAGAAAAAGCCCTCTTTTACCAGTCTCTTCTTTTGATCTTCCTTTTCTATCATATCAATCCTTCTTTTATCTGAGCTTACTTGCAATCGGTCTAAATTTCTCTCCATGTCACATATAATTTTTCTTCTCGTTTCCTCCAGATTCTTCTCATCTGTCTCTGCCTCTATGCTGTCTAAACATTCAGTAGGTTCATGTGAATACTCAAAAATCATGAAAAATGTCCTTTACAAATAGAACAGTTGCAATAAAAGGATATTTCTAACTCAACTTGTTCACTCATGTTATTACTCTGCTAACTAAAAACTTAGTGAATTCTATTCACAGACTAATAAAACTATAGCAAAAATCCTTTCATCATATTTCCCTCCGCCGCTAATATGTAACCAAGCCCTCTGATTGGCTGAGAAGGAAACACGTGATCTAACTGTTTCCCGTTATCGTATCAATAAATTCCCAAACGCAATCAAGTTCTCGGGAAATTCACTTCCCCCATCGATTACGCAATCAAGTTCTCGGAAATCCACTTCCTCTTCGATTACGCAATCAAGTTCTCGGAAATTCACTTCCCCCCATCGATTACGCAATCAAGTTCTCGGAAATTCACTTCCCCCACGAGTCCTAGATCAATAACATTGTTCCCGTTAGAATTCAATGCGCATGTGCAACCTTCGCCCCGGAGTTATTACACATAGAAAACATCAAATAAATCGATCTTGGAAAAAGAGGTCATTGACCCCATTACGCAATCAATTTCTCAGAAATCCATTTCCCCTAGGGACTCTATGCCCATATATGGTGTGGGTACCGGAGTTATTACACATAGAAACATCAAATAAATCGACCTTGGAAAAAGAGGTCATTGACCGATTACGCAATCAATTTCTCAGAAATCCATTTCCCCTAGGGACTCTATGCCCATATATGGTGTGGGTACCGGAGTAGCACCCCCCCTTCTACTCATATGTTTTTAATTTCTATGGCTTCCCTCGCCCATTGAGTGTACCCTTATCATTTGAAATAGATAAGGCTTCATCAAATTTTACAAAGTGATCTGGTTGAAACCAAATATGTTCTGCTAAAGCTGAAACAAAAGTTTCAGGAGGCTGCTTAATTGCAAGGGTGGATCCAGGATTTTTTCGGGGGGGGGGGGGTTACTAATTTTTGACTTTTTCGGGGGGAGGTTTACTAATTTTTCTGACTCAGTTTTTGACTAATTATACTGATTTTTACCTAGGTTTTACTAATTTTCGACTCGGTCAAAAATTTCGGGGGGGGGGGGTTCAAACGGGGTACCCGCCCCCCCCTGGATACGGCCTTGCTTAATTGTAGGGTTTTTTCTATCGAATTTCGGTGTTCAATAAACCTTTCAACAAATTGTTGGTTAGTCCTACCAATATAAAACTTACCACAAGAACACGGAATTTTATACACCCCACTTACTAAAGTTCCCCGGGTTAAATCCTTTCCAGAACTAAAGAAACTACCCATTGGCCTCAACGATTTTAACATGTATCAATACCAAATTTACGCAAAATCCGTGAACAGAAAGTAGCTTCTTCATTATTGTCCGTCAAACACGATTTTAATACATGTATGCAAAAATTTTACCTCACCCAAAAACCAGGTACATATGGCAATGAAATGAAACTTTTTGATACAACTAAATCTAAAGACTGAGAAACACCAATAAACCCTACTATCATGTTTAACACGTCTATTTTCAATTATTTTGTCAATGAACTTAATTGGGTAATTATTACAAAACAAAATATCCCTCAAGTATAACAATTCCGAATCCAGAAATTCCTGGGAACAAATTCTAAAGGCTCTATCCACTAGTGAAATTACAACCCCCCGTTTCACCGACATAGGGTGGCAAGAATGAAAATTCAAATACCTATCATTGTGCGTTGGTTTTCTGTAAATCGAGAAAAGTAAATGGAGATCCCTTTAATTAATAAAATATCCGGAAAAGGTAATTTATTATTTTCCTCAAACTCAACTGTAAATTTAATATTATTATCAAAAACTATTTAGCCCTACTTTAGCCCAAAACTATTCTAAATTATAGAATATAATTTGTACTTTACTGAAAAAAATTCAAATGAATTTACTGAAAAAATTTGCATTATCAGTTTAATATACATACGCTGATATTTATTCTTTAAAATCTTAACTAATTTTTGATTTCTTAAAGTTATAAAAATAAAAACATTTAAAAGAATTTTTTCAGTAAAGTACAAATTATATTCTGACTTTTAGAAAGCATAGGGTTTTAGAACCCTACTCATATTAATTTCTGCTCGTTTTTGAGTCTGACTCTGTTATTTATTTTAATTTCTGTTTGTTTCGGGTTTCATTTATATATTGATACTGATTTGTGGTAGTTGTATGCTTGGTATATATTTGATTCTATTTTAGTTCATTTTTAATATAATGGAGTTCTTACTTTTTTGAAAAAACTTGTTTTGTGCAAAGTTTTTTTTTTTAATTTTCGCTCGTTTTATATTGACATGGTCTTTTTCAGGGATTAATTATAAAAAAAAACAAGTTTTTTTAATTGAAAGTATGGAGCGACGTTAAAACTTAAGACGAACAGAAATGTTTCCGTAAATGAAAGGGGCTGCCCCCTCCTCAACCCCTCGCACTTTACGGTAAAGGTTTTTATTGTTTTAAAAAACAAAGTTGTGAGACAGAGTCAAACTTTAGCGTATAGAGCGAGGGGTTGAGGAGGGCGCAGCCCTTTTCATATACGGAATAATTTCTGTTCGTCTTAAGTTTTAACGTCACTCTTTACTTTCAGTTAAAAAAGTTTTTTTTTTTTTTTTTTAATTTCTGAACGTTTTTGAGTTAACGCAGCTTCTATTTTGGCTCACCATACATGAATAATTAAAACTAAATTTGCATATTAATTTTACCTTTTTTTGGCTAAATGGCTTTCTCGAAATTTCATTCTGACGTAAGTTACGAATTAACTTACGTAACGAACTTCTATGTTCGTATATTTTTATTACGTATATTAGGGGGTTCGCCCCTAGTCAATACCGCGATCTTTACGCTAGGTTCAAATTTTGCTCCAATTCTTTAAGAATTACCCTTTAATCACAAAGGCCGTTAATTAGAATAAATAGCTCTGAAGAAAGTACAAAAAAACTTTAGTGTAAACAGCAAAATAATGAGTAGGGGGCGAACCCAATGACTTACGTATTAATTTCTGTTCGTTTTTAAATTTTGATGTTGCTCCTTACTTTTAGTTGAAAAATTGTTCTTTTATTATTTAATTTCTGTTCGTTTTTTAAAATAATGTTCGGAAATCCTGCAGCCCTTCATAGCAATGTCACTTCCCCCATGAAAACTTCATATGATATTTAGACTACTTCGAATAGAATGGCTGTTTCAAAATATCTATTAGATGCATTTCGGGGCAATATGACGTGCGTTTGTGGGGGGGGGGGAGGTAGCTACCCTCCGATCACTTTGACTCTTAAAAAGAGCACTAGAGCGTCTGACTACCAATCCAATGAACCCCTCCGAAGCTTATATGGCCATGCTTTCTATAAAAAACCCTTAGGCTATATGCCCCAGGGCATAACTTACAACCCTTGCCCTGAGCGTTGGGGGATTGGTTATGCTCAAAGACATAGTTTTCAGACCTTTCAAATACTTTGAACAAAATAGCTATCTCAAAATTTTGGTCGGAAGTGTTGGCGTAGGGGGGGGGGGGGCATTTGCCCTCTGATCACTTTCGACTAATAATAAAAGCACTAGTCCTCTCAATTTCCAATTGAATGAGCCATTTTTGAAGCTTCTACGACAAAAACTTTCTATAAAAACCTTACATGCCCCAAGGGCATAACTTACGACCCTTGTCCTGAGGGCTATAAGGGGAGGGTTGTCATCCTCAAAGACAGGGTTTTCATCTTTCAACTACGTTGAACAAATGACCATATCAATATAATGATCGGAACTATTTGGGAAAATGATAGGTGTGGGGTAGGGGGGGGGGGATTCTCCCTCCGATTACTTCGACTATTAAAAAAGGCAATAGCCCTCTCAATTTCCAATCGATTGAGTTCTATTTCAAATTTTTACGAAAACACTTTTTATAAAAAAACTTTATATGCCCCCAGGGCATAACTTACAACCTTAGTCCTGAGGGCTATGGGGCGGGGGGGGGGGGGTTGTAATACTCAAAGACACATTTTCCAGACCTTCAACTATGTTCAACAAAATGACTATATCAAAATGTCGATTGAAAGTTTTGGGGGAAATGATGGGCGTGGGGGGGGGGGGGCATTCGCCCTCCGATCACTTTTGAATATTAATAAGAGCACTAGTTCTATCAATTCACATTTGAATGAGACCTTTTTAATGTTTCTACGACAGTGCTTTCTATAAAAAACCTTATATGCCCCCAGGGCGTGCTTACAACCTTTACCCTGGGGGCTTTGAGGGGTTTGTCATCCTCAAAGACGTAATTTCCAGAACTTTTAAACTACGTTGAACAAAATCGCTATCTCAAAATTTTGATTGGGTGTGTTTGGGGGAATGTGAGAGGGGGTTAGTTGCCCTCCAATCACTTTCGACTTTTAAAAAGGGTACTAGCCCTTTCAATTTCCAATTGAGTGAGCCCTTTTTGAAGTTCCTACGGCAACGCTATCTATAAAAACTTTACGTGGCCCCAGGGTATAATTTACAACTCTTGCCCTGAGGGCTGTGGGGAGTAATAATTTATTAATAACCCACTTTTATACAAAACAAGTTGAGTAAAGTACACTAAAAAGGAAGAAAAAAAATCAAATACACAGAAACAAAGGTAACTTAAACCTTAATCACTGACAAAAAAAACATGGATAATATTATGGTTTGGGCTTAGGGACACAAAGGTATGTCTTGTCAAATTAATACTAAGCAATTCAAACGATTGGATAATATCGGTAGCTCCATACTTACTCAGTAATACGTGTATTATGATATAAAGTGGGCAGGTACAGTAAAAATTTGCAATATCTAAATTAAACGATACGGATCTGGCGCAAATCATTCTTATTCAATAACGAATACATTCCACTTAAAAAACTAGACAAAATGGTCACAATATGTGTAATACATTTTATCTAAAGCTCGGCGTGAATATTTTCCATGGTTAGGCACAATTTTCGCATATCCAATCTTCAACTTTTCTTTAACATCTCTCAGAACTTGAAGTCCCAAAAAAGTAGAACAAATACTAATTCCTAACCACCGTAAAACTCGTAACATTGCGAATTACCGAGGATCCACAGGACAAATTATAAGCTGATGATTTTGGATTGAAAACTAAATATTTGTATTTATCAAAATTCAAAAACAGATAAACATCCCGAAACATCATAGAAGTACGTTGCATAGATAATGCCAAAATAGACTTGGTTCGGCTTAAAACTAGCAGGTCGTCCGTATACGCAATATAAGACACATCAGATAAATTATAAAAATACGAAGGTTTGATTCCCAATAACACATTTTGAATGCAAGCATTAAATAGATAATGTGATAGCACTCCACCCTGTCGTACTCCAGATTGAACTATATTACCGGTGTACCCTCTACCAGATTTTAAAACGAAGAAACGAATTACCAAAATTTAAAAACATGTATGACAGAAGGGTTCACTCCAAACTCTGGCAAAGAATGCCACATTTGTGCACGGCAAATACTATCGAAGCTTTGACAAATCCAAAGCGCAAATATATAATTCATAACCTTTAGACTGAGCATCATAAAGAGTTGGAGCTAAGACCTTATGCGCATGTTGGCACCCAATACGGGGTTGAATCCAAATTGGTTTGAGTCTTTCACAGTTCGTTCAATAATGTATGGGAGCAGAACATATTCAAAAACCTTACTAATATTGCAAGCACAGTGATGGGTCTATATGAACTGCAATCAAAAGGGTCTCTTCCGCGTTTAAGAATCGAAGTTACCGTTCCGCAAAGGAAGGAATCAGGCACCACTGACAAACATAAACAGAACTGAAAAAGTAACAGGAGCTGAGTGAATAGTGCAATCGGACAATCCTCAGCAATGTCCATGAGGAGTTGTCATCCTCAAACACATAATTTCCAGAACTTCAGCTACATTGAAAAAATGGCTATCACTTAATTTTTATTGGATGTGTTTTGGGGAAAATGGTGGGCGTGAGAGGGGGGGTTCGTTTGCCCTCCAATCACTTTCGACTTTTAAAAAGGGTATTAGCCCTTTCAGTTTCCAATTGAGAGAGCCCTTTTTGAAGTTTCTACGACAACGCTATCTATAAAAACCTTATATGACCCCAGGGCATAACTTACAACCCTTGCCCTGAGGGGTGTGGGGGGTGCGTCATTCTCAAAGACATAATTCCCAGAATGAGCCCTTATTGAAGTTTCTACGACAAACGCTTTCTATTAAAACGTTATATGCCCCCAGGGCATAACTTACAACCCTTGCCCTGAGGGTTATGGGGGGGGATGTCATCCTCAAATACCTAATTTCCAGAACTTTAAACTACGTGGAACAAAATGTTTATCTCAAAATCGGATGTGTTCGGGGAAATGGTGGGCGCGAGAGGGGAGTTAGTTGCCCTCCAATTACTTTCAACTATTTAAAAGGGCACTAGCCCTTTCAATTTCCAATTGAAAACCCTTTATGAAGTTTGTACGACAATGCTATCTATAAAAACCTTATATGCCCCCAGGGCTTAACTTACAACCTTTGCCCTGCGGGGTGTGGGGGGGGGGTTGTCATCCTCAAAGACATGAATTTTGGAAATTTCAACTACGTTGGACAAAATAGCTATCTCAAATTTTGATTGGGTGTGTTAGGAGAAAGGGTGGGCGTGAGAGGGAGGTTAGTTAATCTATCACTTTCGACCATTAAAAAGGGCACTAGGCCTTTCAGTTTCCAATCAAATGCGCCCTTTTGAAGATTTCTTCGACAACTCTTTCTATAAAAAGCTTATATGCCCCCAGGGCATAACTTAAAATCCTTGCCCTGAGGGCTTTGAGGGGATTATCATCCTCGAAGACCTAATTTACAGAACTTTCAACTACGTTCAACAAAATGGATATCTTAAAATTTTGATTGCACGTGTTTGGGGAAATTGTGGGCGTGAGAGGGGGGTTAGTTGTCCTCCAATCACTTTCAGCTATTAAAAATGCAAACTAGCCCTTTCAATTTCCAGTCAAATGAGCCGTTTTTGAAGTTTTTTACGACAACGCTTTCTATGAAAACCTTATATGCCCCCAGGGCATAACTTACAGCCCTTGCCCTGACGGCTGTGGGGGGTTGTCATATTCAAAGACCTAATTTCCAGAACTTTCAACTAAGTTGAAAACGTGGGCTATCTTTAAATTTAGATTGGATGTGTTTGGGGAAATGGTGGGGCGTGAGAGGGGGGTTAGTTCCCCCCTCTTCCGACTAGTAAAAAGGGCACAAGCAACTCCAATTTCCAGTTGAATGAGCCCTTTCGATGTTTCTACGACAACTTCTTCGATACGAAGTGCCCTGCTCTGAAGGGAAAAAATAATTAATGATACATTGTAGCAGAATCGTTCTTATATGCCCTCAGGGCATAACTTAAAACCCTTGCCCCGATGGTTTTGGGGGAGTGTCCTCCTCAAAAACATATTTTCTATCTGAAAATCAACTACGCTGAACAAAATGGCTATCTCAAAATTTTTATTGGATGTGTTTGGGGGAATAGTGTGCCTGGGGGGGGGGGCTAGTTGCCCTCCAATCACTTTCGACTATTAAAAAGGGCACTAGCCATTCCAATTTCCAATCGAATGAGCCCTTTTCGAAGTTTCTACGACAACTCCTTCGATACGAAGTGCCCATGTATGGAGAAAAAAATAACACATTGTGCCCACATCGTTCTTTACTTAGGCAGCGCTCCCGCGCTGCCTATGATTCCTCGTTTAAATTCTACCGAGTAAACCAAATAACCACCCTGTAACTTCCTAGTATTCACCTGCCGATAATTCCCTTGTTGGTTTATAGTAATTTCTCTTCAGTATAGAATGTTGGTCTGCTGTCATGTGGTCTGCTGTCATAGCTATTTGTATAAATTGGTACATTTCTAACTGTAGTTTTATTATTGAGGTTTGAGATGGAGGTACAGGGTTGCCACATATAGCACGAAAGTGCTATTTAGTACCATTCTATTATATATAGTTCTGTGGCACGTGCTCAGGGTTTCTGAAATAGCACGAAAGTGTTCTAATTAGCACTATTTTAGCATATTACAGTCGATTTTTTTACTCTAGCACTGAAAATCGCTGTGTAGCACGCAAATTTGGGCAGTTGTTGTACTTTAGGAACTGATCGTGGTGGCAAACTGACTATGGATGTATCCAAATGTTTAAAATGGATCATAATCATTCATATAGTCTGGATAAATTGTATGAATGATTTAAAAATATAAAAACAGTTTGGTGCAGGTCCAAGGGAACCACCTCCTTATTTGCCTCGTTTCTGGAAAAACTGTATTTATTGTCAGTGTAGGGTTGATATGTGTTTTATTAGACCAACCGTTAGTTCAATTGTTTGCTTTTAACATTCACAAATTAATAGATAAACACGGACAATTTCGCACTGGAGAAAACCTACAAGTGTGTGTGGTCACGCGAAAGTCCCTTTAGCTACTTTCGTGTTAATCCAACTAATTAGCTAAAAATATTCTAAATAAAGCACCAGAAAATAGCTTATAACCTATAAACTGCCAAAAAAATAAAATAAGAATATAGAATCTATATTGAAAATACCTCAGAGAAATATATAGCCCTACTTAAAAA
>JAPEVW010000092.1:241555-266555 GCA_027921565.1 Artemia sinica
GTAAAGGACATTTTCATGATTTTGAGTATTCACATGAACCTACTGAATGTTTAGACAGCATAGAGGCAGAGACAGATGAGAAGAATCTGGAGGAAACGAGAAGAAAAATTATATGTGACATGGAGAGAAATTTAGACCGATTGCAAGTAAGCTCAGATAAAAGAAGGATTGATATGATAGAAAAGGAAGATCAAAGAAGAGACTGGTAAAAGAGGGCTTTTCTATAACGTAAAAGACAGAAGTGAAAACCAAAGAAAAATGTGTATAGTGCAAGATATAACTCGGATTATTATGATGATTATGCTCCAAGAGAAGAGGAAAAAGTGGCCCTTCAAGAGACAACATAAGAGGTCATTCTACGAAAAGGATTTTAAACAACGGAAACCATGGTGGAAGTGTTCTCATATACCATTTTACGATAAATCCCATTTTTGATATGCTTGATAAGTTTTATACCATAATCATACAATAAATTTGTTTCTGCTATTTTAATTTTCTCATACTCGTTATGCATAGAGTAAGAATACCAACAGAGACTTCTGTACATGAATAGTCCAGATTGATTAGATCATCCCTTAGAGTGTTCTCAGTCCACAGCCTAGTTTTCTATCAAAGATAAAAAAAATTTCGTAGAAGTTAGCTGTGTAATTTTTTTTCTTAAGAAATCAACATTTAATTTTTTGTCCATGCTATTTAAATAAAATCATTATTCTAATCCTTTATTTATTCGTTAAATCAATATTTATAATACTCTTTAAATATATGATGTCAGGCTCAATTACTTGAACATCATCATCATCAGCATTATTTTCTACTATCACTATATTCACCAGAGGAGGTGGTATGCATTCAACCTCCGGTTCAAGTAATTGAACCTCATCTTCTTCATCATTGACCATTATATCGATCAAAGGGGGCATGTCCTCGAATAAATCGCCGCGTACTCTCATTGTAGGTAAACTAGGAGCCAACCGCTCATCGTCTTCTATGCAAAGACGACCTGAAGGCCCCCGCCGTACCAGATCTTCTGACGTATATGAAAGTCCATCTTCAGTATAATGAACTTCCATTATATCATCATCGGTACCTTCGAAGGCTCTACTAGTACAAAGAAGGACCTCCTCACTTTCCGTGAGCTCCCACTCGCTCCATACATCCTAAAAAGATGAGAACACTATGGTCAAAAGCTCTGTGGAAAGGTATAGTCTTCATGAATATACTGAGGGGTGTTCTATAAATGTAATAATCAGGGTTACCATTATTTTTCATTTATCTATAATTTTGTATGTCTAAAATTCATCAATTAGCCAGATGAGGTTTTTTTTTTTATTTTTTACATACGGAGCGAGATTTAATGTCATTGATAGAAGCATGTATGAGATTTAATGTCTTGTGATAAAAACCAGGAGAAAAAAAAAACCTTTTCCAAGAAACTATGTTTTTTTTACCTTTGAGCGGGGTGGTCGCTCCTTACTTACACTTCGTTACCACCGAAAATGTTCTATTAATTAAACAAAAACTTTCCATAAAATAAAGGTTTTTCCCAAAGGAAAAGTACAGAGCTACTACATTAAATCGAAGATGAGCAGAAATAAAGTTAAATAATTCTTCAAACGTAAACTTATGTCCAATGTCATACTAGTTAAAGTGACAAAAAAACTTTTTCCCACAAGAGGACACTTTTCGAGTAAAAGTAAAGAGCTACCAGACTAAATCAAAGATATGATGAAATAATAACGAATAATTGTTCAAACTTCTTAAATTTTCTGTAAAGTTAGACAAGTTCATCGTATTTTACATATTTTTGGATGGAAAACACACTGAAAAGACATATTATTGAACTCACATCAAACTTTGGCGGGATTGCATTTGAAGAACCTTCCATTATTTTCTATCTTGTCCTTATTTCAGTCTATACTGACTTTTAAACCTTTTCAAAGCCCTAAATATACTAACCTAACGGTTATTTATTTACGAAATCGAGCAAACTGTTGATTTTTTTCGAAAATCAGTCAAATTTTCTCGGACACCTAACTTTGATGGGTAGGACTAAACTTGATGAAACTTATATATTTGAAATCAGCATTATAATTTGATTCATTTGATGTATCTATTGCTATCAAAATTCCGTTTCCTAGAGTTACGGATACCTTTGAGCTGGGTCGCTCCTTACTTACACTTCGTTACACGAAATGTTTTATTAATTAAAAAACTTTCCATAAAATAAGTTTTTCAAAGAAAAGTAAAGAGCTACTACATTAAATCGAAGATGAGCAGAAATAAAGTTAAATAATTCTTCAAACGTAAACTTATGTCCAATGTCATACTAGTTAAAGTGACAAAAAAACAATTTTCCCACAAGAGGACACTTTTCGAGTAAAAGTAAAGAGCTACCAGACTAAATCAAAGATATGATGAAATAATAACGAATAATTGTTCAAACTTCTTAAATTTTCTGTAAAGTTAGACAAGTTCATCATATTTTACATATTTTTGGATGGAAAACACACTGAAAAGACATATTATTGAACTCACATCAAACTTTGGCGGATTGCATTTGAAGAACCTTCCATTATTTTCTATCTTGTCCTTATTTCAGTCTATACTGACTTTTAAAACCTTTTCAAAGCCCTAAATATACTAACCTAACGGTTATTTATTTACGAAATCGAGCAAACTGTTGATTTTTTCGAAAATCAGTCAAAATTTTCTCGGACACCTAACTTTGATGGGATAGGACTAAACTTGATGAAACTTATATATTTGAAATCAGCATTATAATTTGATTCATTTGATGTATCTATTGCTATCAAAATTCCGTTTCCTAGAGTTACGGATACCTTTGAGCTGGGTCGCTCCTTACTTACACTTCGTTACCACGAAATGTTTTATTAATTAAAAAACTTTCCATAAAATAAGTTTTTCAAAGAAAAGTAAAGAGCTACTACATTAAATCGAAGATGAGCAGAAATAAAGTTAAATAATTCTTCAAACGTAAACTTATGTCCAATGTCATACTAGTTAAAGTGACAAAAAAACTTTTTCCCACAAGAGGACACTTTTCGAGCAAAAGTAAAGAGCTACCAGACTAAATCAAAGATATGATGAAATAATAACGAATAATTGTTCAAACTTCTTAAATTTTCTGTAAAGTTAGACAAGTTCATCGTATTTTACATATTTTTGGATGGAAAACACACTGAAAAGACATATTATTGAACTCACATCAAACTTTGGCGGGATTGCATTTGAAGAACCTTCCATTATTTTCTATCTTGTCCTTATTTCAGTCTATACTGACTTTTAAAACCTTTTCAAAGCCCTAAATATACTAACCTAACGGTTATTTATTTACGAAATCGAGCAAACTGTTGATTTTTTCGAAAATCAGTCAAATTTTCTCGGACACCTAACTTTGATGGGATAGGACTAAACTTGATGAAACTTATATATTGAAATCAGCATTATAATTTGATTCATTTGATGTATCTATTGCTATCAAAATTCCGTTTCCTAGAGTTACGGATACCTTTGAGCTGGGTCGCTCCTTACTTACACTTCGTTACCACGAAATGTTTTATTAATTAAAAAACTTTCCATAAAATAAGTTTTTCAAAGAAAAGTAAAGAGCTACTACATTAAATCGAAGATGAGCAGAAATAAAGTTAAATAATTCTTCAAACGTAAACTTATGTCCAATGTCATACTAGTTAAAGTGACAAAAAAACTTTTTCCCACAAGAGGACACTTTTCGAGTAAAAGTAAAGAGCTACCAGACTAAATCAAAGATATGATGAAATAATAACGAATAATTGTTCAAACTTCTTAAATTTTCTGTAAAGTTAGACAAGTTCATCGTATTTTACATATTTTTGGATGGAAAACACACTGAAAAGACATATTATTGAACTCACATCAAACTTTGGCGGGATTGCATTTGAAGAACCTTCCATTATTTTCTATCTTGTCCTTATTTCAGTCTATACTGACTTTTAAAACCTTTTCAAAGCCCTAAATATACTAACCTAACGGTTATTTATTTACGAAATCGAGCAAACTGTTGATTTTTTTCGAAAATCAGTCAAATTTTCTCAGACACCTAACTTTGATGGGATAGAACTAAACTTGATGAAACTTATATATTCTCATGTAGGTAAACTAGGAGCCAACCGCTCATCGTCTTCTATGCAAAGACGACCTGAATGTCCCCGCCGTACCAGATCTTCTGACGTATATGAAAGTCTATCTTCAGTATAATGAACTTCCATTATATCATCATCGGTACCTTCGAAGGCTCTACTAGTACAAAGAAGGACCTCCTCACTTTCCGTGAGCTCCCACTCGCTCCATACATCCTAAAAAGATTGAGAACACTATGGTCAAAAGCTCTGTGGAAAGGTATAGTCTTCATGAATATACTGAGGGGTGTTCTATAAATGTAATAATCAGGGTTACCCATTATTTTTCATTTTATCTATAATTTTGTATGTCTAAAATTCATCAATTAGCCAGATGAGGTTTTTTTTTTTTTTTTTTTTTTTTTTTTTTTTTTTTTTTTTTTTTTTTTTACATACGGAGCGAGATTTAATGTCATTGATAGAAGCATGTATGAGATTTAATGTCTGTGATAAAACCAGGAAAAAAAAAACCTTTCCAAGAACTATGTTTTTTTCAAAGAAAAGTAAAGAGCTACTACACTAAATCGAAGATGAGCAGAAATAAAGTTAAATAATTCTTCAAACGTAAACTTATGTCCAATGTCATACTAGTTAAAGTGACAAAAAAAACTTTTTCCCACAAGAGGACACTTTTCGAGTAAAAGTAAAGAGCTACCAGACTAAATCATAGATATAATGAAATAATAACGAATAATTGTTCAAACTTCTTAAATTTTCTGTAAAGTTAGACAAGTTCATCATATTTTACATATTTTTGGATGGAAAACACACTGAAAAGACATATTATTGAACTCACATCAAACTTTGGCGGGATTGCATTTGAAGAACCTTCCATTATTTTCTATCTTGTCCTTATATTCTTTACATACGGAGTGAGATTTAATGTCATTGATAGAAGCATGTATGAGATTTAATGTCTGGGATAAAACCAGGAAAAAAAAACCTTTCCAAGAACTATGTTTTTTTTCAAAGAAAAGTAAAGAGCTACTACATTAAATCGAAGATGAGCAGAAATAAAGTTAAATAATTCTTCAAACGTAAACTTATGTCCAATGTCATACTAGTTAAAGTGACAAAAAAACTTTTTCCCACAAGAGGACACTTTTCGAGCAAAAGTAAAGAGCTACCAGACTAAATCAAAGATATGATGAAATAATAACGAATAATTGTTCAAACTTCTTAAATTTTCTGTAAAGTTAGACAAGTTCATCGTATTTTACATATTTTTGGATGGAAAACACACTGAAAAGACATATTATTGAACTCACATCAAACTTTGGCGGGATTGCATTTGAAGAACCTTCCATTATTTTCTATCTTGTCCTTATTTCAGTCTATACTGACTTTTAAACCTTTTCAAAGCCCTAAATATACTAACCTAACGGTTATTTATTTACGAAATCGAGCAAACTGTTGATTTTTTTCGAAAATCAGTCAAATTTTCTCGGACACCTAACTTTGACGACTAGGACTAAACTTGATGAAACTTATATATTTGAAATCAACATTATAATTTGATTCATTTGATGTATCTATTGCTATCAAAATTCCGTTTCCTAGAGTTACGGATACCTTTGAGCTGGGTCGCTCCTTACTTACACTTCGTTACCACGAAATGTTTTATTAATTAAAAAACTTTCCATAAAATAAGTTTTTCAAAGAAAAGTAAAGAGCTACTACATTAAATCGAAGATGAGCAGAAATAAAGTTAAATAATTCTTCAAACGTAAACTTATGTCCAATGTCATACTAGTTAAAGTGACAAAAAAACTTTTTCCCACAAGAGGACACTTTTCGAGTAAAAGTAAAGAGCTACCAGACTAAATCAAAGATATGATGAAATAATAACGAATAATTGTTCAAACTTCTTAAATTTTCTGTAAAGTTAGACAAGTTCATCGTATTTTACATATTTTTGGATGGAAAACACACTGAAAAGACATATTATTGAACTCACATCAAACTTTGGCGGGATTGCATTTGAAGAACCTTCCATTATTTTCTATCTTGTCCTTATTTCAGTCTATACTGACTTTTAAACCTTTTCAAAGCCCTAAATATACTAACCTAACGGTTATTTATTTACGAAATCGAGCAAACTGTTGATTTTTTTCGAAAATCAGTCAAATTTTCTCAGACACCTAACTTTGATGGGATAGGACTAAACTTGATGAAACTTATATATTTGAAATCAGCATTATAATTTGATTCATTTGATGTATCTATTGCTATCAAAATTCCGTTTTCTAGAGTTACGGATACCTTTGAGCTGGGTCGCTCCTTACTTACACTTCGTTACCACGAAATGTTATATTAATTAAAAAACTTTCCATAAAATAAGTTTTTCAAAGAAAAGTAAAGAGCTACTACATTAAATCGAAGATGAGCAGAAATAAAGTTAAATAATTCTTCAAACGTAAACTTATGTCCAATGTCATACTAGTTAAAGTGACAAAAAAACTTTTTCCCACAAGAGGACACTTTTCGAGCAAAAGTAAAGAGCTACCAGACTAAATCTAAGATATGATGAAATAATAACGAATAATTGTTCAAACTTCTTAAATTTTCTGTAAAGTTAGACAAGTTCATCGTATTTTACATATTTTTGGATGGAAAACACACTGAAAAGACATATTATTGAACTCACATCAAACTTTGGCGGGATTGCATTTGAAGAACCTTCCATTATTTTCTATCTTGTCCTTATTTCAGTCTATACTGACTTTTAAACCTTTTCAAAGCCCTAAATATACTAACCTAACGATTATTTATTACGAAATCGAGCAAACTGTTGATTTTTTTCGAAAATCAGTCAAATTTTCTCAGACACCTAACTTTGATGGGATAGGACTAAACTTGATGAAACTTATATATTTGAAATCAGCATTATAATTTGATTCATTTGATGTATCTATTGCTATCAAAATTCCGTTTCCTAGAGTTACGGATACCTTTGAGCTGGGTCGTTCCTTACTTACACTTCGTTACCACGAAATGTTTTATTAATTAAAAAACTTTCCATAAAATAAGTTTTTCAAAGAAAAGTAAAGAGCTACTACATTAAATCGAAGATGAGCAGAAATAAAGTTAAATAATTCTTCAAACGTAAACTTATGTCCAATGTCATACTAGTTAAAGTGACAAAAAAAACTTTTTCCCACAAGAGGACACTTTTCGAGTAAAAGTAAAGAGCTACCAGACTAAATCAAAGATATGATGAAATAATAACGAATAATTGTTCAAACTTCTTAAATTTTCTCTAAAGTTAGACAAGTTCATCATATTTTACATATTTTTGGATGGAAAACACACTGAAAAGACATATTATTGAACTCACATCAAACTTTGGTGGGATTGCATTTGAAGAACCTTCCATTATTTTCTATCTTGTCCTTATTTCAGTCTATACTGACTTTTAAACCTTTTCAAAGCCCTAAATATACTAACCTAACGGTTATTTATTTACGAAATCGAGCAAACTGTTGATTTTTTTCGAAAATCAGTCAAATTTTCTCGGACACCTAACTTTGATGGGATAGGACTAAACTTGATGAAACTTATATATTTGAAATCAGCATTATAATTTGATTCATTTGATGTATCTATTGCTATCAAAATTCCGTTTTCTAGAGTTACGGATACCTTTGAGCTGGGTTCGCTCCTTACTTACACTTCGTTACCACGAAATGTTTTATTAATTAAAAAACTTTCCATAAAATAAGTTTTTCAAAGAAAAGTAAAGAGCTACTACATTAAATCGAAGATGAGCAGAAATAAAGTTAAATAATTCTTCAAACGTAAACTTATGTCCAATGTCATACTAGTTAAAGTGACAAAAAAACTTTTTCCCACAAGAGGACACTTTTCGAGTAAAAGTAAAGAGCTACCAGACTAAATCAAAGATATGATGAAATAATAACGAATAATTGTTCAAACTTCTTAAATTTTCTGTAAAGTTAGACAAGTTCATCGTATTTTACATATTTTTGGATGGAAAACACACTGAAAAGACATATTATTGAACTCACATCAAACTTTGGCGGGATTGCATTTGAAGAACCTTCCATTATTTTCTATCTTGTCCTTATTTCAGTCTATACTGACTTTTAAACCTTTTCAAAGCCCTAAATATACTAACCTAACGGTTATTTATTTACGAAATCGAGCAAACTGTTGATTTTTTTCGAAAATCAGTCAAATTTTCTCGGACACCTAACTTTGACGACTAGGACTAAACTTGATGAAACTTATATATTTGAAATCAACATTATAATTTGATTCATTTGATGTATCTATTGCTATCAAAATTCCGTTTCCTAGAGTTACGGATACCTACGTACGCGCGCGTACGTAGGCTAATCTAGTCTAACCTAAATTAACCTAACCTAACATAATCTAACCTAGCCTAACCATACACCTAACTTTTTCTCTGTCTCTAACCTAATCTAATCTAACCTAAGTGATGCCTACGTAGGTAAATATTTAAATATGTTGAAAATATGTTCCTATAAATTTTCACACTGCGTACGTAGGTAAATAGCGCGTACATAGGCTAATCTAGTCTAACCTAAATTAACCTAACCTAACATAATCTAACCTAGTCTAACCATACACCTAACTTTTTCTCTGTCTCTAACCTAATCTAATCTAACCTAAGTGATGCGTACGTAGGTAAATATTTAAATATGTTGAAAATATGTTCCTATAAATTTTCACGCTGCGTACGTAGGTAAATACTTAAATATGTTGAAAATACGTTCCTAGAAATTTTCATGTCCCCTCCTGTGAATTGGGTGCTAGTCACTTTAATTCTCAATCAAATGAGTCCTTTTCAATGTTTCTGTGACGAGACCTTCTGTGAGTACTTAGAAAATATAAAATGATGTATCCAGGATATTCTTAAACCTGATTCCCCCTCCCCTCGCGTCATTTAAGTTGTAATAACTCTGATTTTGGGACATATTTCAAAATATATTTTATCAATTTTTCTTCTTTTTTCTTTCTGATTACACAAGAAGTGAGAAATCGCAGAGTTGATCAATCTTTGATAGTTTTACAGAAATTCTCACCCTCATTGATGCTTTCCTATGTCCAAAAGAAAATCGAACGTAGCAATTAATTAATCTGCATTGAAGATGTCTCGTTTGACACAATTAGTCTGTATAATGTAAGAAGTATTGTTTTGAAACCATTCTTCGTGAGTGAAAAGTGGCAATTCTAGTGAGTGTTAACTGATATATAGAAAGGTAATTATTGTTCTAAAATCAACAGTTCGCACGATTTCGTAAATAAATAACCGTTAGGTTAGTATATTTAGGGCTTTGAAAAGGTTTAAAAGTCAGTATAGACTGAAATAAGGACAAGATAGAAAATAATGGAAGGTTCTTCAAATGCAATCCCACCAAAGTTTGATGTGAGTTCAATAATATGTCTTTTCAGTGTGTTTTCCATCCAAAAATATGTAAAATACGATGAACTTGTCTAACTTTACAGAAAATTTAAGAAGTTTGAACAATTATTCGTTATTATTTCATCATATCTTTGATTTAGTCTGGTAGCTCTTTACTTTTACTCGAAAAGTGTCCTCTTGTGGGAAAAAGTTTTTTTTGTCACTTTAACTAGTATGACATTGGACATAAGTTTACGTTTGAAGAATTATTTAACTTTATTTCTGCTCATCTTCGATTTAATGTAGTAGCTCTTTACTTTTCTTTGAAAAACTTATTTTATGGAAAGTTTTTTAATTAATAAAACATTTCGTGGTAACGAAGTGTAAGTAAGGAGCGACCCAGCTCAAAGGTATCCGTAACTCTAGAAAACGGAATTTTGATAGCAATAGATACATCAAATGAATCAAATTATAATGCTGATTTCAAATATATAAGTTTCATCAAGTTTAGTCCTATCCCATCAAAGTTAGGTGTCTGAGAAAATTTGACTGATTTTCGAAAAAAATCAACAGTTTGCTCGATTTCGTAAATAAATAACCGTTAGGTTAGTATATTTAGGGCTTTGAAAAGGTTTAAAAGTCAGTATAGACTGAAATAAGGACAAGATAGAAAATAATGGAAGGTTCTTCAAATGCAATCCCGCCAAAGTTTGATGTGAGTTCAATAATATGTCTTTTCAGTGTGTTTTCCATCCAAAAATATGTAAAATACGATGAACTTGTCTAACTTTACAGAAAATTTAAGAAGTTTGAACAATTATTCGTTATTATTTCATCATATCTTTGATTTAGTCTGGTAGCTCTTTACTTTTACTCGAAAAGTGTCTCTTGTGGGAAAAAGTTTTTTTTGTCACTTTAACTAGTATGACATTGGACATAAGTTTACGTTTGAAGAATTATTTAACTTTATTTCTGCTCATCTTCGATTTAATGTAGTAGCTCTTTACTTTTCTTTGAAAAACTTATTTTATGGAAAGTTTTTTAATTAATAAAACATTTCGTGGTAACGAAGTGTAAGTAAGGAGCGACCCAGCTCAAAGGTATCCGTAACTCTAGAAAACGGAATTTTGATAGCAATAGATACATCAAATGAATCAAATTATAATGCTGATTTCAAATATATAAGTTTCATCAAGTTTAGTCCTATCCCATCAAAGTTAGGTGTCCGAGAAAATTTGACTGATTTTCGAAAAAAATCAACAGTTTGCTCGATTTCGTAAATAAATAACCGTTAGGTTAGTATATTTAGGGCTTTGAAAAGATTTAAAAGTCAGTATAGACTGAAATAAGGACAAGATAGAAAATAATGGAAGGTTCTTCAAATGCAATCCCACCAAAGTTTGATGTGAGTTCAATAATATGTCTTTTCAGTGTGTTTTCCATCCAAAAATATGTAAAATATGATGAACTTGTCTAACTTTAGAGAAAATTTAAGAAGTTTGAACAATTATTCGTTATTATTTCATCATATCTTTGATTTAGTCTGGTAGCTCTTTACTTTTACTCGAAAAGTGTCCTCTTGTGGGAAAAAGTTTTTTTTGTCACTTTAACTAGTATGACATTGGACATAAGTTTACGTTTGAAGAATTATTTAACTTTATTTCTGCTCATCTTCGATTTAATGTAGTAGCTCTTTACTTTTCTTTGAAAAACTTATTTTATGGAAAGTTTTTTAATTAATAAAACATTTCGTGGTAACGAAGTGTAAGTAAGGAGCGACCCAGCTCAAAGGTATCCGTAACTCTAGGAAACGGAATTTTGATAGCAATAGATACATCAAATGAATCAAATTATAATGCTGATTTCAAATATATAAGTTTCATCAAGTTTAGTCCTATCCCATCAAAGTTAGGTGTCTGAGAAAATTTGACTGATTTTCGAAAAAAATCAACAGTTTGCTCGATTTCGTAAATAAATAACCGTTAGGTTAGTATATTTAGGGCTTTGAAAAGGTTTAAAAGTCAGTATAGACTGAAATAAGGACAAGATAGAAAATAATGGAAGGTTCTTCAAATGCAATCCCGCCAAAGTTTGATGTGAGTTCAATAATATGTCTTTTCAGTGTGTTTTCCATCCAAAAATATGTAAAATACGATGAACTTGTCTAACTTTACAGAAAATTTAAGAAGTTTGAACAATTATTCGTTATTATTTCATCATATCTTAGATTTAGTCTGGTAGCTCTTTACTTTTGCTCGAAAAGTGTCCTCTTGTGGGAAAAAGTTTTTTTGTCACTTTAACTAGTATGACATTGGACATAAGTTTACGTTTGAAGAATTATTTAACTTTATTTCTGCTCATCTTCGATTTAATGTAGTAGCTCTTTACTTTTCTTTGAAAAACTTATTTTATGGAAAGTTTTTTAATTAATATAACATTTCGTGGTAACGAAGTGTAAGTAAGGAGCGACCCAGCTCAAAGGTATCCGTAACTCTAGAAAACGGAATTTTGATAGCAATAGATACATCAAATGAATCAAATTATAATGCTGATTTCAAATATATAAGTTTCATCAAGTTTAGTCCTATCCCATCAAAGTTAGGTGTCTGAGAAAATTTGACTGATTTTCGAAAAAAATCAACAGTTTGCTCGATTTCGTAAATAAATAACCGTTAGGTTAGTATATTTAGGGCTTTGAAAAGGTTTAAAAGTCAGTATAGACTGAAATAAGGACAAGATAGAAAATAATGGAAGGTTCTTCAAATGCAATCCCGCCAAAGTTTGATGTGAGTTCAATAATATGTCTTTTCAGTGTGTTTTCCATCCAAAAATATGTAAAATACGATGAACTTGTCTAACTTTACAGAAAATTTAAGAAGTTTGAACAATTATTCGTTATTATTTCATCATATCTTTGATTTAGTCTGGTAGCTCTTTACTTTTACTCGAAAAGTGTCCTCTTGTGGGAAAAAGTTTTTTTGTCACTTTAACTAGTATGACATTGGACATAAGTTTACGTTTGAAGAATTATTTAACTTTATTTCTGCTCATCTTCGATTTAATGTAGTAGCTCTTTACTTTTCTTTGAAAAACTTATTTTATGGAAAGTTTTTTAATTAATAAAACATTTCGTGGTAACGAAGTGTAAGTAAGGAGCGACCCAGCTCAAAGGTATCCGTAACTCTAGGAAACGGAATTTTGATAGCAATAGATACATCAAATGAATCAAATTATAATGCTGATTTCAAATATATAAGTTTCATCAAGTTTAGTCCTAGTCATCAAAGTTAGGTGTCCGAGAAAATTTGACTGATTTTCGAAAAAAATCAACAGTTTGCTCGATTTCGTAAATAAATAACCGTTAGGTTAGTATATTTAGGGCTTTGAAAAGGTTTAAAAGTCAGTATAGACTGAAATAAGGACAAGATAGAAAATAATGGAAGGTTCTTCAAATGCAATCCCGCCAAAGTTTGATGTGAGTTCAATAATATGTCTTTTCAGTGTGTTTTCCATCCAAAAATATGTAAAATACGATGAACTTGTCTAACTTTACAGAAAATTTAAGAAGTTTGAACAATTATTCGTTATTATTTCATCATATCTTTGATTTAGTCTGGTAGCTCTTTACTTTTGCTCGAAAAGTGTCCTCTTGTGGGAAAAAGTTTTTTTGTCACTTTAACTAGTATGACATTGGACATAAGTTTACGTTTGAAGAATTATTTAACTTTATTTCTGCTCATCTTCGATTTAATGTAGTAGCTCTTTACTTTTCTTTGAAAAACTTATTTTATGGAAAGTTTTTTAATTAATAAAACATTTCGTGGTAACGAAGTGTAAGTAAGGAGCGACCCAGTTCAAAGGTATCCGTAACTCTAGGAAACGGAATTTTGATAGCAATAGATACATCAAATGAATCAAATTATAATGCTGATTTCAAATATATAAGTTTCATCAAGTTTAGTCCTATCCCATCAAAGTTAGGTGTCCGAGAAAATTTGACTGATTTTCGAAAAAAATCAACAGTTTGCTCGATTTCGTAAATAAATAACCGTTAGGTTAGTATATTTAGGGCTTTGAAAAGGTTTAAAAGTCAGTATAGACTGAAATAAGGACAAGATAGAAAATAATGGAAGGTTCTTCAAATGCAATCCCGCCAAAGTTTGATGTGAGTTCAATAATATGTCTTTTCAGTGTGTTTTCCATCCAAAAATATGTAAAATACGATGAACTTGTCTAACTTTACAGAAAATTTAAGAAGTTTGAACAATTATTCGTTATTATTTCATTATATCTATGATTTAGTCTGGTAGCTCTTTACTTTTACTCGAAAAGTGTCCTCTTGTGGGAAAAAGTTTTTTTTGTCACTTTAACTAGTATGACATTGGACATAAGTTTACGTTTGAAGAATTATTTAACTTTATTTCTGCTCATCTTCGATTTAATGTAGTAGCTCTTTACTTTTCTTTGAAAAACTTAGTTCATGGAAAGGTTTTTTTTTCCTGGTTTTATCACAGACATTAAATCTCATACATGCTTCTATCAATGACATTAAATCTCACTCCGTATGTAAAAAATAAAAGGACAAGATAGAAAATAATGGATGGTTCTTCAAATGCAATCCCGCCAAAGTTTGATGTGAGTTCAATAATATGTCTTTTCAGTGTGTTTTCCATCCAAAAATATGTAAAATATGATGAACTTGTCTAACTTTACAGAAAATTTAAGAAGTTTGAACAATTATTCGTTATTATTTCATTATATCTATGATTTAGTCTGGTAGCTCTTTACTTTTACTCGAAAAGTGTCCTCTTGTGGGAAAAAGTTTTTTTTGTCACTTTAACTAGTATGACATTGGACATAAGTTTACGTTTGAAGAATTATTTAACTTTATTTCTGCTCATCTTCGATTTAGTGTAGTAGCTCTTTACTTTTCTTTGAAAAAAAACATAGTTCTTGGAAAGGTTTTTTTTCCTGGTTTTATCACAGACATTAAATCTCATACATGCTTCTATCAATGACATTAAATCTCGCTCCGTATGTAAAAATAAAAAAAAAAAAACCTCATCTGGCTAATTGATGAATTTTAGACATACAAAATTATAGATAAAATGAAAAATAATGGGTAACCTTGATTATTACATTTATAGAACACCCCTCAGTATATTCATGAAGACTATACCTTTCCACAGAGCTTTTGACCATAGTGTTCTCAATCTTTTTAGGATGTATGGAGCGAGTGGGAGCTCACGAAAAGTGAGGAGGTCCTTCTTTGTACTAGTAGAGCCTTCGAAGGTACCGATGATGATATAATGGAAGTTCATTATACTGAAGATGGACTTTCATATACGTCAGAAGATCTGGTACGGCGGGGGCCTTCAGGTCGTCTTTGCATAGAAGACGATGAGCGGTTGGCTCCTAGTTTACCTACAATGAGAGTACGCGGCGATTTATTCGAGGACATGCCCCCTTTGATCGATATAATGGTCAATGATGAAGAAGATGAGGTTCAATTACTTGAACCGGAGGTTGAATGCATACCACCTCCTCTGGTGAATATAGTGATAGTAGAAAATAATGCTGATGATGATGATGTTCAAGTAATTGAGCCTGACATCATATATTTAAAGAGTATTATAAATATTGATTTAACGAATAAATAAAGGATTAGAATAATGATTTTATTTAAATAGCATGGACAAAAATTAAATGTTGATTTCTTAAGAAAAAAAATTACACAGCTAACTTCTACGAATTTTTTTTTATCTTTGATAGAAAACTAGGCTGTGGACTGAGAACACTCTAAGGGATGATCTAATCAATCTGGACTATTCATGTACAGAAGTCTCTGTTGGCATTCTTACTCTATGCATAACGAGTATGAGAAAATTAAAATAGCAGAAACAAATTTATTGTATGATTATGGTATAAAACTTATCAAGCATATCAAAAATGGGATTTATCGTAAAATGGTATATGAGAACACTTCCACCATGGTTTCCGTTGTTTAAAATCCTTTTCGTAGAATGACCTCTTATGTTGTCTCTTGAAGGGCCACTTTTTCTCTTCTCTTGGAGCATAATCATCATAATAATCCGAGTTATATCTTGCACTATACACATTTTTCTTTGGGTTTTCACTTCTGTCTTTTACGTTATAGAAAAAGCCCTCTTTTACCAGTCTCTTCTTTTGATCTTCCTTTTCTATATATCAATCCTTCTTTTATCTGAGCTTACTTGCAATCGGTCTAAATTTCTCTCCATGTCACATATAATTTTTCTTCTCGTTTCCTCCAGATTCTTCTCATCTGTCTCTGCCTCTATGCTGTCGAAACACGCAGTAGGTTCATGTGAATACTCAAAATCATGAAATGTCCTTTACAAATAGAACAGTTGCAATAAAAGGTTATTTCTAACTCAACTTGTTCACTCATGTTATTACTCTGCTAACTAAAAACTTAGTGAATTCTATTCACAGACTAATAAAACTATAGCAAAAATCCTTTCATCATATTTCCCTCCGCCGCTAATATGTAACCAAGCCCTCTGATTGGCTGAGAAGGAAACACGTGATCTAACTGTTTCCCGTTATCGTATCAATAAAATTCCCATCGATTACGCAATGAGTTCTCGAAATTCACTTCCCCCATGGATTACGCAATCAAGTTCTCGGAAATCCACTTCCTCTTCGATTACGCAATCAAGTTCTCGGAAATTCACTTCCCCCATCGATTACGCAATCAAGTTCTCGGAAATTCACTTCCCCCACGAGTCCTAGATCAATAACATTGTTCCCGTTAGAATTCAATGCGCATGTGCAACCTTCGCCCCGGAGTTATTACACATAGAAACATCAAATAAATCGATCTTGGAAAAAGAGGTCATTGACCCCATTACGCAATCAATTTCTCAGAAATCCATTTCCCCTAGGGACTCTATGCCCATATATGGTGTGGGTACCGGAGTTATTACACATAGAAACATCAAATAAATCGACCTTGGAAAAAGAGGTCATTGACCGATTACGCAATCAATTTCTCAGAAATCCATTTCCCCTAGGGACTCTATGCCCATATATGGTGTGGGTACCGGAGTAGCACCCCCCTTCTACTCATATGTTTTTTAATTTCTATGGCTTCCCTCGCCCATTGAGTGTACCCCTTATCATTTGAAATAGATAAGGCTTCATCAAATTTTACAAAGTGATCTGGTTGAAACCAAATATGTTCTGCTAAAGCTGAAACAAAAGTTTCAGGAGGCTTGCTTAATTGCAAGGGTGGATCCAGGATTTTTTTCGGGGGGGGGGTTACTAATTTTTGACTTTTTCGGGGGGAGGTTTACTAATTTTTGACTCAGTTTTTGACTAATTATACTGATTTTTACCTAGGTTTTACTAATTTTCGACTCGGTCAAAAATTTCGGGGGGGGGGGGTTCAAACGGGGTACCCGCCCCCCCCCTGGATACGGCCTTGCTTAATTGTAGGGTTTTTTCTATCGAATTTCGGTGTTCAATAAACCTTTCAACAAATTGTTGGTTAGTCCTACCAATATAAAACTTACCACAAGAACACGGAATTTTATACACCCCACTTACTAAATTTCCCCGGGTTAAATCCTTTCCAGAACTAAAGAAACTACCCATTGGCCTCAACGATTTTAACATGTATCAATACCAAATTTACGCAAAATCCGTGAAAGTTTCTCACCCAAACCAGGTACATATGGCAATGAAATGAAACTTTTTGATACAACTAAATCTAAAGACTGAGAAACACCAATAACCCTACTATCATGTTTAACACGTCTATTTTCAATTATTTTGTCAATGAACTTAATTGGGTAATTATTACAAAACAAAATATCCCTCAAGTATAACAATTCCGAATCCAGAAATTCCTGGGAACAAATTCTAAAGGCTCTATCCACTAGTGAAATTACAACCCCCCGTTTCACCGACATAGGGTGGCAAGAATGAAAATTCAAATACCTATCATTGTGCGTTGGTTTTCTGTAAATCGAGAAAAGTAAATGGAGATCCCTTTTAATTAATAAAATATCCGGAAAAGGTAATTTATTATTTTCCTCAAACTCAACTGTAAATTTAATATTATTATCAAAACTATTTAGCCCTACTTTAGCCCAAAACTATTCTAAATTATAGAATATAATTTGTACTTTACTGAAAAAATTCAAATGAATTTACTGAAAAAAATTTGCATTATCAGTTTAATATACATACGCTGATATTTATTCTTTAAAATCTTAACTAATTTTGATTTCTTAAAGTTATAAAAATAAAAACATTTAAAAGAATTTTTTCAGTAAAGTACAAATTATATTCTGACTTTTAGAAAGCATAGGGTTTTAGAACCGTACTCATATTAATTTCTGCTCGTTTTGAGTCTGACTCTGTTATTTATTTTAATTTCTGTTTGTTTCGGGTTTCATTTATATATTGATACTGATTTGTGGTAGTTGTATGCTTGGTATATTATTTGATTCTTCAAGTTCAAGTTCAAGTTCCATTTATTTCCATAAATAACAATAACAAAAACAATATCCCAAAGGGCTCAATGGCCCGTTATTTGGGAAACGACACAGAATAAATGACTAATATTAAAACTTGGCATAAACAATACTAAACAGTGTTTAACTTATAAATCTATAAGGAAAAGAAGTCAACTCACCGACAGTCCACACGAAACAGCGACCCTCCTATCACCCGACAAAAAATAAATAAATCAAAAATGAAAAATTCTCTACATCATCGAGGATCCAACGCCAACAAAAAAAAAACAATACAACAACTATAAACTAATTAATATTTACCTTTAATAAGAAACTTTTCATCTGTCTTTTAAAGGAGCCAAGTGTTTGTGACTGACGAATCTCAGCAGGAACCAAGTTCCAAGCACGTCCCACAGTCACGACCAGACCAAAGTTCATTTTTAATATAATGGAGTTCTTTACTTTTTTGAAAAACTTGTTTTGTGCAAAGTTTTTTTTTTAATTAATTTTCGCTCGTTTTATATTGACATGGTCTTTTTCAGGGATTAAATATAAAAAAAAACAAGTTTTTTTAATTGAAAGTATGGAGCGACGTTAAAACTTAAGACGAACAGAAATGTTTCCGTAAATGAAAGGGGCTGCCCCCTCCTCAACCCCTCGCACTTTACGGTAAAGGTTTTTATTGTTTTAAAAAACAAAGTTGTGAGACAGAGTCAAACTTTAGCGTATAGAGCGAGGGGTTGAGGAAGGGCGCAGCCCTTTTCATATACGGAATAATTTCTGTTCGTCTTAAGTTTTAACGTCACTCTTTACTTTCAGTTAAAAAAGTTTTTTTTTTTTTTTATTTAATTTCTGAACGTTTTTGAGTTAACGCAGCTTCTATTTTGGCTCACCATACATGAATAATTAAAACTAAATTTGCATATTAATTTTACCTTTTTTTTGGCTAAATGGCTTTCTCGAAATTTCATTCTGACGTAAGTTACGAATTAACTTACGTAACGAACTTCTATGTTCGTATATTTTTATTACGTATATTAGGGGGTTCGCCCCTAGTCAATACCGCGATCTTTACGCTAGGTTCAAATTTTGCTCCAATTCTTTAAGAATTACCCTTTAATCACAAAGGCCGTTAATTAGAATAAATAGCTCTGAAGAAAGTACAAAAAAAAACTTTAGTGTAAACAGCAAAATAATGAGTAGGGGGCGAACCCAATGACTTACGTATTAATTTCTGTTCGTTTTTAAATTTTGATGTTGCTCCTTACTTTTAGTTGAAAAATTGTTCTTTTATTATTTAATTTCTGTTCGTTTTTTAAAAATAATGTTCGGAAATCCTGCAGCCCTTCATAGCAATGTCACTTCCCCCATGAAAACTTCATATGATATTTAGACTACTTCGAATAGAATGGCTGTTTCAAAATATCTATTAGATGCATTTCGGGGCAATATGACGTGCGTTTGTGGGGGGGGAGGTAGCTACCCTCCGATCACTTTGACTCTTAAAAAGAGCACTAGAGCGTCTGACTACCAATCCAATGAACCCCTCCGAAGCTTATATGGCCATGCTTTCTATAAAAAACCTTAGGCTATATGCCCCAGGGCATAACTTACAACCCTTGCCCTGAGCGTTGGGGGGATTGGTTATGCTCAAAGACATAGTTTTCAGACCTTTCAAATACTTTGAACAAAATAGCTATCTCAAAATTTTGGTCGGAAGTGTTGGCGTAGGGGGGGGGGGCATTTGCCCTCTGATCACTTTCGACTAATAATAAAAGCACTAGTCCTCTCAATTTCCAATTGAATGAGCCATTTTTGAAGCTTCTACGACAAAACTTTCTATAAAAACCTTACATGCCCCAAGGGCATAACTTACGACCCTTGTCCTGAGGGCTATAAGGGGAGGGTTGTCATCCTCAAAGACAGGGTTTTCATCTTTCAACTACGTTGAACAAAATGACCATATCAATATAATGATCGGAACTATTTGGGAAAATGATAGGTGTGGGGTAGGGGGGGGGGGATTCTCCCTCCGATTACTTTCGACTATTAAAAAAGGCAATAGCCCTCTCAATTTCCAATCGATTGAGTTCTATTTCAAATTTTTACGAAAACACTTTTTATAAAAAACTTTATATGCCCCCAGGGCATAACTTACAACCTTAGTCCTGAGGGCTATGGGGGCGGGGGGGGGGGGGTTGTAATACTCAAAGACACATTTTCCAGACTCTTCAACTATGTTCAACAAAATGACTATATCAAAATGTCGATTGAAAGTTTTGGGGGAAATGATGGGCGTGGGGGGGGGGCATTCGCCCTCCGATCACTTTTGAATATTAATAAGAGCACTAGTTCTATCAATTCACATTTGAATGAGACCTTTTTAATGTTTCTACGACAGTGCTTTCTATAAAAAACCTTATATGCCCCCAGGGCGTGGCTTACAACCTTTACCCTGGGGGCTTTGAGGGGTTTGTCATCCTCAAAGACGTAATTTCCAGAACTTTTAAACTACGTTGAACAAAATCGCTATCTCAAAATTTTGATTGGGTGTGTTTGGGGGAATGTGAGAGGGGGTTAGTTGCCCTCCAATCACTTTCGACTTTTAAAAAGGGTACTAGCCCTTTCAATTTCCAATTGAGTGAGCCCTTTTTGAAGTTCCTACGGCAACGCTATCTATAAAAACTTTACGTGGCCCCAGGGTATAATTTACAACTCTTGCCCTGAGGGCTGTGGGGAGTAATAATTTATTAATAACCCACTTTTATACAAAACAAGTTGAGTAAAGTACACTAAAAAGGAAGAAAAATCAAATACACAGAAACAAAGGTAACTTAAACCTTAATCACTGACAAAAAAACATGGATAATATTATGGTTTGGGCTTAGGGACACAAAGGTATGTCTTGTCAAATTAATACTAAGCAATTCAAACGATTGGATAATATCGGTAGCTCCATACTTCTCAGTAATACGTGTATTATGATATAAAGTGGGCAGGTACAGTAAAAATTTGCAATATCTAAATTAAACGATACGGATCTGGCGCAAATCATTCTTATTCAATAACGAATACATTCCACTTAAAAACTAGACAAAATGGTCACAATATGTGTAATACATTTTATCTAAAGCTCGGCGTGAATATTTTCCATGGTTAGGCACAATTTTCGCATATCCAATCTTCAACTTTTCTTTAACATCTCTCAGAACTTTGAAGTCCCAAAAAAGTAGAACAAATACTAATTCCTAACCACCGTAAACTCGTAACATTGCGAATTACCGAGGATCCACAGGACAAATTATAAGCTGATGATTTTGGATTGAAAACTAAATATTTGTATTTATCAAAATTCAAAAACAGATAAACATCCCGAAACATCATAGAAGTACGTTGCATAGATAATGCCAAAATAGACTTGGTTCGGCTTAAAACTAGCAGGTCGTCCGTATACGCAATATAAGACACATCAGATAAATTATAAAAATACGAAGGTTTGATTCCCAATAACACATTTTGAATGCAAGCATTAAATAGATAATGTGATAGCACTCCACCCTGTCGTACTCCAGATTGAACTATATTACCGGTGTACCCTCTACCAGATTTTAAACGAAGAAACGAATTACCAAAATTTAAAAACATGTATGACAGAAGGGTTCACTCCAAACTCTGGCAAAGAATGCCACATTTGTGCACGGCAAATACTATCGAAGGCTTTGACAAATCCAAAGCGCAAATATATAATTCATAACCTTTAGACTGAGCATCATAAAGAGTTGGAGCTAAGACCTTATGCGCATGTTGGCACCCAATACGGGGTTGAAATCCAAATTGGTTTGAGTCTTTCACAGTTCGTTCAATAATGTATGGGAGCAGAACATATTCAAAAACCTTACTAATATTGCAAGCACAGTGATGGGTCTATATGAACTGCAATCAAAAGGGTCTCTTCCGCGTTTAAGAATCGAAGTTACCGTTCCGCAAAGGAAGGAATCAGGCACCACTGACAAACATAAACAGAACTGAAAAAGTAACAGGAGCTGAGTGAATAGTGCAATCGGACAATCCTCAGCAATGTCCATGAGGAGTTGTCATCCTCAAACACATAATTTCCAGAACTTTCAGCTACATTGAAAAAATGGCTATCACTTAATTTTTATTGGATGTGTTTGGGGAAATGGTGGGCGTGAGAGGGGGGTTCGTTGCCCTCCAATCACTTTCGACTTTTAAAAAGGGTATTAGCCCTTTCAGTTTCCAATTGAGAGAGCCCTTTTTGAAGTTTCTACGACAACGCTATCTATAAAAACCTTATATGACCCCAGGGCATAACTTACAACCCTTGCCCTGAGGGGTGTGGGGGGTGCGTCATTCTCAAAGACATAATTCCCAGAATGAGCCCTTATTGAAGTTTCTACGACAACGCTTTCTATTAAAACGTTATATGCCCCCAGGGCATAACTTACAACCCTTGCCCTGAGGGTTATGGGGGGGGGATGTCATCCTCAAATACCTAATTTCCAGAACTTTAAACTACGTGGAACAAAATGTTTATCTCAAAATCGGATGTGTTCGAGGAAATGGTGGGCGCGAGAGGGGAGTTAGTTGCCCTCCAATTACTTTCAACTATTAAAAAGGGCACTAGCCCTTTCAATTTCCAATTGAAAACCCTTTTTGAAGTTTCTACGACAACGCTATCTATAAAAACCTTATATGCCCCCAGGGCTTAACTTACAACCTTTGCCCTGCGGGGTGTGGGGGGGGGTTGTCATCCTCAAAGACATGAATTTTGGAAATTTCAACTACGTTGGACAAAATAGCTATCTCAAATTTTGATTGGGTGTGTTAGGAGAAAGGGTGGGCGTGAGAGGGAGGTTAGTTAATCTATCACTTTCGACCATTAAAAAGGGCACTAGGCCTTTCAGTTTCCAATCAAATGCGCCCTTTTTGAAGATTTCTTCGACAACTCTTTCTATAAAAAGCTTATATGCCCCCAGGGCATAACTTAAAATCCTTGCCCTGAGGGCTTTGAGGGGATTATCATCCTCGAAGACCTAATTTACAGAACTTTCAACTACGTTCAATAAAATGGATATCTTAAAATTTTGATTGCACGTGTTTGGGGAAATTGTGGGCGTGAGAGGGGGGTTAGTTGTCCTCCAATCACTTTCAGCTATTAAAAATGCAACTAGCCCTTTCAATTTCCAGTCAAATGAGCCGTTTTTGAAGTTTTTACGACAACGCTTTCTATGAAAACCTTATATGCCCCCAGGGCATAACTTACAGCCCTTGCCCTGACGGCTGTGGGGGGTTGTCATATTCAAAGACCTAATTTCCAGAACTTTCAACTAAGTTGAAAACGTGGCTATCTTTAAATTTAGATTGGATGTGTTTGGGGAAATGGTGGGCGTGAGAGGGGGGTTAGTTCCCCCCTCTTCCGACTAGTAAAAAGGGCACAAGCAACTCCAATTTCCAGTTGAATGAGCCCTTTTCGATGTTTCTACGACAACTTCTTCGATACGAAGTGCCCTGCTCTGAAGGGAAAAAATAATTAATGATACATTGTAGCAGAATCGTTCTTATATGCCCTCAGGGCATAACTTAAAACCCTTGCCCCGATGGTTTTGGGGGAGTGTCCTCCTCAAAAACATATTTTCTATCTGAAAATCAACTACGCTGAACAAAATGGCTATCTCAAAATTTTTATTGGATGTGTTTGGGGGAATAGTGTGCCTGGGGGGGGGGGGGCTAGTTGCCCTCCAATCACTTTCGACTATTAAAAAGGGCACTAGCCATTCCAATTTCCAATCGAATGAGCCCTTTTCGAAGTTTCTACGACAACTCCTTCGATACGAAGTGCCCATGTATGGAGAAAAAAATAACACATTGTGCCCACATCGTTCTTTACTTAGGCAGCGCTCCCGCGCTGCCTATGATTCCTCGTTTAAATTCTACCGAGTAAACCAAATAACCACCCTGTAACTTCCTAGTATTCACCTGCCGATAATTCCCCTTGTTGGTTTATAGTAATTTCTCTTCAGTATAGAATGTTGGTCTGCTGTCATGTGGTCTGCTGTCATAGCTATTTGTATAAATTGGTACATTTCTAACTGTAGTTTTATTATTGAGGTTTGAGATGGAGGTACAGGGTTGCCACATATAGCACGAAAGTGCTATTTAGTACCATTCTATTATATATAGTTCTGTGGCACGTGCTCAGGGTTTCTGAAATAGCACGAAAGTGTTCTAATTAGCACTATTTTAGCATTATTACAGTCGATTTTTTTACTCTAGCACTGAAAATCGCTGTGTAGCACGCAAATTTGGGCAGTTGTTGTACTTTAGGAACTGATCATGGTGGCAAACCTGACTATGGATGTATCCAAATGTTAAAATGGATCATAATCATTCATATAGTCTGGATAAATTGTATGAATGATTTAAAAATATAAAAACAGTTTGGTGCAGGTCCAAGGGAACCACCTCCTTATTTGCCTCGTTTCTGGAAAAACTGTATTTATTGTCAGTGTAGGGTTGATATGTGTTTTATTAGACCAACCGTTAGTTCAATTGTTTGCTTTTAACATTCACAAATTAATAGATAAACACGGACAATTCGCACTGGAGAAAACCTACAAGTGTGTGTGGTCACGCGAAAGTCCCTTTAGCTACTTTCGTGTTAATCCAACTAATTAGCTAAAAATATTCTAAATAAAGCACCAGAAAATAGCTTATAACCTATAAACTGCCAAAAAAATAAAATAAGAATATAGAATCTATATTGAAAATACCTCAGAGAAATATATAGCCCTACTTAAAACTATAGAAGAAAAATGCCCCTAACAAATGTCATCTCTGTCACTCATCAACACTCGTATCCTCCTTCTTCCTGCCTTTCTCTCCCAATCGTGCCTTACCCTTGTCCCACC
>JAPEVW010000092.1:271555-646555 GCA_027921565.1 Artemia sinica
TAGCCCCCCCCCACGCCCCTCATTTCCCCAAACACATCAAATCAAAATTTTGAGATAGCAATTTTGTTCAGCGTAGTTGATTTCCAGATAGAAAATGTTTTTGAGGAGGACACTTCCCCACAACCCTCAGGGCAAGGGTTTTAAGTTTTGCCCTGGGGGCATATAAGGTTTTTATAGAAGGTGTTGTCGTAGAAACTTCAAAACAGGCTCTTTCGATTGGAAATTCGAAGGGCTAGTACCCTTTTTAATAGTCGAAAGTGATTGGAGGGCAACTAGCCCCCCCACACCCATCATTACCCCAAACACATCCAATCAAAATTTTGAGACAGTCATTTTGTTCAGCGTAGCTGGTTTCCACATAGAAAATATGTTTTTGAGGAGGAACTCCCCCACAACCCTCAGGGCAAGGGTTTTAAGTTTTGCCCTTGGGGCATATAAGGTTTTTATAGAAGGTGTTGTCGTAGAAACTTCAAAAAAGGCTCATTCGATTGGAAATTCAAAGGGTTAGTGCCCTTTTTAATAGTCGAAAGTGATTAGAGGGCAACTAGCCCCCCTCCCCACGCCCTTCATTTCCCCAAACACATCCAATCAAAATTTTGAGATAGCCATTTTGTTCAGCGTAGTTGATTTCCAGATAGAAAATATGTTTTGAGGAGGACACTCCTCCACAGCCCTCAGGGCAAGGGTTTTAAGTTATGCCCTTTGGGGCATATAAGGTTTTTATAGAAGGTGTTGTCGTAGAAACTTCAAAAAAGGCTCATTCGATTGGAAATTCAAAGGGTTAGTGCCCTTTTTAATAGTCGAAAGTGATTAGAGGGCAACTAGCCCCCCCCCACGCCCTTCATTTCCCCAAACACATCCAATCAAAATTTTGAGATAGCCATTTTGTTCAGCGTAGTTGTTTTTCAGATAGAAAATTTTTTTTGAGGACGACACTCCTCCACAACCCTCAGGGCAAGGATTATAAGTTATGCCCTGGGGGCATATAAGGTTTTATTGAAATCTTTGTCGTAGAAACTTGAAAAAGGGCTCATTCGATTTGAAATTCAAAGGGATAGTACCCTTTTCAATAGTCGAAATTGATTTGAGGGCAACTAACCCCCCTCACGCCCACCTTTTCCACAAACGCATCCAATCAAAATTTGTAGATAGCCATTTTATTCAACGTAGTTGAAAGTTTTGGAAATTAGGTCTTTAAGGATGACAAGCCCTCCCCCCAGAGCCCTTAGGGCAAGGGTTGTAAGTTATGCCCTGGGGCATATAAAGTTTTTATTGAAAGCGTTGTCGTAGAAACTTCAAAAGGGCTCATTCAATTGGAAATTGAAAGGGCTAGTGCCTTTTTTAATAGTTGAAAGTGATTGGATAGCGACTAACGCCCCTCTCACTCCCACCATTTTCCAAAACACATCCAATCAAAATTTTGAGATATCCATTTTGTCCAATGTAGTTGAACGTTCAGGAAATTAGGTCTTTTAGGATGATAACCCCCTCAGAGCCCTCATTGCAAGGGTTGTTGGTTATGCCCTGGGGGCATATAAGGTTTATATAGAAAGTTGTTGTATAAATCATAGGCAACACGATCGCGCTGCCTAAGTAAAGAATGGGGATACTCGAGAACGAGACAAGAAACGGGGACTAAGTAAAGTGGAGGACACTCCCCCACAACCCTCAGGGCAAGGGTTTTAAGCTTTGCCCTGGGGGCATATAAGAACGATGTTGGCACAATGTAGTATTTATTAATTTTTTCCTTTAGAGCAGGGCACTTCGTATCGAAGAAGTTGTCGTAGAAACTTCGAAAAGCGCTCATTCAATTAGAAATTGGAGTGGCTTGTGCCCTTTTCAATAGTCGAAAGTGATTGGAAGGCGACTAACACCCCTCTCACGCCCACCATTTCCCCAAACATATCCAATCAAAATTTTGAGATAGCCATGTTGTTTAACGTAGTTGAAAGTTCTGGAAATTTGGTCTTAGAGGATGACAACCACCCGAACAGACCTTAGGGTAAGGGTTGTAATTTATGGCCTAGGGGCATATAAGGTGTTTATAGAAAGCGTTGTCGTTTCCAAAAGGGTTCATTCGATTGGAAATCGAAAGGCCTAGTGTCCTTTTTAATAGTCGAAAGTGATTGGAAGGTTGACATTTTGTAGTAAAGATCCCCCCACCACTTCCACTCTCCCACGCCAACCCTCCCAGTTATGCTCTCAAAATTTAACCAAAGCAAAATAGCGTAAGTGTATCCAAGCTATCAAAGAAAGTAAACAGATTTTTTTTGCGAATGGTATCAAGTTTTCCATTTCAGGTCAACTAGAGGAGGTATGAAACTAAATTAAACAGTACTATTTGTATCCAGATTTTTAAAAGGGTGTATGTTGTTAAAAATTGCTGAAAGTTTTTCTCCAGCATACAAATAGTAGGCTAAACTATAAAGTTTTAAAAAACGAAAAGATTAAAGTATTATTTTCTTTTTCCCGGAAAAGATTATGTCAATATAAAACGAACAGAAAGTAATTTAAAAACTTTTTCCACAAAATAAGTTTTTCAAAGAAAAGTAAAGAACTCCATTAAACAAGCAATGAGCAAAAATAAAATCAAATAATCTTCCAAGCGTGAAAACTACCACAAATCAGCATCGATAAATAAATGAAACCCAAAACGAACAGAAATTACAATAATTAACCGAGTCAAACTCAAAACGAGCAGAAATTAACATAAGTTGAGTGCAAAACCCCTATGCCTTTCCAAGGTCAGAACAAAATTTGCACTTTACTGAAAAAATACAAATGACTATGCATTGTCAGTTTAATATACATATACTGATATTTAGTAATCAAAATGTTAATATTATTTGTTTTATTAAAGTTATAAAAGTAAAAACATTTATATGTTTTGTATGTGGAGATATTCCGGGGAAATTTGCTGCAGGTAGGGAACTATTCGGAGGAATTTTACGTTGGGAGGGGGATCTCTGTTGTAGAAATTCTCAGTGGGAGATACTTTCCATTGGTAGGGGAATTTTCGGTGAAAATGTTTACGGAGGGGAATTTCCGGCCTGTTTTGAAAAACGATCAGAAATTGAATAAAAGACAAGTTTTTTTCAAATGAAAACATGTAAATTCACCAGGGGGATTTGTTCTTAGGAATTTTTCAGGGGGGGGGGGGTCTTCAGCAAGGATGGAATTATCCAGGAGGAGTCATCCATGGAGTATTTTTTCGCGGAGGAGGTGGATTTCCCGACATTATTTGAAAAACGTTAAGAAATTGAATTTTAAAAAACATTTTTTTTCAACTGATCGTAAGGACAACATTAAAACTTAGAAACTTCAAAAAGGGCTCATTCGATTGGAAATTGAAATGGCTAGTGCCCTTTTTAATAGTCGAAATTGATTGGAAGGCAACTAACACCCCTTCCACGCCCACCATTTCCCCAAACACATCCAATCAAAATTTTTAGATAACCATTTTGTTAAACTTAGTTGAAAGTTCTTGAAATTATATCTGAGCATGACACTCCCCCCACAGTCTTCAGGGAAACGGTTATAAGTTATGCCCTGGGGGTATATAAGGTTTTTATTGAAAGCTTTGTCGTAGAAACTTGAAAAAGGGGTCATTCGATTGGAAATTCAAAGGAAGTGATTGGAGGGCAACTTACCCCCTCTCACGCCCACCATTTCCCCAAACACATACAATCAAAATTTTGATATAGCCATTTTGTTCAACGTAGCTGAAAGTTCCGGAAATTAGATCTTTGAGGATAATAACCACCCCAAACCCCTCAGGGCAAGGGTTGTAAGTTATGCCCTGGGGGTATACAAGGTTTTTATAGAAAGTGTTTTCGTAGAAACTTCAAAAAGGGCTCATTCGATTGGAAATTCAAAGGGCTAGTGGGCTTTTTAATAGTCGAAAGTGATTGGAGGGGAGCTAACCCCCCTCTCACACCCGCCATTTTCCCAAACACATCCAATCAAAATTTTGATATAGACATTTTGTTCAGCGTAGTCAAAAGGTCTGGAAATTATGTCTTTGAGGATGAAACTCCCTCTACAGCCTTCAAGGGTCGGTTTGTAAGTTATGCTCTTGGGGCATATAATGTTTTTATAGAAAGTTTTGTCGTAAAACTTCAAAAAGAGCTCACTCGATTGGAAATTGAAAGGGCTGATGCCCTTTTTAATAGTTGAAAGTGATTGGAAGACAACTAACACCCCTTCCACGCCCACCATTTCCCCAAACACATCCAATCAAAATTCTGAAATAGCCATTTTGTTTATCGTAGTTAATTTCCAGATAGAAATAATGTTTTTGAGGAGGATACTCTTTCCACAGCCCTCAGGGCAAGGGCTGTAAGTTACGCCATGGGGGCATACGAGGTTTTTATGGAAAGCTTTGTCGTAGAAACTTCAAAAAGGGCTCATTCGATTGGAAATTTAAAGAGCTAGTGCCCTTTTGAATAGTCTAAAGTGATTGGAGGGCAACTACCCCCCATCTCACGCCCACCTTTTCTCCAAGCACATCCAATCAAAATTTTGAGATAGCCATTTTGTTCACCGTAGTTTGAAGTCCCCCTTCTCTCCCCCCACCCCTCACAGTCCTCAGGGCAAGGGTTGCAAGTTGTGCCCTGGGGGCATATAAGATTTTTATAGATAGCGTTATCATAGAAACTTCAAAAAGGGTCCATTCGATTGGAAATTGAAATGGCTAGTGCCCTTTTGAATAGTCGAAAGTGATTGGAAGGCAACTAACACCCCTTCCACGCCCACCATTTCCCCAAACACATCCAATGAAAATTTCGAGATAGCCATTTTGTTAAACGCAGTTGAAAGTTCTTGAAATTATATCTTTGAGCATGACACTCCACCTACAGTTTTGAGGGCAAGGGTTATAAGTTATGCCCTGGGGGTGTATAAGGTTTTTATTGATAGATTTGTCGTAGAAACTTGAAAAAGGGCTCATTCGATTGGAAATTCAAAGGGCTAGTGGCCTAGTGCCCTTTTTAATAGTCGGAAGTGATTGGAGGGCAACTTACCCCCTCTCACGCCCACCATTTCCCCAAACACATACAATCAAAATTTGATGTAACCATTTTGTTCAACGTAGTTGAAAGTTCCGGAAATTAGATCTTAGAGGATAACAACCACCCCAAACCCCTCGGGGCAAGGGTTGTAAGTTATGCCCTGGGGGTATACAAGGTTTTTTTATAGAAAGTGTTTTCTTAAAAACTTCAAAAAGGGCTCATTCGATTGGAAATTCAAAGGGCTAATGGGCTTTTTATTAGTCGAAAGTGATTGGAGGGGAACTAACCCCCCTCTCACACCCGCAATTTTCCCAAATACATCCAATCAAAATTTTGAGATAGACATTTTGTTCAGCGTAGTCAAAAGGTCTGGAAATGATGTCTTTGAGGATGAAACTCCCTCTACAGCCCTCAAGGGTAGGTTTGTAAGTTATGCTCTTGGGGCATATAAGGTTTTTATAGAAAGCGTTTTCGTAAAACTTCAAAAAGGGCTCACTCGATTGGAAATTGAAAGGGATGGTGCCCTTTTAATAGTTGAATGTAATTGGAGGACAATTAACCCCCCTCTCCCGCCCACCACCTCCACAAACACATACAATCAAAATTTTGAGATATTCAATTTGTTCAACGTAGTTAAATGTTCTGGACATTAGGGTTTGTTTATGATAACCCCTCAGAGCCCCCAGGGCAAGGGTTGTAAGCTATACCCGGGGGGGGCATATAAGGTTTTAATAGAAAGTTTTGTCGTAGAAACTTGAAAGAAAACCATTTTATTGGAAATTGAAATGGTTAGTGCCCTTTTTAATAGTCAAAAGTGATTGGAGAGCAACTAACCCCCCTCTCATGCCCACCATTTCCCCTAACACATCCAAGTAAAATTTTGAGATGGATATTTTCTTCAACCTAGTTGAAAGTTCTGAAAATTATGTCTTTGAGGATGACACTCCCCCCCCCCTCACAACACTGAGCGTAAGGGTTGTAAGTTATGCCCTGATGGTATATAAGGTTTTATAGAAAGCGCTGTCGTAGAAACTTCAAAACGGGCCCATTCGATTGGAAATTAAAAGTGCTAGTGCCATATTTAATAGTCGGAAGTGATTGGAGGGTAACTAACGCCCCTCTCACGTCCTCCATTTCCCCAAACACATCCAATAAAAATTTTGAGACAGCCATTTTGTTCATCGTAGTTGATTTTCAGATAAAAATAATGTCCAGCCTAATTTCCGGAACTTTCAACTACGTTGAACAAAATGTCTATCTCAAAATTTTTATTGGATGTGTTTGGGGATATGGTTGGCATGAGATGGGCGTTAGTTTCCCTCCATTTACTTCCGACTATTAAATAGATAGCCATTTTGGGTATATGCCCTGGGGGCATATAAGGTTTTATAGAAAGGGTTGTCGTAAAACTTCAAAAAGGGCTCATTCGATTGGAAATTGAAAGCGCTAGTGCCCTATTTAACAGTTCGAAGTGATTGGAGGGCAACTAACGCCCCTCTCACGCCCATTATTTCCCCAAACCCCGTCAATCAAAATTTTGAGATAGACATTTTGTTCAACGTAGTTGAAAGTTTTGGAAATTAGGTTTTTGCCAGCGTTGTCGTAGAAACTTCAAAAAGGACCCATTCAATTGGGAATTGAGAGAGCGAGTGCCTTATTAATAGTTGAAAGCGATCGGAGGGCGAATGCCCCCTTCCCATACCCATCATTTCCCCAAACACTTCCGATCAACATTTTGATATGGCCATTTTGTTCAACGTAGTTGAAAGGTCTGGAAATTATGTCTTTGTGGATGACAACCCTCCCCCCATTGCCCTCAGGACAAGGGTCTGAAGTTGTGCCCTTGGGGCGTATAACGTTTTTATAGAATGTTCTGTCTCAAAATCTTCAAAAAAGGTTCATTCGATTGGAAATTGAGAGGAATAGTGCCTTTTTATTAGTTTAAAGTGATCAGAGGCAAATGTCTGCCTCCATGCCTATTAGTTCCCCAAACACTTCCAATCAAAATTCTTATATAGCCATTTTGTTAAGCCTATCAGAAATGTCTGTAAATTATATCTTGGAGGATAACAAATCCCCCCAGCCCTCAGGGCAAGGGTTATAAGTTATGCCCTGGGGACATATAGGGTTTTTATAGACAGTCTGGTCATATGAACTTCAAAGAGGGCTCATTGGATTGGTAATCAGACTCTGTAGTGCTCTTTTTAAGAGTCAAAGTGATCAGAGGGCATCTACCTCCCCCCTTCCTACACACACATCATATTGTCCTGAAATGCGTCTAATAGAAATTTTGAGACAGCCATTCTATTCAAAATAGTCTAAATATCATATAAAAAGGCTTTTGGTGTTGAAACAACTCCCAGAGATTAGGGGCAAGGGTTGTAAGTTATGCCCAGGTGGCATTAAAGGTTTTTATGGAAGGGATGGTTGTTTAACTTTAGAAGAGGTTCCGTCTTTCTCCCTGAAAAAGACTGTGTCAATGTAAATTGAAGAACTCTATTAAACCAAAAATGAACAAAATTAGAATCAAATAATCTACCAAGCATACAACTACCACAAATCAGTATCAATAAATAAATTAAACCCAAAACAAACAGAAATTAAAATAAGTCAAACTCAAAACGAGAAGAAATTAATGTGAGTGGGGTTCTAAACCCTATGCTTTCTAAAAGCCAGAATATAATTTGTACTTTAACTGAAAAAAAATTCTTTTAAATGTTTTCACTTTTATAACTTTAAGAAATCAAAAATTAGTTAAGATTTTAAGGAATGAATATCAGCATGTGTATATTAACCTGACAATTCAAATTTTTTGCTGTAAAGTACAAATTATATTTTCAAAAAATTCGTTTGGCACAATTCTCAAAGGAAGGTAATTCTTGTTGTCCAAATTTGCATGCGGTTCCTGCAAGTGCGTGTACCCCAAGAGAAAATGCGTATACAGGAAATCTGTTTATTTTCATATATAATTATAAACTAGTTTACCCCTCGTGTGTTGCTACAATCTCAAAAGAAAGGAAATTCAAGGTAAATAGTCCCCCCTACAGAAATTCTTCTCTGTTGAAGAATTCCCAAGGATAATTCCCCACGTGGCCAATTTCCCTTCAGAAAATTACCCCGGGTACTTGTCTATTATATTAAACACACTCGAGAAGTGAAGTTCGGTGACAACAAAATATGATGAAAATAGAATACTTTATGAGCAAAATTGCGAAGGTCATATGTGAATTATTTAATTGGGAGCTTCGGCGTTGGCTGGCCGTCTCAAAGACAAAGAAATGTTCATTACTAACGCGATTCTTGACCTTGTTCATTTTAGTTCATTATTAACGCGATTCTTGAGGACACCGATCAGTTTGCTTTGACTAGTGGTAGAATATAGTGTCTCACCATCGATGTTCAAGAATAATTTAAGATTGTTGGAAGAGCTACAGCACAACTGAGCTGGAACAAGCAGGTTTCACTCATTTGAAAGTGAACCACAAAAATAATTTTGTCGACCCAGAAACCGGCGCCTCTACCCAAAAAGTAGAGAGAATGTTGGGTTCTGCAAAGTGGAGGAACAGGTGGCACCGAGGTACATCCCACCATCATTTACATTCATACTTAGTAAAGTACATATTGCGGGCGGCAGTAAAGGCAGAAGGCCGAGTTCATTTTAACGCGATTCTTGACGACATTTCTGCGTTGTGGGAACATATTTCCAAGTTGTAGTTTTTGCACTTTCGCTAATAAAGTATTCTATTTTCTTCATATTTTGATTTGTTGCTTTCATTAGGTTAAATAGGTTTAATTGGGTTAAAAATAGGTTTGTTTAAGTTACGTGTTTAATACATGCTATGCTTTACCCCACCCCTAATATGGAAAAATATAGTCCAAATTTGTTTCTAAACTATTATATTTCATCATAATTTTGTTTTATTTCATTAGCATTCACCATACTTCATTTTTCGAATGTGTTTTATATAATAGACAAGTACCCTTCCCCCTTGCTTAAATTTCTCCCTGACGGAATCCCCCACATGGAAAATTTTATTATGACAATTTTTTTCTCATATGTAAAATAACGATACTATATTTGAGTTTAAAGTTTTTTGTAGAATTTAGTACCAAACTAACGAACCTGTTGACTATCAAATTCAAAGATTCTATTGAAATAGAAATTGTATAATTTCGGGAATGTTTTAGATGACTGAATGCATAATTAAATAAACCTTTAATTCAATATCCGGAAAACGTGAATAATGCGACAGGAAGAACCTGTAAAGCATTTGTGTTCGGTCTCTAATTTCAGTCAGCGTGAAGTATAAAGAGGGCCTTGGGGGGGGGGGGCATAAAAATTGTGTATATAAACCCTTGGCAAAAGGGTACTGAGCAACTTCTTAGAGTTTTTGGTGGTTGTATGAACAGTGTACCATTGCACACAGGAGACACAAAAATTCTGTCGATTTTTGTATAGTTAAGATAAATAAAAGGTAGAATAGAAGCTAACAAATTGGGCTTGTTCAGTAGGTAGAGGGACTTACTCTCACTTTAGGGTTTGTGAGTGTGAGCTCGGTGCTAGCATCTTTCCTTATGTAAAAAGTAACTAATATAGAAAGTAAGGGATTTGCGCGTGCAGATGGATAAAGAGGTAAGATGAGGAGGGGATTTGTTTATTGGCAAGGTGGGAATCTTTTTTTTTTTTGTAAATGCGTACTTTCAAGGATTAAGTTTTGGAAAGCCTGCCCTGTTATGTCTTATGGCTTTGGGATTGTGATGAAAATTCATTGTAAAGTAGCTTTGAATTTTGTGCTGCATGGAGGTGGCAGTACAATTTTTATCTTATCCTTACAAAAAGTTATGTACTAGAGTGTTTTTCTACTTTATTGTGTCAGGCAGTTATGAATGTTAATAGATCAATGGTGGCACTACAATTAATGGTGGTAGTACAATTATCATCTTATCCTTAAAAAGAATTGTGTACTAGAGTATTTTTCTACTTTATTGTGTCAGGCAGTTATGAATGCTAGTAAATTAATGGTGGCAGTACAATTGTCCTCTTATCAAACGGAATTTTGATACCAATAGATACATCAAAAGAATCAAATTTTTATGCTGATTTCAAATATATAAATTTTATCAAGTTTTGTTTTACTCATCAAAAGTTACGCGCCTGAGAAAATTTGTCTTATTATCAAAAAAAAGGAAAACACCCTCTAAAAGTCATAGAACCTTAATAAAATCACACCATCAGATTCAGCGTATCAGAGAACCCTACAGTAGAGGTTTTTCAAGCTCCTATCTGCAAAAATGTGGAATTTTGTATTTTTTGCCAGAAGAAAGATCACGGATGCGTGTTTATTTAATGTTTTTTTTTTTTTTTTTTCCCAAGGGTGATTGTATCGACCCAGTGGTCCTAGAATATCGCAGGAGGGATTATTCGAACGGAAATTAAAAGTTCTAGTGTCCTCTTTAAGTGACCAAAAAAATGGAGGGCAACTAGGCCCCCTCCCACGTTCATTTTTTCCTAAAGTCACCCGATCAAAATTTTGAGATACCCATTTTGTTCAAAATGGTCGAAAAGTATAATAACTATGTCTTTGAGGATGATTAATCCACCACAGTCCCTAGGGGAAGGGCTGCAAGTTATGAACTTTGCCCAGTGTTTACATATACTATTGGTTATTGGGAAGTATACAGACATTTCCAGGGGAGATTTTTTCTTGTAGTGGGGGAGAGGTCGGATGTTACTTGGGAGGATCTTCCCACGGAGGAAGTTTTCGTGGGGGAAGGGATATTGCTATGAAGGGGCATCGGATGTCCCTGCATTATTTAAAAAAACGATCAGAAATTACATAAAAAAAAGTTTTTCAACTGAAAGTAAGGAGCACTTAAAAACTTAAAACGAACAGAAATTATTATGTATATTAATGGGTTTGCCCCCTAGTCAATACCTCGCTCTTTACGCTAAAGTTTTTTTTTTGTAATTTCACAAGAGCTATTTATTCTAATTAACGGTCTTTGTGATTAAGGGTTCATTCTTAAAGAATTAGAACAAAATTTGAACTTTAGCGTAAAGAGCGAGATATTGACTAGGGGGCGAACCCCCAATTTACGTAATAAAAATATACGAATATAGAAGTTCGTTACGAAAGTTAATTCGTAAATTACGTATATTTATTACTAATAAAAACTTTCGTAAATAAAATTAAACAACTTTCGAGAAAGCCATGTAACCAAAAAAAAGTAAAATTAATATGCAAATTTCGTTTAATTATTTATGTACGGTGAGCCAAAATCAAAACCTGCATTAATTCAAAAACGTTCATAAATTAAATACAAAAATCAAGTTTTTTTTTAACTGAAAATAAGAAGCGGCATTAAAACTTAAAATGAACAGAAATTAGTCCGTATATGAAAGGGGCTGTCCCCTCCTCAACGTCTCGCTTTTTACGCTAAAGTTTGAAAAAAAAACTTTAGCGTAAAGAGCGAGGTGTTGAGGAGGGGACAGCCCCTTTCAAATACGGAATAATTTCTCTTCGATTTAAGTTTTATTACCGCTCCTTACTTTCAGTCAAAAAACTTGTTTTTTTTTATTTAATCCTTACAAAGAGTTGTGTACTAGAGTATATAGTACTCTACTAAGTATCTTTCTAGTTTATTGTATCAGGCAGTTATGAATGTTAGTAAATTAACTGTGGCAATACAATTAATGGTGGCAGTGCAATTATCATCTTATCCTTACAAAGAGTTGTGTACTAGAATATTTTTATACTTTATTGTGTTAGGCAATTATGAATGTTAGTAAATCAATGGTTGCAATACAATTAATGGTGGCAGTACAAGTATCCTCTTATCCTTACAAAGAGTTGTGTACTAGAATATTTTTATACTTTATTGTGTTAGGCAGTTATGAATGTTAGTAAATTAATGGTGTCAATACAATTAATGGTGGCAGTACAATTATCCTATTATCCTTACAAAGAGTTGTGTACTAGAGTATTTTTCTACTTTATTGTGTTAGGCAGTTATGAATGTTAGTAAATTAATGGTGTCAATACAATTAATGGTGGCAGTACAATTAGCCTCTTATCCTTACAAAGAGCTGTGTACTAGAATATTTTTATACTTTATTGTGTTAGGCAATTATGAATGTTAGTAAATCAATGGTTGCAATACAATTAATGGTGGCAGTACAAGTATCCTCTTATCCTTACAAAGAGTTGTGTACTAGAGTATTTTTCTACTTTATTGTGTCAGGCAGTTATGAATTTTAGTAAATTAATGGTGGCAATACAATTATTGGCGGCAGTACAATTATCATCTTATCCTTACAAAGAGTTGTGTACTAGAATATTTTTATACTTTATTGTGTTAGGCAATTATGAATGTTAGTAAATCAATGGTTGCAATACAATTAATGGTGGCAGTACAAGTATCCTCTTATCCTTACAAAGAGTTGTGTACTAGAGTATTTTTCTACTTTATTGTGTCAGGCAGTTATGAATGTTAGTAAATTAATGGTTGCAATACAATTAATGGTGGCAGTACAAGTATCCTCTTATCCTCACAAAGAGTTGTGTACTAGAGTATTTTTCCACTTTATTGTGCCAGGCAGTTATGAATGCTAGTAAATTAATGGTGGCAATACAAATAATGGTGGCAGTACAATTATCCTCTTATCCTTACAAAGAGTTGTGTACTAGAGTATTTTTCTACTTTATTGTGTCAGGCAGTTATGAATGTTAGTAAATTAATGGTTGCAATACAATTAATGGTGGCAGTGCAATTATCATCTTATCCTCACAAAGAGTTGTGTACTAGAGTATTTTCCACTTTATTGTGCCAGGCAGTTATGAATGCTAGTAAATTAATGGTGGCAATACAAATAATGGTGGCAGTACAATTATCCTCTTATCCTTACAAAGAGTTGTGTACTAGAGTATTTTTCTACTTTATTGTGTCAGGCAGTTATGAATGTTAGTAAATTAATGGTTGCAATACAATTAATGGTGGCAGTACAAGTATCCTCTTATCCTCACAAAGAGTTGTGTACTAGAGTATTTTTCCACTTTATTGTGCCAGGCAGTTATGAATGCTAGTAAATTAATGGTGGCAATACAAATAATGGTGGCAGTACAAGTATCCTCTTATCCTCACAAAGAGTTGTGTACTAGAGTATTTTTCCACTTTATTGTGCCAGGCAGTTATGAATGCTAGTAAATTAATGGTGGCAATACAAATAATGGTGGCAGTACAATAATCCTCTTATCCTTACAAAGAGTTGTGTACTAGAGTATTTTTCTACTTTATTGTGTCAGGCAGTTATGAATGTTAGTAAATTAATGGTTGCAATACAATTAATGGTGGCAGTGCAATTATCATCTTATCCTCACAAAGAGTTGTGTACTAGAGTATTTTTCCACTTTATTGTGCCAGGCAGTTATGAATGCTAGTAAATTAATGGTGGCAATACAAATAATGGTGGCAGTACAATTATCCTCTTATCCTTACAAAGAGTTGTGTACTAGAATATTTTTATACTTTATTGTGTTAGGCAGTTATGAATGTTAGTAAATTAATGGTGTCAATACAATTAATGGTGGCAGTACAATTATCCTATTATCCTTACAAAGAGTTGTGTACTAGAGTATTTTTCTACTTTATTGTGTTAGGCAGTTATTAATGCTAGTAAATTAATGGTGGCAATACAAATAATGGTGGCAGTACAATTATCCTCTTATCCTTACAAAGAGTTGTGTACTAGAATATTTTTATACTTTATTGTGTTAGGCAGTTATGAATGTTAGTAAATTAATGGTGTCAATACAAATAATGGTGGCAGTACAATTATCCTCTTATCCTTACAAAGAGTTGTGTACTAGAATATTTTTATACTTTATTGTGTTAGGCAGTTATGAATGTTAGTAAATTAATGGTGTCAATACAATTAATGGTGGCAGTACAATTATCCTCTTATCCTTACAAAGAGTTGTGTACTAGAATATTTTTATACTTTATTGTGTTAGGCAATTATGAATGTTAGTAAATCAATGGTTGCAATACAATTAATGGTGGCAGTACAAGTATCCTCTTATCCTTACAAAGAGTTGTGTACTAGAGTATTTTTCTACTTTATTGTGTCAGGCAGTTATGAATGCTAGTAAATCAATGGTTGCAATACAATTAATGGTGGCAGTACAAGTATCCTCTTATCCTTACAAAGAGTTGTGTACTAGAGTATTTTTCTACTTTATTGCGTTAGGCAATTATGAATGTTAGTAAATCAATGGTTGCAATACAATTAATGGTGGCAGTACAAGTATCCTCTTATCCTTACAAAGAGTTGTGTACTAGAGTATTTTTCTACTTTATTGTGTCAGGCAGTTATGAATGTTAGTAAATTAATGGTGTCAATACAATTAATGGTGGCAGTACAATTATCCTATTATCCTTACAAAGAGTTGTGTACTAGAGTATTTTTCTACTTTATTGTGTCAGGCAGTTATGAATTTTAGTAAATTAATGGTTGCAATACAATTAATGGTGGCAGTACAAGTATCCTCTTATCCTTACAAAGAGTTGTATACTAGAGTATTTTTCTACTTTATTGCGTTAGGCAATTATGAATGTTAGTAAATCAATGGTTGCAATACAATTAATGGTGGCAGTACAAGTATCCTCTTATCCTTACAAAGAGTTGTGTACTAGAGTATTTTTCCACTTTATTGTGCCAGGCAGTTATGAATGCTAGTAAATTAATGGTGGCAATACAAATAATGGTGGCAGTACAATTATCCTCTTATCCTTACAAAGAGTTGTGTACTAGAGTATTTTTCTACTTTATTGTGTCAGGCAGTTGTGAATGTTAGTAAATTAATGGTTGCAATACAATTAATCGTGGCAGTACAAGTATCCTCTTATCCTCACAAAGAGTTGTGTACTAGAGTATTTTTCCACTTTATTGTGCCAGGCAGTTATGAATGCTAGTAAATTAATGGTGGCAATACAAATAATGGTGGCAGTACAAGTATCTCTTATCCTCACAAAGAGTTGTGTACTAGAGTATTTTTCCACTTTATTGTGCCAGGCAGTTATGAATGCTAGTAAATTAATGGTGGCAATACAAATAATGGTGGCAGTACAATAATCCTCTTATCCTTACAAAGAGTTGTGTACTAGAGTATTTTTCTACTTTATTGTGTCAGGCAGTTATGAATGTTAGTAAATTAATGGTTGCAATACAATTAATGGTGGCAGTGCAATTATCATCTTATCCTCACAAAGAGTTGTGTACTAGAGTATTTTTCCACTTTATTGTGCCAGGCAGTTATGAATGCTAGTAAATTAATGGTGGCAATACAAATAATGGTGGCAGTACAATTATCCTCTTATCCTTACAAAGAGTTGTGTACTAGAATATTTTTATACTTTATTGTGTTAGGCAGTTATGAATGTTAGTAAATTAATGGTGTCAATACAATTAATGGTGGCAGTACAATTATCCTATTATCCTTACAAAGAGTTGTGTACTAGAGTATTTTTCTACTTTATTGTGTTAGGCAGTTATGAATGCTAGTAAATTAATGGTGGCAATACAAATAATGGTGGCAGTACAATTATCCTCTTATCCTTACAAAGAGTTGTGTACTAGAATATTTTTATACTTTATTGTGTTAGGCAGTTATGAATGTTAGTAAATTAATGGTGTCAATACAAATAATGGTGGCAGTACAATTATCCTCTTATCCTTACAAAGAGTTGTGTACTAAAATATTTTTATACTTTATTGTGTTAGGCAGTTATGAATGTTAGTAAATTAATGGTGTCAATACAATTAATGGTGGCAGTACAATTATCCTCTTATCCTTACAAAGAGTTGTGTACTAGAATATTTTTATACTGTATTGTGTTAGGCAATTATGAATGTTAGTAAATCAATGGTTGCAATACAATTAATGGTGGCAGTACAAGTATCCTCTTATCCTTACAAAGAGTTGTGTACTAGAGTATTTTTCTACTTTATTGTGTCAGGCAGTTATGAATTTTTAGTAAATCAATGGTTGCAATACAATTAATGGTGGCAGTACAAGTATCCTCTTATCCTTACAAAGAGTTGTGTACTAGAGTATTTTTCTACTTTATTGCGTTAGGCAATTATGAATGTTAGTAAATCAATGGTTGCAATACAATTAATGGTGGCAGTACAAGTATCCTCTTATCCTTACAAAGAGTTGTGTACTAGAGTATTTTTCTACTTTATTGTGTCAGGCAGTTATGAATGTTAGTAAATTAATGGTGTCAATACAATTAATGGTGGCAGTACAATTATCCTATTATCCTTACAAAGAGTTGTGTACTAGAGTATTTTTCTACTTTATTGTGTCAGGCAGTTATGAATTTTAGTAAATTAATGGTTGCAATACAATTAATGGTGGCAGTACAAGTATCCTCTTATCCTTACAAAGAGTTGTGTACTAGAGTATTTTTCTACTTTATTGCGTTAGGCAATTATGAATGTTAGTAAATCAATGGTTGCAATACAATTAATGGTGGCAGTACAAGTATCCTCTTATCCTTACAAAGAGTTGTGTACTAGAGTATTTTTCTACTTTATTGCGTTAGGCAATTATGAATGTTAGTAAATCAATGGTTGCAATACAATTAATGGTGGCAGTACAAGTATCCTCTTATCCTTACAAAGAGTTGTGTACTAGAGTATTTTTCTACTATATTGTGTCAGGCAGTTATGAATGCTAGTAAATCAATGGTTGCAATACAATTAATGGTGGCAGTACAAGTATCCTCTTATCCTTACAAAGAGTTGTGTACTAGAGTATTTTTCTACTTTATTGCGTTAGGCAATTATGAATGTTAGTAAATCAATGGTTGCAATACAATTAATGGTGGCAGTACAAGTATCCTCTTATCCTTACAAAGAGTTGTGTACTAGAGTATTTTTCTACTTTATTGTGTCAGGCAGTTATGAATGCTAGTAAATCAATGGTTGCAATACAATTAATGGTGGCAGTACAAGTATCCTCTTATCCTTACAAAGAGTTGTGTACTAGAGTATTTTTCTACTTTATTGCGTTAGGCAATTATGAATGTTAGTAAATCAATGGTTGCAATACAATTAATGGTGGCAGTACAAGTATCCTCTTATCCTTACAAAGAGTTGTCTACTAGAGTATTTTTCTACTTTATTGTGTCAGGCAGTTATGAATGTTAGTAAATCAATGGTTGCAATACAATTAATGGTGGCAGTACAAGTATCCTCTTATCCTTACAAAGAGTTGTGTACTAGAGTATTTTTCTACTTTATTGTGTCAGGCAGTTATGAATGTTAGTAAATCAATGGTTGCAATACAATTAATGGTGGCAGTACAAGTATCCTCTTATCCTTACAAAGAGTTGTGTACTAGAGTATTTTTCTACTTTATTGTGTCAGGCAGTTATGAATGCTAGTAAATTAATGGTGGCAATACAAATAATGGTGGCAGTACAATTATCCTCTTATCCTTACAAAGTGTTTTTTACTAGAGTATTTTTTACTTTATTGTGTCAAGCAGTTATGAATGTTAGTGAATCAATGGTGGCAGTACTATTAATGGTGGCAGTACAATTATCCACTTATCCTTACTAAGAGTTATGTAGTAGAGTATCTTTCTAGTTTATTGTGTTAGGTAGTTATAAATGTTAGTAAACCTAACCGCATGGAAAATGACACTTCAATAGCTAGATTCAGTGGGAAGCAATTTTCTTGGATAGCAAAGAAAACTCAATGAACCAAAAAAGGTTGAAAATGAACGAAAATCTCTTACATATCCCCCCTCCCTTGGAAAGGGAGGAGCTCTTACACATGGCACGATCCAAATTCAATAATAAAAAAAAACCATTGAGTGGTATGAAAAAGATGGAATTTATTGAGTAGTGTTTCTTCTTTTTTTATAAATCTTTTGGCTTTTTCCCAAATTTGTTTTCAATTTATTTAAAGTGATTGTTTTTACCTGAATTTCCTTTTTTTCTATTTTTCATAAAATGTTTTTTTCCTTCTTCTGTTTTTCCTTTTCCCTTTTTCCAGACGTTTTCTACCATTTATTCCCAAATTACTTTTTTAATTTCTATTTGTTTTCCTTTCTCTTTATTTTTTCTGAATTTATTCTTTTCCTTATTTTTTTTAACTAAGTCCCCTTTTGAGAAATTATCTTCTCTTTTTAAACCATTTTTCCTCTTTTTTTACCTTTTCCCCTTTCTTGTCTTTGTTTCTCCCTTTTTCCCGCAAATTCTCTACCAGTTTGTTTTTCTATGAATTGTTTCTTTTTTAGAATTTTCCACCTATGGATGTACATATCATTCTAGACAAGGCACTTCATTTGTCGAAACTTTGAGGATCAATAGATGAGTATAATTCTATTAAGTTTCATATATATTTGTCACATTATGTGTGTTATTCTTTTTGTTCATTAGCATCTTGTTCGACTTAATTTTGTATTTACTATCATAATTTCTACTATTAAATATTTTTTGTGTAAAATATTTTTTTCATTAGGTTAAGCAGTAATATATGGTCCGCTCTCTAGCTGAGTCGATGAACTTCCCTATCAAAATACCACCTTATCAAAAAATAAACACTTTGGCTCCCTTGACTCATCAGGTGTATTCACAACTGAAAATTGTGATTTTCTAATAAAATTTCTTTCGTCTTTCTTACGTAACGGAACTACTACTACTACTAACAACTCACCGCAGCACCAAGCCGCCCGAGGCCAACACAGCTACGCACGCTCCTCCTCCACCCCAATCTATTCAAAGCCTCCCTTTTTACACCCGCCCACGAAGTTCCCATTTCCTTTAAATCTTTCTTTATGACGTCCTCCCACCCCAGACGGGGACGACCTGCTTTCCGTTTAGCCCTAGATGGTTGGCCGAAAAGAACAATCTTTGGCAATCTGTCATCCTTCATCCGCACAACATGCCCTAACCACCTCAACCTTTCTTTCATTATAGACCTAGAAAGCGGCATTGAACCACATTTTTCGTATAGCCTATTGTTTGAAATACGGTCAGTCAGCCGGGTACCCAGAACAATCCTTAAGCAATTTCTCTGGAAAACATCTAGCAAATCTTCATCCGCTTTTCGGAGCGTCCATGCTTCAGAGCCATATTTGACCACTGTCATCACTGTAGCTTCTAAGATTCTAATCTTGGTTTGCAGACTTATCTTCCTATTCTTCCAGACTTTTTTTAACTGTGAAAAAACACCCTGAGCCTTGGCTATTCTATTTTTAACATGTTCACTGCTCCCACCATCTTTACTAATATATACTACCAAGGTAAGTGAAGCTGCCCACCTGATCAATCTTTTCATTACCCAACATCACCTTTTCATCTTCACTTATTCCTAGCCTTAGTGACTTAGTCTTCCTAACATTAATTTTCAAACCAATACTAGCACCCTGAACTCGCAAAACCTCTAAAACTTCATTCATTTTGCTCACACTTTCATCTAGGATGCTTAAATCATCAGCATAATCCAAGTCTAGGAGACTTTTTCCTCCCCATTTGATTCCGTGGTCTCCCATTGCCTTTCCTGTGCTCCTTAAAACAAAGTCCATCAAAATAATCCATATAAAGGGGGATAGAACACAACCCTGCTTAACTCCTGATTTAATACAAAACCAGCTGCTAACCTCATTTCCTACCTTAACCGCAGCAGTGTTATTCTCGTACATAGCACTAATCACTTTAATGTATTTGTCTGGTATACCATACAAGGATAAAACCTTTACTAAAGCTCCTCTATCAACAGAATCGAACGCTTGCTCATAATCTATAAAACTGAGGACCAAAGGTGTTTGAAAACTTAGACACTTCTCAATTATTAACCTAAGAGTGAAAATTTGGTCAACACATCCTCTACCTTAAGTGTTGTCAAATTAAATGAATTAATTTCTTTTGCCTGTTTTCATGGTTCAAAGTGGCAACACAGACAAAATGTGACCCTGCCCTAAAATTTCGTAATTTTGAAACAACCAAAAGAAAAATCCTAGAAAATTGCATTTTTCAGGAATGAATAGGCCTAAGATGACCCCAGGAGCGAAAAATGTATTAATTTGACGTTCTTGGCTCTTAAAATACTTAATCACCTATCTCAGATGTTTAATCCGCGGGTTAGAGGTGGTAAAACTGGGCTATATATTTAAGAGGGGGAATGTGATGGGACCAAGAGCTTCTTCCTTTTCATCTTGAGCAGTGGAAATCCCTAAATAATAATAATAACTTATTTTTAGAGGTCTATACAGTATTGAGCAACCGATAAAAAAAAAACTACAAAAGAAGGCACAAAATATATATATACGAAGAAACAAAATAAAATTACTTCAATAGCTAAGTATTGAGATACATCCAGGCTACGAAAATTAGGGGCCAAGGGAGAAAATCTGACAAAAAGCCAAAGGTTTTCCTTCGTACTTTCAACTCCATACCGTGCTCTAGGACTTGATATCCGGTACTTCATGTCATGGTTGGCCCTACCAATATCCTAGTAAAGAGCAAACCACTGCCCAGAGTAAAAAAAAAAAATAAAAAAATGTGTTTTTTAACTGTCTGGTGAGAATTTGTTTTTCGTTTAATGATTATTTGGGAATGGTAACCATTTCTTCGTTTCGTCTTAATTGTATAAAATTTATCGCCGAAACAAATTAATGGGAATCCCTGTAAATGGCTTGTAACCCTACGAAAATGGCGCCAAATCGAAACTAAAAGTGTAATACTAGAATCACCGTGGTCGAAATCCGTTGATGGTATTTTTTGCACTGTCCCTTTTAAAAACCTTAGACAATTATGTTTTAGCTTGGGTATCCACCGCCATTGGAGCACTGGAACATCATAAAGTGCTGTTTATGGGCTCATGTGGAAGCTAATGCTCATATATACGTGCTTTTCCATATGGTCCGGGTTACTCTAAAATAACTTTTTTTTTTTTTTTTTTTTTTTTTTTTTTTTTTTTTTTTTTTTTTTTTTTTTTTTTTAATAAACTGCACCTTTAGACACAAGATGATATAAACGTGGAATTTAAAAAAAAAGACTTCTTTGGGCATGATGTCATGTTTGAATGGCATGGCTGCCTAATTCCTTGAAAATGTCACCATCACTGTTCTTCAGAGCGCACATTATTATATAAAAATAAAATTGTTGTCGTATAAAAAGGGCGGATATTTTTGATTCACATGCTCACATTGTAATCATGGCATAGGTTAGCAAAAATATTAGGTAAAATAATAAGTAATAATAGATAAATAAATTGCTAGAATTTATCTCAGTAATAATAAGTGATGCCTTAACCCCTAATTTTGCGAAGTACATTTTAAATGATACCTAAACACATTAAAATCACACAAGCACAGCAGTCCCGCCCATCCCAACGAAAATTTTATATTTTGTTTTATTGTGTTCAAACGCTGTTTTGTATATTGTTTTTTTTTTTTTTTTTTTTTTTTTTTTTTTTTTTTTTTTTTTTTTAAATTCTCTTCATCGTCTGCCTTATGTAGATACTGAATATGGTTTCAGAACAGGTTGTACAAAAAGTTAAGAGAGAAAAATGGGTTTAATTTAAATGAAACTGCGGAACAAAAAACAAAATAAATAAAAAACAGCAACCAAACATTAATTAATAAAAAAAAATCCGAATATTTCGGCTCAACGTTCGGGAGCCTTTCTCAACGGAAAGAAAAACCTCCTTTATAGAAGGAAAAACAGTTTTTTGTAATTAAAACCATCTAAAAAACGACAAACTAAATACACAGGTGAAAGAAAGAGAAAGAAAACAACTACAAATCAAAACAAATAAATATAACTCACATTTTAAACAACTTCCAGAACTGCTGTTCCTCACTGAACAAGATAAATTTGAATGTCTATGGTGTACAAAACGTAATTCTCCTCATTACAATCAGTGGATACATGGAACCTATTAAAAATGAAGGCTATATTTATTTTAAAAAAAGGTCATAAAACCCCAGGTCACCACCCCTGATTAAATTTACCAGGTTAATAACATTGATACTATATATGGTATACTTTATACTATATACGGTAACATTTACACTATTTATTCTATATTTTAGTCAAGGATGGCAGAGCCCCTTGTCTTGTTCAGTGAGTAACAGCAGTTCTGGAAGTTGTTTAGAATTTTAGTTGTTTTTCTTGTTTTTAGTTTTTAGTTTTTCTTTTTCTCCTTCTTTCACCTGTGTGTTTAGTTTGTCGTTTTTTAAGATGGTTTTAATTTAAAAAAGTGTTTTCCTTCTTTAAAGGTTTTTTTTTCTTTGAAAAGGCTCCCGGATTTGAACCGAAATATTCGGATTTTTTAATTAATTAATGTTTTGTTGATTGTTTTTTTTCGTTTTTTCCTCACTGCTTTATTTAAACTAAACTCATTTTTCTCACTTAATTTTTCGTAAATGAACAGTAATGTGGTCTAAGAAATTATTGAGAACGGCTTGTACTGTCGAGACAATGATCAAAGGGCGTATGTATGTTCCAGAGCCCCGAAACCCTCCCTAGATATGTAGCTATTGCTCCTCCTCCCCCCAATTGCTACTAAACACCATCACGCAAGTAGTATGTTACCTTATACTTCTAGACCTTTATGTTCCTTCCGGTGTATTTACACCACTTTACGTTCCCTGGCACCTTTCCATGGCAGATTACCAGACTAGTTATTTGGCAGTGTATAATGTGGTCAAGCATGTTTTGAGAGTTTGGTCGTAATAATATAATGTCCTCAAACAGGTTTTTTTCTGTTTTTGTTGTCAATTGCACAATGAATGTACGTCATGAGATCACATGTACATTCTTAAAAAAAAACTGATATGATATAGTCAGACCTAGTTTTTTAGATTTTCGTGGGCGTTAGGTTCCTGGGATTTATTATTTGAGAAGTTAACTTTAGTATTTCGTATTTGACGTGCCTGAAATCATGAATTAGAATATTTAATTGGCTGTTTGGGGATTTTCAGACCTAGGTTTTTTAGGTTTTCGTGGATGTTTGACTCCTGGGGTTTATTATTTGAGAAGTTAACTTTAGTATTTTGTGGTTTTACGTGCCTGAAATCATAAATTAGAATATTTAATTAGCTGTTTAGGGTTTTCAGACCTAGGTTTTTTAGATTTTCGTGGATGTTTGACTCCTGGGGTTTATTATTTGAGAAGTTCCTGGAGTTTATTATTTGAGAAGTTAACTTTAGTATTTTGTGGTTTTACGTGCCTGAAATCATGAATTAGAATAGTTAATTAGCTGTTTGGGTTTTCAGACCTAGTTTTTTAGATTTTCGTAGGTGTTAGGTTCCTGGGATTATATATTTGAGAAGTTAACTTTAGTATTTCATGGTTTGACTTGCCTGAAATCATGAATTAGAATATTTAATTGGCTGTTTGGGGATTTTCAGACCTAGGTTTTTTAGGTTTTCGTGGATGTTTGTTTCCTGGAGTTATTATTTGAGAAGTTAACTTTAGTATTTTGTGGTTTTACGTGCCTGAAATCATGAATTGGAATAGTTAATTAGCTGTTTGGGCTTTCAGACCTAGTTTTTTAGATTTTCGTGGGTGTTAGGTTCCTGGGATTTATTATTTGAGAAGTTAACTTTAGTATTTCATGGTTTGACGTGGCTGAAATCATGAATTAGAATATTTAATTGCTGTTTGGGGATTTTCAGACCTAGGTTTTTTTTAGGTTTTCGTGTATGTTTGACTCCTGGGATTTATTATTTGAGAAGTTAACTTTAGTATTTTGTGGTTTTACGTGCCTGAAATCATGAATTAGAATAGTTAATTAGCTGTTTAGGGTTTTCAGACCTAGGTTTTTTAGATTTTCGTGGGTGTTTGTTTCCTGGGAGTTTATTATTTGAGAAGTTAACTTTAGTATTTCGGGGTTCGACGTGCCTGAAATCATGAATTAGAATAGTTAATTAACTGTTTGGGTTTTCCGACCTACGTTTTTTAGATTTTCGTGGGCGTATCTGATGAAATAATTTAGGTCGTATGATCAATTTAATTTATTTTTTAATGCACTAGTTTTTCAGTAAGGTCATTCGATATCCTAAAAGTGTTTAATTCAAACTTTTACCTTGACCATCGATGTGTTAGCAGAATTTCAAAAGGATCATTTATGAATGCTGGCGTATCTGATGAAATAATTTAGATCGTATGATCAATTTAATTTATTTTTTAATGCAGTGATTTCACCTCTTGGATATACAGTACAGATACTTCATTCAAAAAATTATGAAAAAATCGCAAGTAAGTAACAAACTCTTTATTGTTTTCACCTCTTGGATATACAATGCGGATATTTCATTCAATAAATTATGAAAAAATTGTAAGCAAGTAACAAACTCTTTCCTTAAGTCACATCTTGGATACACAATGCAGAAACTTCATTTAAGAAACTATGAAAAAATTGTAAATAAGTAACAAATTCTTTCTTGAAGTCACCTCTTGGATACACAATGCAGAAATTTCATTAAAGAAATTATGAAAAAATTGTAAGTAAGTAGCAATTTCTTTCTTGAATTCACCTGCTGGATAAACAAAAAGACATTTCGTTCAAGAAATTATGAAAATATTTGTAAGTAAGTAACAAACTCTTTCTTGAAGTTACCTCTTGGATACACAATGCAGAAATTTCATTTAAGAAATTATGAAAAAATTGTAAGCAAGTAACAAACTCTTTCCTGAAGTCACCTCTTGGATACACAATGCAGAAACTTCATTTAAGAAACTATGAAAAAAATCGTAAGTAAGTAAGTAACAAATTCTTTCTTGAATTCACTTCTTGGATACACAATACAGAAATTTCATTAAAGAAACTATGAAAAAATTGTAAGTAAGTAGCAAATTCTTTCTTGAATTCACCTGCTGGATAAACAAAAAGACATTTCGTTCAAGAAATTATGACAAAATTCTAAGTAAGTAACAAACTCTTTATTGTTTTCACGACTTAGATACACGATGTAGAAATTTAATTCAAGAAATTATGAAAAAATTCTCAGTAAGTAACAATTTCTTTCTTGAAGTCAACTCTTTGATACACAATACGGAAATTTCATTCAAGAAATTATGAAAATATTTGTAAGTAAGTAACAAACTCTTTATTGATTTCACCTCTTGGATATACAGTACAGATACTTCATTCAATAAATTATGAAAAAATCGCAAGTAAGTAACAAACTCTTTATTGTTTTCACCTCTTGGATATACAATGCGGATATTTCATTCAATAAATTATGAAAAAATTGTAAGCAAGTAACAAACTCTTTCCTGAAGTCACCTCTTGGATACACAATGCAGAAACTTCATTTAAGAAACTATGAAAAAATTGTAAGTAAGTAAGTAACAAATTCTTTCTTGAAGTCTCCTCTTGGATACACAACACAGAAATTTCATAAAAGAAATTATGAAAAAATTTTAAGTAAGTAGCAAATTCTTTCTTGAATTCACCTGCTGGATAAACAAAAAGACATTTCGTTCAAGAAATTATGACAAAATTCTAAGTAAGTAAAAAACTCTTATTGTTTTCACGACTTAGATACACGATGTAGAAATTTAATTCAAGAAATTATGAAAAAATTCTCAGTAAGTAACAATTTCTTTCTTGAAGTCAACTCTTGGATACACAATACGGAAATTTCATTCAAGAAATTATGAACATATTTGTAAATAAGTAACAAACTCTTTATTGATTTCACCTCTTGGATATACAGTACAGATACTTCATTCAATAAATTATGAAAAAATCGCAAGTAAGTAACAAACTCTTTATTGTTTTCACCTCTTGGATATACAATACGGAAATTTCATTCAATAAATTATGATAATTTGTAAGCAAGTAACAAACTCTTTGAAGTCACCTCTTGGATACACAATACAGAAATTTCATAAAAGAAATTATGAAAACAATTGTAAGTAAGTAGCAGATTCTTTCTTGAATTCACCTGCTGGATAAACAAAAAGACATTTCGTTCAAGAAATTATGACAAAATTTTAAGTAAGTAACAAACTCTTATTGTTTTCACGACTTAGATACACGATGTAGAAATTTAATTCAAGAAATTATGAAAAAATTCTCAGTAAGTAACAATTTCTTTCTTGAAGTCAACTCTTGGATACACAATACGGAAATTTCATTCAAGAAATTATGAAAATATTTGTAAGTAAGTAACAAACTCTTTATTGATTTCACCTCTTGGATATACAGTACAGATACTTCATTCAATAAATTATGAAAAAATCGCCAGTAAGTAACAAACTCTTTATTGTTTTCACCTCTTGGATATACAATACGGAAATTTCATTCAATAAATTATGAAAATTTGTAAGCAAGTAACAAACTCTTTCCTGAAGTCACCTCTTGGATACACAATGCAGAATCTTCATTTAAGAAAGTATGAAAAAATTGTAAGTAAGTAAGTAAGTAACAAATTCTGTCTTGAATTCGCCTCTTGGATAAACAAAAAAAATTCATTTCATTCAAGAAATTATGACAAAATTCTAAATAAGTAACAAACCCTTTCTTGAATTCGCCATTGGGTTGCACGATACAGAAATTTAATTCAGGAAACTATGAAAAATATTGCAAACAAACTCTTTCTCGAACTCGCTTCCTGGACAGAGAATACAGCAATTTCACTCAAGAAATTATGAAAAAATTGTAACTAAGTAGCAAACTGTTTCTTGAATTCTCCTCCTGGATGCACAATACAGATATTTCATTCAAGAAATTATAAAAAAAATTGTAAGTAAATAACAAACTCTTTCTTGAATACACCTCTTGGATACCCAATACGGAAATTTCATTCAAGAAATTATGAGAAAATTCTAAGTAAGTAACAATCTCTTTCTTGAAGTCCCCTCTTGGATACGCAATACGATACAGAAATTTCATTCAAGACATTATGAGAAAATTCCAGGTAAGTTACAATCTCTTTCTTGAATTCCCCTCTTGGATACACAATACGGATATTTTATTCAAGAAATTATAAAAAAAGGAAAGTAAGTAACAAACTCTGTATTGATTTCACCTCTTGGATACAAAAAAAGACATTTCATTCAAGAAATTATGACAAAATTCTAAGTAAGTAAAAAAAACTCATTCTTGAATTCGCCGTTTGCATGCACAATACAGAAATTTCATTCTATGGGACCTCTACACGTGATTAAACACGTTTTGAAACTACATGCTATTTGCTTGCCTTTCCTTGGTACCTTTCCAAACGAGCGGGGATTCCCCACTGGTTCCTACACATTGCAAAAAAGTGAGCAGTACGAAAACTCCACGTTTTCAACCAGACTTGTTTTTTAGACAACACCCATTTTTTTAGGGGTCAATCAGAGACAGCGGAGATTGCTCAATATACGATAACTTGATTGGTGATGGTTACACACCGCAACGGCGCATACATAGTGAGAGAGACATGCAAAGCTATGTCGACTTTGCATGTCTCTCTCACTATGTATGTGCCGTTGCGGTGTGTAACCAATCAATCATTTATTTGAGAAACAATAAAAAGAGTTTGTTAAAAACGTTGGACGTTATGAATTTTTGCAATGTGAGGAACATGGGAATCCCGCTCGTTTGGAAAGCCGAACAGAAATAGTGTAGCTTTTTCGTTTTAATCACGTGTGAGCAGGTGAATTCAGTGAGAAAGAATTTGCTATTCTTTACATTACAATTTTGTTCATAATTTCTTTAATGAAATTCTGTATTGTGTATCCAAGAGGGAGACTTCAAGAAAGAACTTGTTATACTTACTTACAATTTTCTCATAGTTTCTTAGAATGAAGTTTCTGCATCGTTGCGTATCCAAGAGGGGACTTCAGGAAAGAGATTGTTACTTGCTTAGAATTTTTCATAATTTATTGAATGAAATATCCGTATTGGTATATCCAAGAGGTGAAAACAAGAAAGAGTTTGTTACTTACTTGCGATTTTTTCATAGTTTATTTAATGAAGTATCTGTACTGTATATCCAAGAGGTGAATTCAATAAAGAGTTTGTTACTTACAAATATTTTCATAATTTCTTGAATGAAATTGCCGTATTGTGTATCCAAGAGTGACTTCAAGAAAGAATTGTTACTTACTGAGAATTTTTCATAATTTCTTGAATTAAATTTCTACATCGTGTATCTAAGTCGTGAAAACAATAAAGAGTTTGTTACTTACTTAGAATTTTGTCATAATTTCTTGAACGAAATGTCTTTTTGTTTATCCAGCAGGTGAATTCAAGAAAGAATTTGCTACTTACTTACAATTTTTTCATAGTTCCTTTAATGAAATTTCTGTATTGTGTATCCAAGAAGTGACTTCAAGAAAGAATTTGTTACTTACTTACTTACAATTTTTTCATAGTTTCTTAAATGAAGTTTCTGCATTGTGTATCCAAGAGGTGACTTCAGGAAAGAGTTTGTTACTTGCTTACAATTTTTTCATAATTTCTTAATGAAATTTCTGCATTGTGTATCCAAGAGGTAACTTCAAGAAAGAGTTTGTTACTTACTTACAAATATTTTCATAATTTCTTGAACGAAATGTCTTTTTGTTTATCCAGCAGGTGAATTCAAGAAAGAAATTGCTACTTACTTACAATTTTTTCATAATTTCTTTAATGAAATTTCTGCATTGTGTATCCAAGAGGTGACTTCAAGAAAGAATTTGTTACTTACTTATTTACAATTTTTTCATAGTTTCTTAAATGAAGTTTCTGCATTGTGTATCCAAGATGTGACTTCAGGAAAGAGTTTGTTACTTGCTTACAATTTTTTCATAATTTATTGAATGAAATATCCGCATTGTATATCCAAGAGGTGAAAACAATAAAGAGTTTGTTACTTACTTGCGATTTTTTCATAATTTCTTGAATGAAGTATCTGTACTGTATATCCAAGAGGTGAATCACTGCATTAAAAAATAAATTAAATTGATCATCCGATCTAAATTATTTCATCAGATACGCCAGCATTCATAAATGATCCTTTTGAAAGTCTGCTAACAACATCGATGGTCAAGGTAAAAGTTTGAATTAAACACTTTTAGGATATCGAATGTCCTTACTGAAAAACTAGTACATTAAAAAATAAATTAAATTGATCATACGACCTAAATTATTTCATCAGATACGCCCACGAAAATCTAAAAAACGTAGGTCTGAAAACCCAAACAGTTAATTAACTATTCTAATTCATGATTTCAGGCACGTCAAACCCCGAAATACTAAAGTTAACTTCTCAAATAATAAACTCCCAGGAAACAAACACCCACGAAAATCTAAAAAACCTAGGTCTGAAAACCCTAAACAGCTAATTAACTATTCTAATTCATGATTTCAGGCACGTAAAACCACAAAATACTAAAGTTAACTTCTCAAATAATAAATCCCAGGAGTCAAACATACACGAAAACCTAAAAAAAAAACCTAGGTCTGAAAATCCCCAAACAGCCAATTAAATATTCTAATTCATGATTTCAGCCAAGTCAAACCATGAAATGCTAAAGTTAACTTCTCAAATAATAAATCCCAGGAACCTAACACCCACGAAAATCTAAAAAACTAGGTCTGAAAGCCCAAACAGCTAATTAACTATTCTAATTCATGATTTCAGGCACGTAAAACCACAAAATACTAAAGTTAACTTCTCAAATAATAAACTCCAGGAAACAAGCATCCACGAAAACCTAAAAAACCTAGGTCTGAAAATCCCCAAACAGCCAATTAAATATTCTAATTCATGATTTCAGGCAAGTCAAACCATGAAATACTAAAGTTAACTTCTCAAATAATAAATCCCAGGAACCTAACACCCACGAAAATCTAAAAAACTAGGTCTGAAAACCCAAACAGCTAATTAACTATTCTAATTCATGATTTCAGGCACGTAAAACCACAAAATACTAAAGTTAACTTCTCAAATAATAAACTCCAGGAACTTCTCAAATAATAAACCCCAGGAGTCAAACATCCACGAAAATCTAAAAAACCTGGTCTGAAAACCCTAAACAGCTAATTAAATATTCTAATTTATGATTTCAGGCACGTAAAACCGCAAAATACTAAAGTTAACTTCTCAAATAATAAACCCCAGGAGTCAAACACACACGAAAACCTAAAAAACCTAGGTCTGAAAATCCCCAAACAGCCAATTAAATATTCTAATTCATGATTTCAGGCACGTCAAATACAAAATACTAAAGTTAACTTCTCAAATAATAAATCTCAGGAACCTAACGCTCACGAAAATCTAAAAAACTAGGTCTGACTATATCATATCAGTTTTTTTTTAAGAATGTACATGTGATCTCTTGACGTACATTCATTGTGCAATTGACAACAAAAACAGAAAAAAACCTGTTTGAGGACATTATATTATTACGACCAAAACTCTCAAAACATGCTTGACCACATTATACACTGCCAAATAACTAGTCTGGTAATCTGCCATGGAAAGGTGCCAGGGAACGTAAAGTGGTGGAAATACACCGGAAGGAACATAAAGGTCTAGAAGTATAAGGTAACATACTACTCACGCACTTCTAGAAAAGCAAGGAAAAGGATGTTCTCGTTCCTACGATCTAAGCTTATCAAGAAGTTACCAAAACTCGACCTGACCGTCGGCGATAGTGTTTTCGATAGTGTCGGCAAAACTTCCTAAAACCAGGGTAAACAAAGGAAAACTTTTTTACGAGACTTACAAGACTTACAAGATAAAGCACCAATTTGAGTTGTATTTAGAACATCTGAGCAAGGTCACATGGGCAAATTTTGCCAAGTGATGTTTCATAGTTGGAAGTAAACTGAAAGGCTGTTTTTTGCATTTAGGCTAAATTGTGTTGCACTGTGGCGGAAAACTCTGTCTAGGTTATGAGTTGATTTTAATTTGAAGGGAAAAACATCATAAATGGGGATCGTAAAAAGGCAGGTGAACCAAATTTTGCTTTCTGCAGTAATTGCCACTTTTTCAACAGATCTACTTTCTAGTAGATCAGGGCGCGTTCAGTATTTCTATGTTAACCAGTTTAGGCTATAGTCGGCTAGAATTTCGATCACCCTCGTCCCGTGTATGGAATTTGGCGCTGCATGCAATACAGTAGTTGCTATCATTAGGGACTTTCCTTGGGTTGGTGGAACCTGGGCAGACCCAATTTGAAACAATCAAAGGGAAACTCCTTGAAAATAGTGGTTTTCAGGTATGAATAGAGCTAAGGATAGATCACTGGGTTGACGTCTTCGTGTTTTGTTTCTGAGCAAATTTATAACTAAGAATGTTATTTCGAGTCTTAAAATGAAGAAATGCCATGTAAAAGTATTTTTGGAAATCTATAGGAGGTGGGAGACGATTATGTCTTTCTCTATTGGTGTCCTATTTTTTACTGATTCTAATACCATAAATTTCATTAGTTTTAAATATACTGTCAAACGCTATTGACATAAAATTTTGGATAATTTCAGAAAAAGTGAGGATTGTCTACAAAAAGGGGTGCGATCTTTAATAGAATAATTATTAAAAAAAACAAGCCCGACAGTCATGGGCGGGAAGTGGGCAGTGGGCATAGTGGCCGTTGATTTTGAATTGAAGTTATCAAGTATTTTGCAATAGGTTGCATAGGTTGCATCGAGACGCTGGGTAATTGTAGACAGAGAAAAGCCAAGACAGATAGTCCAAGTAATTGAGAGGCAAATGTTTAAATGGCTGGGGCACGGGTAAATGGCAGGAGTATGCATGACTCTCTTATTGGACACATACTTGTCCAATAGATATTAACGAGAACTCTTCTAATGTTGGAATTTTTCGGTTGGATGTTCACTGATAGATGGTTGGAAAATCTGGACATAAACAGATATTTCCAAATTTCGTTTCCGATATCGGTATTTACGTTTCGATGTTCAATATTGATTTTTTTTTTTTTTTTTTTTTGGTTGGATATCATAAATACATCAATTCTGATATTTAATATCGCCCAACTTCAAGCTTTTGAATTGAATCTTAGAACAAGAAGCTGTTATCTAACCGTAATGTGATTTGTGTCAAATCACTTTCATGGTGTTAATGTTTTTTTTTGGAAATTGGAAGTAGGATAGTGTGTTTGTTATATTATGGTATTGCAAGAAGATAATAAGAGTACAGTAATCCAAGACGATTAATGCCGAAGCTAATTCATGATTTATGATTTTGGGTGATTATTGATGAATAAAGATTTCAAAAGGTAAAATAGAACTTGTTGCTGATGTGAAGTTTTTTGAACTGCCGGTATAACTTCAGCTCCCCCTTCCATCACAGGATCGGTTATCCCTCATCCCTCCTAGACAAGATCCTGCATACGCCCTTGCTGACAGCTCCTGAGCACAGGTTTCAAGCTCCTATCTGACGAACAATGGAAGTTAATATTTATCCCGAGGACGCCCGCAGGTGAGTGTTTATTGGTAATAATTAAAAAAAAACTTTTCCCACAAAATAAGTTTTTCAAAGAGAAGTAAAGAACTCCATTAAACAAAAAATTAGCAAAAATAAAATCAAATAATCTATGAAGCGTGAAACTACCACAAACCAGCATCGATAAATACATGAAACTCAAAACGAACAGAAATTACAATAATTAACCGAGTCAAACTCAAAACGAGCAGAAATTAACGTAGGTCGGGCGCGAAACCCCTATGCCTTCCCAAGGCTAGAACAAAATTTGCACTTTACTGAAAAAATATAAATGTTTTTACTTTTATAACTTTAATAAATCAAATAATATTAACATTTTGATTGCTAAATATCAGTATATGTATATTCAACTGACAATGCACATTCATTTGTATTTTTTCAGTAAAGTGCGAATTTTGTTCTGGCCTTGGGAAGGCATAGGGGTTTTGCGCCAACTTATTTTAATTTCTGCTCGTTTTGAGTTTGACTCGGTTAATTATTGTAATTTCAGTTCGTTTCGGGTTTCATTTATTTATCGATGCTGATTTTTGGTAGTTTCACGCTTTGTAGATTATTTGATTTTATCTTTGCTCCTTTTTTGTTTAATGGAGTTCTTTACTTTCTTTGAGAAACTTATTTTGAAGAAAAAGTTTTTTTTAATTAATTTCTGTTCGTTTTATATGGACATAGTCTTTTCAGGGAAAAAGAAAAAAAATACTTTAAATCTTTTCGTTTTTTAAGACTTTATAGTTTGGCCTGCTATTTGTATGCTGGAGAAAAATTTTTCAGCGATTTTTATCAACATACACCCTTTTAAAAATCTGGACACAAGTAGTACTGTTTAATTAGTTTCATACCTCCTCTAGTTGACCTGAAATGGAAAACTTGATACCAGTCGCCAAAAAATCTGTTTACTTTCTTTGATTGCTAGGATACACTTACGCTATTTTGATTTGGTTAAATTTAAGAGCAGAAATGGGGGGGGGGGGGGGGGGTTGGCGTGGGAGGGGTGGGAGTTGAAGGGGGATTAGTTGCCCTCAAATCACTTTCGACTATTAAAAAGGGCATCAGCCCTTTCTATTTTCAATCGAATGAGCCCTTTTCGAAGTTCCCACGACAACTCCTTCGATACGAAGTGCCCTGGTCTAAACAACAACAACAACAAAAAATAATACATTATACCCACTTCGATTTTTACTATGAAAATGTCAAGCCTTCCAATCACTTTCGACTATTAAAAAGGGCACTAGGCCTTTCGATTTCCAATCGAATAAGCCCTTTTGGAAACGACAACGCTTTCTATAAACAATAAAATCTTATCAATAAAAGTCTTATATGCCCCTAGGGCATAATTTACAAAACCCTTGCTCTGAGTGCTGGGGGGGGGGTGTCATTCTCAAAGACCTAATTTCCAGAACTTTCTACTACGTTGAACAAAATGGCTATCTGAAAATTTTGATTGGATGTGTTTGGGGGAATGGTGGGCGTGAGAGGGGGGTTAGTTACCCTCCAATCACTTTCGACTATTACAAAGGGCACTAGCCCTCTCAATTCGAATTGAATGTGTCTCTTTTGAAGTTTTGCGACAACTCTATCTATAAAAACCTTATATGCCCCCAGGGCAGAACTTAAACCTTTGCCCTTGGGGCTCTGGGGGGTTTGCCATCCTTAAATATAATTTCCAGAACTTTCAACTGCGTTAAACAAATGGCTATCTCTAAACTTTGATTGAATGTTTTTGGGGAAATGGTGGGGTAAGAGGAGGGTTAATTACTCTCCACTCTCTTTCGACTATTAAAAGGGCAATTTCAATTTCCAATCAAATGAGCCCTTTTGAAATTTCTATAACAACTGTCTTTATAAACTTTATATGCCCCCAGGGCATAACTTACAACCCTTGCACTAAAGATCTAAATATCATCCTAAAAGACCTAATTTCTAGAACTTTCAACTACGTTGAACAAAATGGATATCTCAAAATTTTGATTGGGTGTGTTTTTTTTTTGGGAAAATGGTGGGCGTGAGAGGGGCTTTAGTCGCTCTCCAATGACTTCCAACTATTAAAAAAGGCACTAGCGCTTTCAATTTCCAATTGAATGAGCCCTTTTGAAGTTTCTACGTTTTCAATAAAAATCTTATACGCCCCCAGGGCATAACTTACAACCCTTGCCCTGAGGACTTTGGGGGGGGGGAGGGTTGCCATCCTTAAAGACCTAATTTCCAAAACTTTCCACTACGTTGAATAAAATGGCTATCTAAAATATCGATTAGAGGTGTTTGGAGAGAAGATGGGCGTGAGATGGGGGGCTAGTTGCCTTCAAATCACATTATCGACTATAAAAAAGGGCACTAGACCTTGAATTTCCAATTGAATGAGCCCTTTTTTCAAGTTTCTACGACAAAGATTTCAATAAAAACCTTATATGCCCCCAGGGCATAACTTAATAACCCTTACCCTGAAGACTGTGGGGGGGGAGTGTCCTGCTCAAAGGTATAATTTCCTTAACTTTGAACTGCGTGGAAGAAAATGGCCATCTCAAAATCTTTATTGATGTGTTTGGGGAAATGGTGGGCGTGGAAGGGGTGTTAGTTGCTTTTCCAGTCACTTTCGACTATTAAAAAGGGCACTAGCCATTTCAATTTCCAATCGAATGAGCCCTTTTTGAAGTTTCTACGACAACGCGTTACATAAAAACCTTATATGCCCCCTTGGCATAATTATAACCCTTGCCTTGAGGGATGTGGGGGTTTTCATCCTCCAAAGACCTAATTTCCAGAACTTAAAAACTACGTTGAATAAAATGGCTACCTCAAAGTTCTGATTTGATGTGTTTGGGGAAAAGGTGGGCGTGAGAGGTGGGTTAGTTGCCCTCTAATCACTTTCGGACTATTAAAAAGGGCACTAGCCCTTTGAATTTCCAATCGAATGAGCCTTTTTTAAAGTTTCTACGACAACGCCTTCTATAAAAAATTTTATATGCCCCCAGGACATAACTTACAACCCTTATCCTAAGGGCTGGGGGACTGTCCTCAAAACATAATTTCTATCTGGAAATCAAATACTCTGAACAAAATGGCTATCTCAAAATTTTGATTGGATGTGTTTCGGAAATGATGGTGGTGCGGAAGGGGTGTTAGTCGCCTTCAATCACTTTCGACTAGTACAAAGGGCACAAGCCTCTTCAATTTCCAATTGAATGAGCGCTTTTCGAAGTTTCATACGACAACCTCTTCGATACGAAGTGCCCTCCTCTAAAAGAAAAAATTAATGAATAATACATTGTGCCAACATCGTTCTTATATGCCCCCTGGGCATAACTTAAAAACCCTTGCCCTGAGGGTTGTGGGGAGTGTCCTCCTCTTTACATTGTCCCGTTTCTTGTCTCGTTCTCCAGTGTCCCCGTTCTTTACTTAGGCGCGATCGCGCTACCTATGATTTATACAATAACTTTCTATATAAACCTTATAAGCCACCAGGGCATAACTTACAACCCTTGCACTGAGGCCTCTGAGGGGGTTATCATCCTAAAAGACCTAATTTCCAGAACGTTCAACTACGTTGAACAAAGTGTATATATTAAAATTTTGATTGAATGTGTTTTGGAAAATGGTGGGCTTGAAAGGGGCGTTAGTCGCTATCCAATCACTTTGAACTATTAAAAAAGGCACTAGCCCTTTCAATTTCCAATTTAATGAGCCCTTTCAAGTTTCTACGACAACGCTTTCAATAAAAACTTTATATTCCCCCGGGCATAACTTATAACCCTTGCACTGAGGGGTCTGAAGGGGTTACCATACTAAAAAACCTAATTTCCAGAACTTTCAAATACGTTGAACAAAATGGCTATCTAAAAATGTTGATTGGATGTGTTTTGGGAAAAGTTAGGCGTGAGAGGGGGTTAGTTGCCCTCAAATCATTTTCGACTATTAAAAAAGGTACTAGCCCTTTGAATTTCAAATCGAATGAGCCCTTTTTCAAGTTTCTACGACAAAATTTCAATAAAAACATTATATGTCCCCTGGGCATAACTTATAATCCTTGCCCTGAGGATTGTGGGGGAGTGTTTCTGCTTAAAATACATTTTCTATCTGAAATCAACTACGCTGAACAAAATGGCTATCTCAAAATTTTTATTGGATGTGTTTAGCGGAAAGGATGGCGGGGGGGGGGCTAGTTGCCCTCCAATCACTTTCGACTATTAAAAGAGACACTAGCCCTTTGAATTTCCAATCGAATGAGCTTTTTTTTTGAAGTTTCTACGACAACGCCTTCTTTAAAAACCGTATATGCCCCAGGGCATAATTTAAAACCCTTACCCTGTGGGCTGTGGGGGAGTGTCCTCCTCAAAAACATATTTTCTATCTGGAAATCAACTACGCTGAACAAAATGGCTATCTAAAATTTTGATTGGATGTGTTTGGGGAAATGATGGGGCGTGGGGGGGGGGGGCTAGTTGCCTTCCAATCACTTTCGACTGTTAAAAAGGGTATTAGCCCTTTGAATTTCCAATCGAATGAGCCTTTTTTGAAGTTTCTACGACAACGCCTTCTATAAAAACCTTATATTCCCTGAGGGTTGTGGGGGAGTGTCCTCCTCAAAAACACACTTTCTATCTGGAAATCAGCTACAATGAACAAAATGGCTATCTCAAAATTTTGATTGGATGTGTTTGGGGTAATGATGGGCGCAGGGGGGCTAGGTGCCCTCCAATCACTTTCTACTATTAAAAAGGGTACTACCCCTTCGAATTTCTAATCGAATGATCCTGTTTTGAAGTTTCTACGACAACGCCTTCAATAAAAACCTTATATGCCCCCAGGGCCTAACTTAATACCCTTGGCCTGAGGTTTGTGGGGGAGTATCCTCCTCAAAAACATATTTTCTATCTGGAAATCAGCTACGCTGAACAAACTGGCTATCTCAAAAATTTTGATTGATGTGTTTGGGGTAATGATGGGCGTGGGGGGGGGGGGCTAGGTGCCCTCCAATCACTTTCTACTATTAAAAAGGGTACTACCCCTTCGAATTTCTAATCGAATGATCCTGTTTTGAAGTTTCTACGACAACGCCTTCAATAAAAACCTTATATTCCCCCAGGGCATAACTTAATACCCTTGGCCTGAGGTTTGGGGGGAGTATCCTCCTCAAAAACTATTTTCTATCTGGAAATCAACTACGCTGAACAAAATGGCTATCTCAAAATTTTGATTGGATGTGTTTGGGGGAATGATGGGCGTGGAGGGGGGGGGGCTTGTTGCCCTCCAATCACTTTCGACTATTAAAAAGGGCACTAGAACTCTCAATTCCAATCAGAGCCTCTTTTGAAGTTTCTACGACGACCCTTTCCATATGAAGTGCCCTGCTCTAAAGAAAAAATAATAAATAGTACATTGGGCCAACATCGTTCTTATATGCCCCCAGGGCATAACTTAAAACCCTTGCCCGAGGGTGTGGAGGAGTGTCTGACTCAAAAACATATTTTCTATCTGGATATCAACTACGCTGAACAAAATGGGTATCTCAAAATTTGATTGGATATGTTTGGAGGAATGATGGGTGTGGGGAGGGGAAGGGAGGCTAGTTGCCCTCTAATCACTTTCGACTATTAAAAAGGGCACTAGCCACTCTAATTTCCAGTTGAATGAGCCCTTTTCGAAGTTTTTACGACAACTCCTTCGATACGAATTGCCCGGGTATGGAGAAAAAAAACACATCGTGCCCACATCGGTCTTTAGTTAGGCAGCGCTAGCGCGCTGCCTATGATTTGCTTGTTCGTTTTGTATGTGTTTTTCGTGTATTGCATTACTGGTCGTTGAATATTAAGGTAAGAATCCTTTGAATGAAACTGTAAAGTTGGAGGTTTTTTTTCAAAGTGCCGATTTCTGACATTTTGTGCCTAAGACTAACAATTTTGGAGGGCTGGTGCCAAAATAATGCTGAGATAATTGAATGCTGGGGGCCAAAATGAATCTTAGGTAATCGGGTGAGGACCTTCAAAAATCGTTTTTTACAGCCTCCCAGGGTCAATGGTGATCCTGCTTAATAGTGGTATCTTTATCCCTTGATAACATTTTCTATGTGTACTAGTATAATACTTTAGCAGAGAAAAAAAAACAATAGTTAAACATACTAAATTGCTGACTCTGTACGAGCTGTCTCCTAGGTTATTACAAAAAAATGGTTCGGTAAATTAACTCTTAGAACCCTTGCGACAACGAGCATCACAACGAAACACAGAGGAAAATGATGAACAATAGAAAATCAGTGGTTAAAAGAAATGCGACAATGAGCATGATTAATGGATTAGGAAAGCACAAATAAGAGTTCAACTGGGGCAAATCCTTTTATTAGGCAGTAATTACAATGAATAAAATCTCTGTATATTTTAGGCAAATACACGGTGGCCGCCCTCAAAGATAAAATAACTGCATCTAATGGGAAGCATTCGCAAAGTAATCAAAATTACAGTAGAATGAAGGAACGCGTGTTAGAGCTGCTCAAAAAAAGTAAGTAAAATTAACGCTGAGATTTCTGATCGCCTCCCTGGGGAATACAAATCCTATATTGATTGAAATTGAGTTTCTGGAATTGGATTGAAATAAGAGTCTTGATTCAATTGAGATTATTGATATATATATATATATATAATATATATTATATATATATATATATATATATATATATTATATTATATATATATATATATATATATATATATATATATATAGTATGATATATGCTATATTATATATATATATATATAATGATATATATATATATATGTATATATATATAATTATATATATTATATATATATATATATATATATAATATATATTATATATATATATATATATATAATATATATATAATATATATATATAAATATATATATATATATATATTATATATTATATATATATATATATTATCTATATTATATATATTATATATATATAATATACATATAATATATATATATATATATAATATATAAGTATATATATATATATACATATATATAATATATATATATATATATATATATATATATATATAATATATTATATATATATATATATATATATATATATATATATATATATATAATCCAGTGGTTATCTTATATACAAAATTAAACGGTGATTAGAATAGAAAGTTTATGTTTGATTTAGAGTTGAAAATTTTATATTCGCTTTTTCTTGATGTTTGTCTTCAATTTAGTTGTGTCCGTGTTTTCTTTCTTCTGTTTTCTTTTTTTCTTTTCTCTGTTCTTTGCATTACTTGCTGTACGACATGATGTTCAATAAACAGAAATATTTCTCAATCCGAAATGTGCCCGCTAGGAATGATGCGTGGTAAAAAAAAAGAGTTTACTATCCTAGACTCTTATCCTAATACTCTAATTTTTTCCTTATTCCTGAGGAGACAAATTGCCAGGCCTACTTAAAACCTTCAACTATTGATTTTAAAACCATATTAAGCGGAAACTTGCATCGCATAACATGTTTTGCATGATGAGCACCATTTTTAAGTACTCAAAACTTAAAATATAGTTAATAACACTGTATATATAATAGGCAGTATGATCTTTCCCTATCTCATTCATTATAAAAACCCGGACCGAGGTGCGAGTGCTCCAGAGAACGAAGAAACATAAGCGACATTAGATCTTTTCACGGGTAGACAAGTCAGATTTCTCTTGAACGCGAAACTTGGCTTCAACGTTGGAATACTAAATTTTGAAGAAACTATTTTAAATTAATTTATTTCAATACATATATGAAAATCGGTAATTAGTAGTGCAATGTTATTATTACATGTTTTTAGGAATTAAAAGTAGGTTTCGAAGTCTCAAGTTGGTTTCAAAGGCATTTTGAGAAAGTTTCTGCCAAAATACGTGATCCAGGGTAATTGGGCCGCTCATGGCAGATCAAAAAGTTTGAGAAATATTTTGGAAATTGTTCCATAAAAGGTCTAAGATTATACAGACTCAGCAGTAAGAAATGCATATTATTTATTTTCTGGTAAACAAACTGGAAGAATATTCTATAATAGGAGCTTTTCTAGCGTAAGGCCCCGTAAAATTTTGGATCTGCCACTAAAATGTATGATGTCCTTCAATTTTCTTAAAACTCACTAGGAATTTTACGAAAAACACTTCTTAACAGACGTTTGGTATTTTCTTGGATAGGGCTATTGTGGCAACTTTTACCACAGCAACCAATAATTAGAACCCAAGTCCTAAAATTGGTCTCAATCAGGAACGCTTATCGCTATCTAAATTCACAAAGTGCAAAGATTTTCAAACAGAGGTGTTTATTCTTTAAAGTTCAGGAAAGGTCTGCCCGTTTTCATACGAAAACATGATTGAAAACAAAACTAGCTCTTATCTCGGCTCTCCAGCCAGAACAGGTAATTAGCCTTTTTCAAGTCACACAGGAACTAGAATCTGAGAAAATAAATATCACGACGTGAAAAAAAAATGATAAACCATCCAGAGGGGGGGGGGCGAGGGGGCGCCTCCCCCCCCCCCTAACGTAGTCTAAAGTAGTGTAATTTACCCAATTTACGCAAGTTTCGCATTAATTAAACTTGCTCCTAACGTAAGTTTATCGGATCAACCTATTTTGCGCCCCCTCCTAAAAATCCCGGATCCGCCCTGAAACCATCACATCTATTCCACCAGTTATTAGAAGAAAAAAAACTTATTTTCACATATTTCATCAACCCCCCCGACCCCTTTTTTAGAAATCCTACATAGGCCAATCAGTTAAGTCCACTGTATATATATAATAGATTAAGTCATAATTTTTATATAAATTAAGTCATACCTGTAAGATGGGACAGTTGCAAACCACTTGGCCGGCTCACCGAGTTTTTTCTGCTTTCGCAATTTCGAACCATTTCTCATTGATGACTTATATACACTAATCCACTAATGCATGAAGAAGTGGGAGGAGCTTTTTGTCCGCACCGAGAATGAAGAGCCAGAAATCATATGCGGTAAACTTACTGCTAATTATATATACAGTGGTTAATAGATAGCTAAGCTAAAAGATAATTTTTATAGGAAGTTTTAGTTGTCAAACACTAAAGTATAGTGATGAAAGTCGTAACAACCTCACTAGTGTGAGAAAAAAAACTAATTTATTGAGTTAGGTAAATCACCTGAAAGAGCCAAATCAAGATCTGCAAGATCAAGAATTTAGCGTAAACAGGGGAAATGTTTAGGCAGGATCTCCCCTTTTATCTAGAATTACTGTTGGACTAACATAGAAACCAATAGAAATAAACTAAAAGAAAAACTTTCAGAGGAAAGTAAACGCTAATAATACAAAAGGAAATGAACGAATTGTCTTGGAATTTTTTCTCAATGCTTGGAGAATGAATATTATATTGTAAAAGAAATATGAGAAAAGGCTTTAGCAATGCTTATCGCAATTATCGAGAGTGAAAGTTCTTGTTTTTGTGTATTTGTGGATTATTTGAATTTGCTTTAAATGATAAAGTTTGTATTTCAAAGGTATTGAAAGGCTATCAGTAAATAATATATTTCCAATTACCAAACGGCAAACGAATACGTAGTTTTTTTCTAGGGGGAAGGGGGGAAAAATTGTTGACGATTTAAGTTAGAAACTACCCACTAATTCAGCGACAATATAGGATTCCGGTGGGGGTGAGCACTATTCAAACCTCAGTGTCGAGAGGGATGGATGGTTGGGGAGGTACCTTCTACTCATATATGATAATTTCTCTTCAATTTAAGTTTTTTGTTAGTTTATACGCTACTTTCATTTGAAAAGAACTTTTTTCCAGAAGACAGTAAGTATGATAGGACCACATTTTGGGGATGAAGGATGACTGCTTACCATATAAGGCTTGACCCATTTAAGAGCAAACAAAAAGAAGGTGTTACCCAACTGGGATGGAAGAATTAATAAGGAAGGATAAACTTCATGGGAGGGGGGAGTGGAACTGTAAATAGATTGTGGGGGAGGAGCGTAAGCAGCTTGGTTTCTTTTGTGTGGCATTGCGATGCAATGACATATAAGTAGTAATAGTAACTCTGAATAGCAAATGTTAGTACTTTTCTGTTTTTAATAGTTAAACCTTTTGACTATGTTAGCTCTATTGATTGAAGCCAAAAATAGACGTCAAAGAAATAAAAGCAGAGGTTGGTGCCATTTGGAAAGAATGTATTTCGCTGATTAAGGTGGAATTCAGACGCTGGACTTTCCGTCTCAGTGTGAGTTCTAGACTCTTCTTCACTAGGAGTGCCAATTCGCAAAAAGTAAGGAGGTGAAGTTTTTTTTTTTTTTTTTTTTAATAAAATACAAAAATAGCTCTTTTTTTAATTTTGGGGTTTAGACCTCCTTCTTACAAACCTCTCATCTTTTCTATCAAGCTTTAAGTGTTTTCGCTAACGCTCCTAGCTGGGTTTAAAACTTTCCTCCCCAAGACACTCTGCTTTTTGCAGCCTATTTTTCTAAATTTATTCCATCCATATTAGTAGGATACCTATCTTATACTCCAGGGGGGAGTCTTATATGGGCATAGAACCACGTGGTTTATGGATTTTGTCAGTGAGAAAGAAAAAACAGGAACTTTCTCACATTTATGTCTGTTTTTATGGTTTTTGTCAGTGAGAATGAAAAAACAGGAACTTTCTCACATTTATGTCTGTTTTTATGGTTTTTGTCAGTGAGAATGAAAAAACAGGAACTTTGTCACATTTATGTCTGTTTTCTTGGATGGTTATGTGTGTTGGTCAATTTATTTGATGTTCTTCATGGATGTCAACAGTAATTTATGGATGTTTTTATGGTTTTTGTCAGTGAGAATGAAAAAACAGGAACTTTCTCACATTTATGTCTGTTTTTATGGTTTTTGTCAGTGAGAATTTGAAAAACAGGAACTTTCTCACATTTATGTCTGTTTTATGGTTTTTGTCAGTGAGAATGAAAAACAGGAACTTTGTCACATTTATGTCTGTTTTCTGGATGGTTATGTGTGTTGGTCAATTTATTTGATGTTTTTCATGGATGTCAACAGCAATTTATGGTTTTTGTCAGTGAGAATTTGAAAAACAGGAACTTTCTCACATTTATGTCTGTTTTTTATGGTTTTTGTCAGTGAGAATGAAAAAACAGGAAACTTTGTCACATTTATGTCTGTTTTCTTGGATGGTTATGTGTGTTGGTCAATTTATTTGATGTTTTTCATGGATGTCAACAGCAATTTATGGTTTTTGTCAGTGAGAATGGAAAAACAGGAACTGTTCTCACTTTCATGGATTATTGAGTCTAATGGGAGCAGGTCAATGACACTTCCTTCTTGTTGTTGCTCGAGGCAAATGTTATGATTTTCCCGGAAACAGTTAGATCCTATTTTGTTTTATTTCATTAGCATTAACCAAACTTAACTCTTGCATGTTCCCTAGATATTAGAACACTACCTTTTTTTCCTGCATTGCTTTAGTATAAGTGTGACATCCTTTTCACTAATAAATACCCATAATTTTTTGAAGGCCTATAGGATATATGTTCTGAAAATTCAATCAATTATTATTATTGTTGATGGTTTGTCTGTGAATCCAGGCAATTTGATGTTCATATGTTAGTCCTAAAACTCAGCTGCCCTTGTCTGAGACTATAGGCAGGCAGACCTTATGTCACTTGTTCACCTGCAAATCCAGGCAACTTGTTGGGTCAACCAATTTTGTATGAATTTTGTGGTAGTGTAACTGCCTGAGCTTATAAACTGGGTTGCATGTCTAAGACTTTAGACAGGTAGACCCTATGCCATTTGTTTGCACACAAGGACAGGTAAACTTTTCAGTCAACCAATTTTCAATTAATTCTGTTTTAGTGTAACTGTCTTGGCTTATAGATTGGGTTTTCTGACTGCAGGACTGCAAGTCCAGGTGACTTAGTGGTCATGTTAATCCTAAAACTTGGTCAAAATGCCTTAGACTCTAGGCGGACAGGCCTACTTGGAAAGTCTACTTGAATTACAATAGAGATGACTAAGATTTTTGAGCTGACTCACAACAGACAATGTCTATGGAACTTGCTGATGAAGAAGCATCCTAAGCCTAATTTTCCTGGCCACATAAATTCTCAGGTAGGTTGACTAAGTTTTAGGATCGATATGTGACCACCAAGTTGCCTGAACTGCAATTGGAACTATGAAAGGCCATCTGTATGACTTAGTTGTTTTCTCTATGTATCACTGGGGTAATGTAATTTCTTTGTATTACATTTTAGTGGATCATATATTCAATAAGAAAACCAAAAGCATTCTGTATAACTTTATTCATGTTTCTCTATAATAATTTGATGTTTAAAAAGTCATACAGAAGACTTTATATCATTCTCCATGTTTAAGGAAACACAATATTGCCTATTGTTTGATTTTATAGTGCTTTGTATATAAGAGTAAATGACAATATTTGTTGCTTAGAGTATAAAGAACCAATGACTTTAATAGGCCTAGTCAAACAGTGCTCACCCGAGTAATTTGTATTTCTAATATAAAAACTAAAAGGTATATGCTACTATTATATAGTAACTATGAGGTAGATTTATATCAAAATATTCAAGCAACTCACACAGCCTACTAGGTGTCTTACCTTAGCCTACATAAGGTAGGCTATCAGTGGAAGTCATTAGGTCTGCAAAACTACCAATAGGGTAGCCTATATATTGATACTTTCTTTTAGAATCATTAATGTTTACCTTTACACTGCTTCATGGTTAAAAGATCCTGGAATGCCAAAAATCCTAGTAACATCAAGACTATGCCTAGTCTAGCCAAGCTCTTTTCAAGAAGCATTCCTTAAAAGTATTTTTCAAAGAAAAGAGCTTTGCTGAACTAGGTTCCGATTTCTGTTTTACCAGAACATATGAGAAAACAACACTTTCTAAGGCTATATGCTGATTTATTTATTTTTTGGTCATTTTCTGCTGTTATGATGATGATGATGAACGTAGAATCCTCCCTCTTCCCTGAGGACTTGAGAGGCATTTCTGCTGTTAACAGCACACGTTCTTTATTTTGAAATTGGCCACGAACTTTCGTATTGGAATACATTACGTAAACAGGTGATCTTTCTCCTTAAAAAAAAAAAAAAAAACAAAAAAAAAAAAAAAAAAAAAAAAAAAAAAAAAAATGAATTATCGGTTTTTCACACTAATTTAAGACGTATATGGCTGTGTAAGTTTGCACTTGACCAATTTAAAGAATTAGTTTTCATTTTAGGTGTCCTTGGTACTTTAAGAGTTTAGAATTTTAGCTTAGAGTCTTAGCTTAGAGTTTTTGTTAGAGTTCTAGTTTATTTTAGTTTTAGTTAAGAGTTTTTAGCTTGGAGTCTTAGCTTAGAGTTTTTGTTGAAGTTCTAGTTTAGTTTAGTTTTAATTAAGAGTTTAGAGTTTTAGCTTAGAGTCTTAGCTTAGAGTTTTTGTTAGAGTTGAAGTTTAGTTTAGTAATAGTTAAGAGTTTAGAGTTATAGCTTAGAGTCTTAGCTTAGAGTTTTTGTTAGAGTTCTAGTTTAGATATAGTTAAGAGTTTGGAGTTTTACCTTAGAAACTTAGATTAGAGTTTTAGTTTAGTTTTAGTTAAGAGTTTAGAGTTTTTTAGCTTAGAGTCTTTAGCTTAGAGTTTTTGTTAGAGTTCTAGTTTAGTTTTAGTTAAGAGTTTGGTGTTTTACCTTAGAGGCTTAGCTAAGAGTTTTTGTTAGAGTTCTAGTGTAGTTTAGTTTTTAATTAAGAGTTTAGAGTTTTTAGCTTAGAGTTTTTGTTGAAGTTCTAGTTTAGTTTAGTTTTAATTAAGAGTTTAGAGTTTTAGCTTAGAGTCATAGCTTAGAGTTTTTGTTAAAGTTGAAGTTTAGTTTAGTAATAGTTAAGAGTTTGGAGTTTTACCTTAGAGACTTAGCTTAGAGTTTTAGTTTAGTTTAGTTTTAGTTAAGAGTTTAGAGTTTTTTAGCTTAGAGTCTTAGATTAGAGTTTTTGTTAGAGTTCTAGTTTAGTTTTAATTAAGAGTTTAGAGTTTTTAGCTTAGAGTCTTAGCTTAGAGTTTTAGTTAGAGTTCTAGTTTAGTTTAGTTTTAGTTAAGAGTTTAGAGTTTTTAGCTTAGAGTCTTTGCTTAGAGTTTTTGTTGAAGCTCTAGTTGAGTTTAGTTTTAGTTAAGAGTTTATAGTTTTAGCTTAGAGTCTTAGCTTAGAGTTTTTGCTAGAGTTTTAGTTTAGTTTTAGTTAAGAGTTAAGAGTCTCGAGTTTTTAGCTTAGAGTCTTAGCTTAGAGTTTCTGTTAGAGTTCTAGTTTAGTTTACTTCTAGTTAAGAGTTTAGAGTTTCAGCTTAGAGTCTTAGCTTAGAGTTTTTGTTAGAGTTCTAGTTTAGTTTAGTTATAGTTAAGAGTTTGGTGTTTTACCTTAGAGACTTAGCTAAGAGTTTTAGTTCAGTTTTAGTTTAGTAAAGTTATAGTTAAGAGTTTGGTGTTTTACCTTAGAGACTTAGCTTAGAGTTTTAGTTTAGTTCAGTTTTAGTTAAGAGTTTAGAGTTTTAGCTTAGAGTCTTAGCTTAGAGTTTTTGTTAGAGTTCTAGTTTAGTTTAGTTTTAGTTAAGAGTTTAGAGTTTTAGCTTAGAGTCTTAGCTTAGAGTTTTTGTTAGAGTTCTAGTTTATTTTAGTTTTAGTTAAGAGTTTAGAGTTTAACTTAGAGTCTTAGCTTAGAGTTTTTGTTAGAGTTCTAGTTTAGTTATAGTTAAGAGTTTGGAGTTTTACCCTAGAGACTTAGCTTAGAGTTTTAGTTTAGTTTAGTTTTACTTAGAGTTTATACCAAAACCATAGGTTAGATTAGGGTTAGGTTTCTCCACGTTTAAGTTAGGTTAGATTAGGTTAGCTTATCATGAGCGCTCATGATAAGCTAACCTAATCTAACCTAACTTAAACGTGGAGAAACCTAACCTCTAACCTAACCTAATCTAACCTATGGTTTTGGTATTTCTATGCAATATTATGTAATTTTGTGGTTATGCTAGATTGGACTAAACTTCAACTCTAACTAAATCTCTAAGCTAAGATTCTAGGCTAAACCTCTAAGCTATAACTCTTAAGTAAAACTAAAATAAACAATAACTCTAACTAAAACTCTAAGCTAAGACTCTAAGCTAAAACTATAAACTCTTAACTATAACTAAACTAAACGAAACTTCAACCCTAACTAAAACTCTAATCTAAGACTTTAAGGTAAAACTCAAAACTCTTAACTAAAACTAAACTAAACTAAAACTCTAACAAAAACTCTAAGCTAAGACTCTAAGCTAAAACTATAAACTCTTAACTAAAACTAAACTAAACTAGAGCTTCAACAAAAACTCTAAGCTAAGACTCGAAGCTAAAAACTCTAAACTCTTAACTAGAACTAAGCTAAACTAGAACTCTAACAAAAACTCTAAGCTAAGACTCTAAGCTAAAATTCTAAACTCTTAACTAAAACTAAACTAAACTAGAACTCTAACTAAAACTCTAAGCTATAACTCTAAGGTAAAACACCAAACTCTTAACTAAAACTAAACTAAACTAGAACTCTAACAAAACTCTAAGCTAGGACTCTAAGCTAAAAAACTCTAAACTCTTAACTAAAACTAAACTAAGCTAAAACTTCGACAAAAACTCTAAGCTATGATTCTATGATAAAACTCTAAACTCTTAAGTAAACTAAACTAGAACTCTAACAAAAACTCTAACTACGACTCTAAGCTAGAAAACTCTTAACTCTTAACTATAACAAACTAAACTTCAACTCTAACTATAACTCTAAGCTAAGACTCTAAGCTACAACTCTAAACTCTTAACTAAAACTAAACTAAACTAAAACTCTACGCTAAGTCTCGAAGGTAAAACTCCAGACGCTTAACTATATCTAAACTAAACTAGAACTCTAACAAAAACTCTAAGCTACGACTCTAAGCTAAAACTCTAAACTATTAACTAAACCTAAACTAAACTAGAACTTCAACAAAAACTCTAAGCAAAAGACTCTAAGCCAAAACTCTAAACTCTTAACTAAAACTAAAATAAACTAGAACTCTAACAAAAACTCTAAGCTAAAATTCTAAACTCTTAACTAAAACTAAACTAAACGAGAACTCTAACTAAAACTCTAAGCTAAGACTCTAAGGTAAAACACTAAACTCTTAACTAAAAGTAAACTAAACTAGAACTCTAACTGAAACTCAAAGGTAAAACATCAAATTCTTAACTAAAATTAAACTAAACTAGAACTCTAACAAAAACTCTAAGCTAAGACTCTAAGCTAAAATTCTAAACTCTTAACTAAAACTAAACTAAACTAGAACTCTAACTAAAACTCTATGCTAAGACTCTAAGGTAAACACTAAACTCTTAACTAAAAGTAAACTAAACTAGAACTCTAACTGAAACTCAAGGTGAAACATCAAATTCTTAACTAAAATTAAACTAAACTAGAACTCTAACAAAAACTCTAAGCTAAGACTCTAAGGTAAAACTCTAAACTCTTAAGTAAAACTAAGCTAAACTAGAACTCTAACAAAAACTGTAAGCTAAGACTCAGCTAAAACTCGAGACTCTTAACTAAATCTTAACCAAGCTATAACTTAAGTAAAACTCTAAGCTATGACTCTAAGCTAAAAATCTAAATTCTTAACTGTAACTAAACTAAACTTAACTCTAACTAAAACTCTATGGTAAAACTCTAAACTCTTAACTAAAACTAAATTAAACTAGAACTCTAAATAAAACTAAGCTAAGACTCTAAGCTAAAAACTCTAAACTCTTAACTAAAACTAAACTAAACTAGAACTCTATTAAACTCTAAGTCTAAGCTAAAACTCTAAACTAAACTAAACTAAACTAGAACTTCAACAAAAACTCTAAACTAAGACTCTAAGCTAAAAACACTAAACTCTTAACTAAAACTAAACTAAACTAGAACTCTAACAAAAACTCTAAGCTGAGACTCTAAGCTAAAATTCTATACTCTTAAGTAAAACTAAACTTAACTAAAACTCTAAGCTAAGTCTCTAAGGTAAAACTCCAAACTCTTACTATAACTAAACTTAACTAGGACTCTAACAAAAAACTCTAAGCTAAGACTCTAAGCTAAAACTCTAAACTCTTAACTAACTAAAATAACTAAACTAGAACTCTAACAAAAACTCTAAGCTAAGACTCTAAGCTAAAACTCTAAACTCTTAACTAAAACTAAACTAAACTAGAACTCTAATTAAAACTCCAAGTCTAAGCTAAAACTCTAAACTAAAACTAGAACTGCAACAAAAAAACTCTAAATAAGACTCTAAGCTAAAAAACTCTAAACTCTTAACTAAAACTAAACTAACTAGAACTCTAAAAAACCCTAAGATAAGACTCTATGGTAAAACTCTAAACTCTTAACTAAAATTAAACTAAACTAAAACTCTAAGCTAAGAATCTAAGCTAAAAACTCTAAACTCTTAACTATAACTAAACTAGAACTCTAACAAAAACTCTAAGCTAAGACTCTAGGCTAAAAACTCCAAACTGTTAACTAAAACTAAACTAAAACTCTTAAGCTAAGACTCTAAGCTAAAACTCTAAACTCTTAACTATTACTAAACTAAACTTCAACTTTAACAAAAACTCTAAGCTAAGACTCTAAGCTAAAACTCTAAACTCTTAACTATTACTAAACTAAACTAGAACTCTAACAAAAACTCTAAGCTAAGACTCTAAGCTAAAATTCTAAACTCATAACTAAAACTAAACTAAACTAGAACTCTAACTAAATGTCTAAGCTATGACTCTAAGGTAAAACACCAAACTCTTAACTAAAACTAAACTAAACTAGAACTCTAACAAAAACTCTAAGCTAAGACTCTAGGCTAAAAACTCCAAACTGTTAACTAAAACTAAACTAAACTCTAAGCTAAGTCTCGAAGGTAAAACTCCAAACTCTTAACTATATCTAAACTAAACTAGAACTCTAACAAAAACTCTAAGCTAAGACTCTAAGCTAAAACTCTAAACTCCTAACTATTACTAAACTAAACTTCAACTCTAACAAAAACTCTAAGCTAAGACTCTAAGCTAAAACTCTAAACTATTAACTAAAACTAAACTAAACTAGAACTCTAAATAAAACTAAACTATGACTCTAAGCTAAAAACTCTAAACTCTTAACTAAAACTAAACTAAACTAGAACTCTAATTAAAACTCTAAGTCTAAGCTAAAACTCTAAACTAAAACTAAACTAAACTAGAACTTCAACAAAAACTCTAAACTAAGACTCTAAGCTAAAAACACTAAACTCTTAACTAAAACTAAACTAAAACTCTAACATAAACTCTAAGCTGAGACTCTAAGCTAAAACTCTAAACTCTTAAGTAAAACTAAACTGAACTAAAAACTCTAAGCTAAGTCTCTAGGGTAAAACTCCCAACTCTTAACTATAACTAAACTAGAACTCTAACAAAAACTCTAAGCTAAGACTCTAAGTTAAACTCTAAACTCTTAACTAAAGCTAAAATAAACTAGAACTCTAACAAAAACTCTAAGCTAAGACTCTAAGCTAAAACTCTAAACTCTTGACTAAAACTAAACTAAACTAGAACTCTAACAAAAACTCTAAGATAAGACTCTAAGCTAAAACTCTAAACTCTTAACTAAAACTGAACTAAACTAAAACTCTAAGCTAAGTCTCTAAGGTAAAACACCAAACTCTTAACTATAACTAAACTAAACTAAACTAAAACTCTTAGCTAAGTCTCTAAGGTAAAACACCAAACTCTTAACTATAACTAAACTAAACTAGAACTCTAACAAAAAATCTAAGCTAAGACTCTAAGCTAAAACTCTAAACTCTTAACTAGAAGTAAACTAAACTAGAACTCTAACAGAAACTCTAAGCTAAGACTCTAAGCTAAAAACTCGAGACTCTTAACTCTTAACGAAAACTAAACTAAAACTCTAACAAAAACTCTAAGCTAAGACTCTAAGCTAAAACTATAAACTCTTAACTAAAACTAAACTAAACTAGAGCTTCAACAAAAACTCTAAGCTAAGACTCTAAGCTAAAAACTCTAAACTCTAACTAAAACTAAACTAGAACTCTAACTGAAACTCTAAGCTAAGACTCTAAGCTAAAAACTCTAAACTCTTAATTAAAACTAAACTAGAACTCTAACAAAAACTCCAAATCTAAGACTCTAAGCTAAAAAACTCTAAACTCTTAACTAAAACTAAACTAAACTAAAACTCTAAGTTAAGTCTCTAAGGTAAACTCCAAACTCTTAACTATTACTAAACTAAACTTCAACTTTAACAAAAACTCTAAGCTATGACTCTAAGCTAAAACTCTAAACTCTTAATTAAAACTAAACTAAACTAGAACTTCAACAAAAACTCTAAGCTAAAAACTCTAAACTCTTAATTAAAACTAAACTAAACTAGAAACTCTAACAAAAACTCTAAGCTAAGCCTCTAAGGTAAAACACCAAACTCTTAACTAAAACTAAACTAGAACTCTAACAAAAACTCTAAGCTAAAAAACTCTAAACTCTTAACTAAAACTAAACTAAAACTCTAATCTAAGTCTCTAAGGTAAAACTCCAAACTCTTAACTATGTCTAAATTAAACTAGAACTCTAACAAAAACTCTAAGCTAAGACTCTAAGCTATAACTCTAAACTCTTAACTATTACTAAACTAAACTTCAACTCTAACAAAAGTCTAAGCTAAGACTTTAAGCTAAAAATCTAAACTATTAACTAAAACTAAACTAGAACTTCAACAAAAACTCTAAGCTAAGACTCTAAGCTAAAACTCTAAACTAATAACTAAAATAAACTAGAACTCTAACAAAAACTCTAAGCTAAGACTCTAAGCTAAAATTCTAAACTCTTAAAGTACCAAGGACACCTAAAATGAAAACTAATTCTTTAAATTGGTCAAGTGCAAACTTACACAGCCATATACGTCTTAAATTAGTGTGAAAAAACCGATAATTCATTTTTTTAAGGAGAAAGATCACCTGTTTACGTAATGTATTCCAATACGAAAGTTCGTGGCCAATTTCAAAATAAAGAACGTGTGCTGTTAAACAGCAGAAAATGACCAAAAAATAAATAAATCAGCATATAGCCTTAGAAAGTGTTGTTTTCTATATGTTCTGGTAAAACAGAAATCGGAACCTAGTTCAGCAAAGCTCTTTTCTTTGAAAAATACTTTTAAGGAATGCTTCTTGAAAAGAGCTTGGCTAGACTAGGCATAGTCTTGATGTTACTAGGATTTTTGGCATTCCTGGATCTTTTAACCATGAAGCAGTGTAAAGGTAAACATTAATGATTCTAAAAGAAAGTATCAATATATAGGCTACCCTATTGGTAGTTTTGCAGACCTAATGACTTCCACTGATAGCCTACCTTATGTAGGCTAAGGTAAGACACCAAGTAGGCTGTGTGATTTGCTTGAATATTTTGATATAAATCTACCTCATAGTTACTATATAATAGTAGCATATACCTTTTATGTTCTTTATATTAGAAATACAAATTACTCGGGTGAGCACTGTTTGACTAGGCCTATTAAAGTCATTGGTTCTTTATACTCTAAGCAACAAATATTGTCATTTACTCTTATATACAAAGCACTATAAAATCAAAACAATAGGCAATATTGTGTTTCCTTTAAACATGGAGAATGATATAAAGTCTTCTGTATGACTTTTTAAACATCAAATTATTATAGAGAAACATGAATAAAGTTATACAGAATGCTTTTGGTTTTCTTATTGAATATATGATCCACTAAAATGTAATACAAAGAAATTACATTACCCCAGTGAGACATAGAGAAAACAACTAAGTCATACAGATGGCCTTTCATAGTTCCAATTGCAGTTCAGGCAACTTGGTGGTCACATATCAATCCTAAAACTTAGTCAACCTACCTGAGAATTTATGTGGCCAGGAAAATTAGGCTTAGGATGCTTCTTCATCAGCAAGTTCCATAGACATTGTCTGTTGTGAGTCAGCTCAAAAATCTTAGTCATCTCTATTGTAATTCAAGTAGACTTTCCAAGTAGGCCTGTCCGCCTAGAATCTAAGGCATTTTGACCAAGTTTTAGGATTAACATGACCACTAAGTCACCTGGACTTGCAGTCTGCAGTCAGAAAACCCAATCTATAAGCCAAGACAGTTACACTAAAACAGAATTAATTGAAAATTGGTTGACTGAAAAGTTACCTGTCCTTGTGTGCAAACAAATGGCATAGGGTCTACCTGTCTAAAGTCTTAGACATGCAACCCAGTTTATAAGCTCAGACAGTTACACTACCACAAAATTCATACAAAATTGGTTGACCCAACAAGTTGCCTGGATTTGCAGGTGAACAAGTGACATAAGGTCTGCCTGCCTATAGTCTCAGACAAGGGCAGCTGAGTTTTAGGACTAACATATGAACATCAAATTGCCTGGATTCACAGACAAACCATCAACAATAATAATAATTGATTGAATTTTCAGAACATATATCCTATAGGCCTTCAAAAAATTATGGGTATTTATTAGTGAAAAGGATGTCACACTTATACTAAAGCAATGCAGGAAAAAAAGGTAGTGTTCTAATATCTGGGGAACATGCAAGAAGTTAAGTTTGGTTAATGCTAGTGAAATAAAACAAAATAGGATCTAACTGTTTCCGGGAAAATCATAACATTTGCCTCGAGCAACAACAAGAAGGAAGTGTCATTGACCTGCTCCCATTAGACTCAATAATCCATGAAAGTGAGAAAGTTCCTGTTTTTCCATTCTCACTGACAAAAACCATAAATTGCTGTTGACATCCATGAAAAACATCAAATAAATTGACCAACACACATAACCATCCAAGAAAACAGACATAAATGTGACAAAGTTCCTGTTTTTTCATTCTCACTGACAAAAACCATAAAAACAGACATAAATGTGAGAAAGTTCCTGTTTTTCAAATTCTCACTGACAAAACCATAAATTGCTGTTGACATCCATGAAAAACATCAAATAAATTGACCAAAACACATAACCATCCAAGAAAACAGACATAAATGTGACAAAGTTCCTGTTTTTTCATTCTCACTGACAAAAACCATAAAAACAGACATAAATGTGAGAAAGTTCCTGTTTTTCAAATTCTCACTGACAAAAACCATAAAAACAGACATAAATGTGAGAAAGTTCCTGTTTTTTCATTCTCACTGACAAAAACCATAAAAACATCCATAAATTACTGTTGACATCCATGAAAAACATCAAATAAATTGACCAACACACATAACCATCCAAGAAAACAGACATAAATGTGACAAAGTTCCTGTTTTTTCATTCTCACTGACAAAAACCATAAAAACAGACATAAACGTGAGAAAGTTCCTGTTTTTTCATTCTCACTGACAAAAACCATAAAAACAGAAATAAATGTGAGAAAGTTCCTGTTTTTTCATTCTCACTGACAAAATCCATAAACCACGTGGTTCTATGCCCATATAAGGACTCCCCCTGGAGTATAAGATAGGTATCTACTCATATTCTACATTGACAAAACGTAAACTCTAGTTTAATATTCAACTGTGCCTGGAAAATTCATCTCAAACTCTAGTTCTGGGGTCTACCAACATCATACCTTGACAGAACATAGGTATTTTGCCTAAATTTTGGCTTTAGATTAATTCTAAATATTAATAGATGTGATCTTTGCTTTTGACATCATTAACAGCAATCTTTTATGCCCAAGTCTTGCATTGATACTACTTGTTTTCAATTTACAATAAAGTAATGAATAAGGTTGACCCTCTTACCATCATGTAAGTACCATTTTAACTTATACACCATTTTATGACAAAGTACCTTATTGGCTATAACTAGATTATTATACTTACGAAATTGCAATAGTCTACAACCGTTACTTTTCTCCTTCTCATTCTAAACTTACGTAGGCTCGGATACCATTTATTCCTATTTCTACCAACATTGATATCCCTAACAAAAATACCATATTTCTTGCTAGGATCTGGTCTTGTTTGTTCCTGTAACTGTAAAATTCATCTGAGTCAGATTCTTATCTCGTGGTTACTTATTTTGAAAATCTGTCCGATTCTTATGAGTCTGATTGGCCAAAAGTGCCCTAGCTTGAATTCAGTTTTCAGACAGGATTTAAAACTACCGATTTTCAGTCTTAAAGAGATTCAAAAAATGCTTCAGGCATAGTCCAAGACAGGGTGAAGTGTCTGAACACTGGTTAAATGAAGTATGAACTTTTTTATATTTAGAGTGTGTTTTTTTTTTTTCTTTCTCTTTTTCTGACAAACATTTAATCATACTTGTTTAATGTACCAAGAGATGAGGGGGTGATTACCCCACAAACGGCAAACCCCCCTTGATTTTGAAAACTAATTCTTTGTGTCTTCATTAAAATAAAAAATCGAGATGGATTGTTGCACCCCCCCCCCTCCATGTATGCTTACAAGAGTTGGTTCCACTAGCCCATGGTTTCCACTACTTATCCAGTTTTTTCCCCTTTGTTGAAGTGATTACTATCATTCTTAATGTTTTGTTGTAATGCAAGTGATAGGGGTAATCGAACGAATCCGGATAACCCGTTATACTGTGATGTGCCAAGGGCAGTGGAAATAAAATTTTACTGTTTGAAATGGTTAAGAAGTCGCTTGCACAGCAGTATATGTCTTGAAAAACTTGAAGAAATTGCAAATTTAGCTTGTAATGAAACCGACCTTTATGTGCAATTACGGAGTTTTGGGTAGTATAGGGTGCCAAATTAAGAAAAAAAAGAGGAAAAACCAGCAGACACATATGCCACTAAACATCTGAAGAAGATATAGGTTCCCTTTGAAGCTGTATTTATCTTTGGAGTTCAAGAGGTTTTAGATGCTCGAACTTTTACTGATGAAAAGCATTGTCAAATTTAGACATCCTTCCTCCTTTGAAGTACCTTAAAAAGCTGAAAAAAAGTACCAGCATTCCATAATCGACTCTATCGCAAGTCATATCCCATTTAAGCGGATCCAGTTGTCCAGCAAGGACCAACCTTGGTTAGACACCCGCTGCAAAAAGGCTATCTGAACAAAACGAAAGGCACACAAGCGATGGCTATTCTCAAAGAGTGAAAAGAACAGACTTGATCATAGTGTTGCCTATAGTAAAGGCCATACGGCTCCAATGTTTTATTATTATTTATTTATTTATTCAATTTTTTTTCCCAGAGGCACTTCATATGGAAGGGGTCGTCGTAGAAGCTTCAAAGGGGGCTCATTCGATTGGAAATCGAGAGTTCTAGTGCCCTTTTAATAGACGAAAATGATTGGAGGGCAACTAGCCCCCCCACGCCCATCATTCCCCCAAACACATCCAATCAAAATTTTGAGATAGCCATTTTGTTCAGCGTAGTTGATTTCCAGATGGAAAATATATTTTTGAAGAGGATACCCCCCCCCACAACCCTCAGGGCAAGGGTTTTAAGTTATGCCCTGGGGGCATATAAGGTTTTTATATAAGGCGCTGTCGTAGAAACTTCAAAATAGGCTCATTCAATTGGAAATTAAAGAGCTAGTGCCCTTTTTAATAGTCGAAAGTGATTGGAGTGTAACTAGCATCCATCCCCCCCCCCACGCCCATCATTTCCCCAAACACATCCAATCAAAATTTTGAGATAGCCATTTTGTTCAGCGGAGTTGATTTCCAGATAGAAAATATATTTTTGAGGAGGATACCCCCCCACAACCCTCAGGGCAAGGGTTTTAAGTTATGCCCTGGGGGCATATAAGGTTTTTATAGAAGGCGTTGTCGTAGAAACTTCAAAACAGGCTCATTCAATTGGAAATTAAAGAGCTAGTGCCCTTTTTAATAGTCGAAAGTGATTGGAGTGTAACTAGCCCCCCCCCCAAGCCCATCATTCCCCCAGACACATCCAATCAAAATTTGAGATAGCCATTTTGTTCAGCGTAGTTGATTCCCAGATAGAAAATATATTTTTGAGGAGGATACCCCCCCCACAACCCTCAGGGCAAGGGTTTTAAGTTATGCCCTGGGGGCATATAAGGTTTTTATAGAAGGCGTTGCCGTAGAAACTTCAAAACAGGCTCATTCGATTGGAAATTAAAGAGCTATTGCCCTTTTTAATAGTCCAAAATGATTGAAGGGCAACTAGCCCCCCCCCAAGCCCATCATTCCCCCAGACACATCCAATCAAAATTTGAGATAGCCATTTTGTTCAGCGTAGTTGATTCCCAGATAGAAAATATATTTTTGAGGAGGATACTCCCCCACAACCCTCAGGGTAAGGGTTTTAAGTTATGCCCTGGGGACATATAAGGTTTTTATAGAAGGCGTTGTCGTAGAAACTTCAAAACATGCTCATTCGACTGGAAATTTAACGGCTAGTGCCCGTTTTTAATAGTCGAAAGTGATTGGAGTGTAACTAGCAACCTCCCCCCACACCCATCATTTCCCCAAACACATCCAATCAAAATTCTCAGATAGCCATTTTGTTCAGCGTAGTTGATTTCCAGATAGAAAATATATTTTTGAGGACGACACTCCCCCACAACCCTCAGGGCAAGGGTTTTAAGTTATGCCCTGGGGACATATAAGGTTTTTATAGAAGGCGTTGTCGTAGAAACTTCAAAACATGCTCATTCGACTGGAAATTTAAGGGCTAGTGCCCTTTTTAATAGTCGAAAATGATTGGAGTGCAACTAGCCACCCCCCACGCCACTCATTTCCCCAAACACATCCAATCAAAATTCTGAGGTAGCCATTTTGTTCAGCATAGTTGATTTCCAGATAGAAAATATGTTTTTGAGGAGGACACTCCCCCAGAACCTTCAGGGCAAGGGTTCTAAGATATGCCCTGGAGGCATATAAGGTTTTATAGAAGTCGTTGTCGTAGAAACTTCAAAATAGGTTCATTCGATTGGAAATTCAAAGGGATAGTGCCCTTTTTAACAATCAAAAGTGATTGGAGGGCAACTAGCCCCCCCTCCCTACGCCCATCATTCCCCTAAACACATCCAATCAAAATTTTGAGATAGCCATTTTGTTCAGCTTAGTTGATTTCCAGATTGAAAATATATTTTTGAGGAGGACACTCCCCCACAACCCTCAGGGCAAAGGTTTTAAGTTATGCCATGGGGGCATTTAAGGTTTTTATAAAAGGCGTTGTCGTAGAAACTTCAAAACAGGCTCATTCGATTGGAAATTCAATTTGCTAGTGCCCTTTTTAATAGTCGAAAGTGATTGGAGGGCAGCTAGCCCCCCCCCCCTACGCCAATCATTTCCCCAAACACATCCAATCAAACTTTTGAGATAGCCATTTTGTTCAGTGTAGCTGATTTAAAGATAGAAAATATGTTTTTGAGGAGGACACTCCCCCAGAACCTTCAGGGCAAGGCTTTTAAGATATGCCCTAGGGGCATATAAGGCTTTTATAGAAGGCGTTGTCGTAGAAACTTCAAAAAAGGTTCATTCGATTGGAAATTCAAAGGGATAGTGCCCTTTTTAATAGTCAAAAGTGATTGGAGGGCAACTAGCCCCCCCCCCCTACGCCCATCATTTCCCCAAAACACATCCAATCAAACTTTTGAGATAGCCATTTTGTTCAGTGTAGCTGATTTCCAGATAGAAAATATGTTTTTGAGGAGGACACTCCCCCACAACCCTCGGCAAGAGTTTTAAGTTATGCGCTGGGGGCATATAAGGTTTTTATAGAAGGCGTTGTCGTAGAAACTTCAAAGAAGGCACATTCAATTGTAAATTCAAAGGGATAGTGCCCTTTTTAATAGTCGAAAGATATTTGAGGGCAACTAGCCCCCCCTCACGCCCATCATTCCCCCAAACACATCCAATCAAAATTAGATAGCCATTTTGTTCAGCGTAGATGATTTCCAGATAGAAAATATGTTTTTGAGGAGGACACTCCCCCACAACCCCCAGGGCAAGGGTTTTAAGTTATGCCCTGAGGGCATATAAGGTTTTTGTAGAAGGCGTTGTCATAGAAACTTCAAAAAGGCTCTTTCGATTGGAAATTCTGAGGGCTAGTGCCCTTTGTAATAGTCGAAAGTGATTGGAGGGCAACTAACCCCCCTCTCACGCCCACCCTTCCCCCAAACACATCCAATCAAAATTTTAAGATAGCCATTTTATTAAACGTAGTTTTAAGTTCTGGAAATTAGGTCTTTGAGGATTACAACTCCCCAAAGCCCTCAGGGCAAGGGTTGTAATTTAAGGATTCTCCGAATCCTTCATATTATTTCTTATGGAAGGATGCTCGTATAAGCTTTAGAGAGGGTTCGTTTGATTGGAAATTGAAAGTTCTTGTTCACTTTTTAAGAGTCAAAAGAGATTGAAGGGCAACTAGCCCCTCTCCCTCCTCCACGCCCTCAATGCATCAGATAAAAATTTTGAGATAGACATTTTGTTAAAATAGTTCAAAGTTCTGATAACAAAAACTCCGGTGTCGACACAGCCCACCAGGGCCCAGGGGTAGGCGTTGTAAGTTATGCCCTGGGGCTTAACTTATTAAGGGGGGTTTATAACTTATGGGAAGGGGTTTTGTATCGGAAGAACACATAGGAAATCTATTATAATTATCCAATTATAAGGTTAAAATACATACTCTGTGATAGATGCAAAATTGCTTTGGCACACAAATTCCTATTAAGGTCAATTCCAAACAGCCGTGATCCCTTTGTATCAGCAAGTGAAATGGTCTAAACCCCCTTATTGGAGCTATTTTTTCAATCCATTCATTGTTGTCTATCGCTGTCCACAAGTTATGCAAGCTGTCTATTGTTCATATATAAGGTTTTTATCAAAGAGGTAAGTAGAGTTGATCTTTTGAATTCTGGGCCTTTATGTTCCTTCCGGTTTTTCTGGTAGGTAATTCTATTCTACAGGTCATTACATCTTTCTTTGCCAAGAGATTTACGCAATTTAAGGACAAGTTTTTCTGACGTAGATTTCTAGTTCCTGATATACAAGTTTGTTTTTTTTTAGGTTAAATCCGTGGTCATTCATCTGTAAGTTGATTAGTAGGTTTTTTTTTTTTAAACTTGGCTAATAGGTTTTTAAACCTATTACTACGAACGCTACATGCATTCCATTTTTGGAACTAGGAGCGAGATTGTGTGATGCTATAAGACTGGTTTCGTTTCATGGGTTCATTAATAGAAGGACTAATGTTTTTGAAAAGGGTAATTACTTCTTTAGTTTACGAGATTTGCGAATTTTTTGCGAAAAGATATTTGCGTAAAGGTATTGCGATGGTTAAGAATGCCTCACGGGTAATTAAAGAATGGGATGCTTGCATCAACAATACAAAGAATAAGCTCAGATACTTAATAGATTTGACGCTTACAAGAGACATTGCTAGAAAGTATTCAATAGCTTAATTGAAAAGTAACGATAGAATGACATTGTGACTTGACCTAGCTTTACCTCGCCGATGTGGTCTGTATAATACATAAGTAACGTTTGAAAAATATTGTCAATTTAAACAGAAATGGCTGAAAAGTGTTTTGAGGGGGATGGGTTGCATGGAGGGGTGAGTTGCACGAGGGTTCAGTTAAAGGGGATACAGTTGCACGGGGGGTTTCGGTTATACAGGGGTTCAGTTACAAGGGGGATTCAGTTGCACGGGGGTTGAGTTAAATGGGAATTGAGTTCCACGAGAGTAGTGCTTTGTCGTGGTTTAGCCGTGAGGTCCCTTACCACAACCCCAAAGGGCTCCGATCCCTCCACCCCAACCCCGAAGGAACCCCCCGGTCCTCAAAGGTTCTCTAGGCTCCCAAAGGGGCCGTGGTTTACCTTGTAACTTTTACATTCTCTTGATTTTCAAAGTTCCGTTTGAAGGAGTCTGTTGTTTTAAGCCAGTGTGATTTTTTCTTTACATGGTGTTCGTTCAAAAAAGCGAGAATTTCTGTTAAATAAATAATTCTTATATTTTTTCCGTTCAATTGAAGGCGAGGATTTCTGTTAAATAAATAATTGTTATACCTTTTAAAATGACTTCACGGGGTTTGAGGGGGCTCTGTTGTTTTAAGCCGTTTGATTTTTTCCAAACCCAAAATGCATTTTTGTTACATGCTAAATTTTGCCTTTTTTTCAAGGAAGCGGATACGTGCAATAACCCCCTTCTGAAAAGAAAGCAAGATGGAGCGAAGGTGTATGTGTGTACACACAAGTACACACATGTACACACATGTATACACATTGCTAGAAGGTATTCAATAGCTTAATTGAAAAGTAACGATAGAATGACATTGTGACTTGACCTAGCTTTACCTCGCCGATGTGGTCTGTATAATACATAAGTAACGTTTGAAAAGTATTGTCAATTTAAAAAGAAATAGCTGAAAAGTGTTTTGAGGGGGATGGGTTGCATGGAGGGTTGAGTTGCACGAGGGTTCAGTTAAAGGGGATACAGTTGCACGGGGGTTTCGGTTATACAGGGGTTCAGTTACAAGGGGGATTCAGTTGCACGGGGGTTGAGTTAAATGGGAATTGAGTTCCACGAGAGTAGTGCTTTGTCGTGGTTTAGCGGTGAGGTCCCTTACCACAACCCCAAAGGGCTCCGATCCCCCCACTCCAACCCCGAAGGAACCTCCCGGTCCTCAAAGGTTCTCTAGGCTCCCAAAGGGGCCGTGGTTTACCTTGTAACTTTTACATTCTCTTGATTTTCAAAGTTCCGTTTGAAGGACTCTGTTGTTTTACGGGGGTTCAGTTAAAGGGGATACTGTTGCACGAGGGTTTCGGTTATACAGGGGTTCAGTTACAAGGGGGATTCAGTTGCACGGGGGTTGAGTTAAATGGGAATTGAGTTCCACGAGAGTAGTGCTTTGTCGTGGTTTAGCCGTGAGGTCCCTTACCACAACCCCAAAGGGCTCCGATCCCCCACCCCAACCCCAAAGGAACCCCCCGGTCCTCAAAGGTTCTCTAGGCTCCCAAAGGGGCCGTGGTTTACCTTGTAACTTTTACATTCTCTTGATTTTCAAAGTTCCGTTTGAAGGACTCTGTTGTTTTAAGCCAGTGTGATTTTTTCTTTACATGGTGTTCGTTCAAAAAAGCGAGAATTTCTGTTAAATAAATAATTCTTATATTTTTTCCGTTCAATTGAAGGCGAGGATTTCTGTTAAATAAATAATTGTTATACCTTTTAAAATGACTTTACGGGGTTTGAGGGGGCTCTGTTGTTTTAAGCCGTTTGATTTTTTCTTTACATGGTGTTCGTTCAAAAAGCGAGGATATTCCGTGTGATTTTTTTTGGGAAGTTTAATGAATTTATTAGTTACCGAGAGTTCAATGACTCCTCCCCTCAATGACTTCCAGGGGTTTTATGACTCCTCCTCACAATGAATTCAGATGGTTCTAGGACTCATCCCCCTAGCCATAACTCCATTCAACCTTGAGCGAAGATATAAAAGTTTGATGAAGTATTTTTCTGCTTAACAACTACATTAATAACTTCCAAGATGATAGCTTTTTGTACATAACTTAAAATGTCAAAATATGCTTACAGTTCTAACAATTGCGCTCTGTGATTGGTCAGAGACACGATGTGACTTTCCCACTGGTATTCTATGACCGGTTATTGACACTACCTAATCTATTGCATGTATTAAATCAGTATTTTTTACGCAGTGGAACGATAAACACATAAGTCATATCTTTAAAAAAAAAGTGAAGATGGAGCATTTTAATAAAGTGTGTTTACATAACAAGGTTATTGTAGCATTGAATGCTGACAAAGAGAAGTATTTAAACTTTGAAACAAGTACAGGTGGTAGCACTATTGGAAATGTATGCATGCATTGTCATGACAGTAAGGAATTAAATTTCTTTGGAATACCGAAAAAATTCAACTCTTATGTTGGTGGTTATGCGAGATTGAGATCTCCAGAGATGATTGCACTCAAAGAGAATGCCAACATAAAAACAATCATTGATGATAGAGGACAACTCCTTGCTACTGTTGCAGGTAACACATTACCTACTGATACATCCAATCGTCACCTTTCGGGTATTAGCATTCAACGGAAGATCAATAAAAGAAAGGCCTACTCTTCTACTAATATCGTAAACCATATCTTGTCTACGTGCCGAAACTGTTACCTGTGTAAAAATAATGTGATAATAGACAGTGAAATTGCCAGAAAAATAAAAAGGGCATTGTCAGAAAATATCACGATGGAATATAAAGATGAATCGATGAAAAACAAAGCACCAGCAAACGTTACTGCCATTGATCAAACAGTCATTGAACCAAATAATACCAAAGACGAAAAGCATATTGAGCCTGTTGATGAGACACCAGTAAAAATTGTGTATGACTCAAAATGGAATAATGATTATTCTACTGATTACGAACTAAGAGAAGACAATAGCTATAATATCAAGAGAGAACATGGTGAACTATTTTATGGAACAGATTCAAAATGTCCAAAGTTAATCATTGATATTAATAATGTATCATAATATATTTTTTGTATTAATATTCTACATAGCATTATTTCATTAAAAATATATTATGCATTACATTGTTATGTGTTCATTATTTTTAGAGTAAGCTAGCATATCAAACGTTTAGAATGTCTAATAAAACGTCGGAGATGTAAGAAAAGGAATTTGCATACATCTATTGTCAGACACATGGGAACAAATTCTTTCTTGAATTCGCCTCCTGGATAAATAAAAAAGACATTTCATTCAAGAAATTATGACAAAATTCTAAGTAAGCAACAAACTCTTTCTTGAAGTTACCTCTTGGATACACAATGCAGAAATTTCATTTAAGAAATTATCGAAAATTGTAAGTAAGTAGCAAATTCTTTCAAAAATATGTTAATACGTTTAAGCAATAAATATCTTTAAGCTTAACCCGTCTTTATTCTTTAGAATAGTGTTATTCATTTCATTAAATTATGAAGAAATTGTAAGTAAGTAACAATAGCTTTCTTGAATTCGCTTCCTGGACACAATACAGATATTTAATTCAAGAAATCATAATAAAATCGCAAGTAAGTAATAAAGTCTTTATTGTTTTCACCTATTGGATACACAATACTGAAATTTCATTCAAGAAATTATGAAGGAATTGTAAATAGGTAACACACTCATGTTACCTCATGGATACACAATGCAGAAATTTCATTTAAGAAATTATCAAAAATTTTAAGTAAGTAGCAAATTCTTTCTTGAATTCGCCTCCTGGGTAAATAAAAAAGACAGTTCATTAAAGAAATTATGAAAAAATTGTAAGTAAGTAGCAAATTCTTTCTTGAATTCACCTGCTGGATAAACAAAAAAGACATTTCGTTCGAGAAATTATGACAAAATTCCAAGTAAGTAACAAACTCTTTATTGTTTTCATGACTTAGATACACGATGTAGAAATTTCATTCAAGAAATTATGAAAAAATTCTCAGTAAGTAACAATTTCTTTCTTGAAGTCAACTCTTGGATACACAATACGGAAATTTCATTTAAGAAATTATGAAAAAAAACAATTTCTTTCTTGAAGTCAACTCTTGGATACACAATACGGAAATTTCATTCAAGAAATTATGAAAATATTTGTAAGTAAGTAACAAACTCTTTTTGTTTTCACCTCTTGGATATACAGTACAGATACTTCATTCAAGAAATTATGAAAAAATCGCAAGTAAGTAACTTTTTTTTCTCTTTATCACAAACAATTTTCACTTAGCTACACGATGTAGAAATTTAATTCAAGAATTTAGGAAAAAATTCTCAGTAAGTAACAATTTCTTTCTTGAAGTCAACTCATGGATACACAATACGGAAATTTCATTCAAGAATTTCATGACTTAGATACACGATGTAGAAATTTGATTCAAGAAATTATGAAAAAATTCTCAGTAAGTAACAATTTCTTTCTTGAAGTCATCTCTTGGATACACAATACGGAAATTTCATTCAAGAAATTATGAAAATATTTGTAAGTAAGTAACAAACTCTTTATTGATTTCACCTCTTGGATATACAGTACAGATACTTCATTCAAGAAATTATGAAAAAATCGCAAGTAAGTAACTTTTTTTTCTCTTTATCACAAACAATTTTCACTTAGCTAAATGATGTAGAAATTTAATTCAAGAAATATTGAAAAATTCTCAGTAAGTAACAATTTCTTTCTTGAAGTCAACTCTTGGATATGCAATACGGAAATTTCATTCAAGAAATTATGAAAAAAATTGTAAGTAAGTAGCAAATTCTTTCTTGAATTTACCTGTTGGACAAACAAAAAAGACATTTCGTTCAAGAAATTATGACAAAATTCTAAGTAAGTAACAAACTCTTTATTGTTTTCACGAGTTAGATATACGACGTAGAAATTAAATTCAAGAAATTATGGAAAAATTCTCAGTCTAAGTAGCAAATTCTTTCTTGAATTCACCTGTTGGATAAACAAAAAAAACATTTCGTTCAAGAAATTATGACAAAATTCTAAGTAAGTAACAAACTTTATTGTTTTCACGAGTTAGATATACGACGTAGAAATTAAATTCAAGAAATTATGAAAAAATTCTCAGTCTAAGTAGCAAATTCTTTCTTGAATTCACCTGTTGGATAAACAAAAAAAAACAAAAAAGACATTTCGTTCAAGAAATTATGACAAAATTCTAAGTAAGTAACAAACTTTATTGTTTTCACGAGTTAGATATACGATGTAGAAATTAAATTCATGAAATTATGAAAAAATTCTCAGTAAGTAACCATTTCTTTCTTGAAGTCAACTCTTGGATACACAATACGGAAATTTCATTCAAGAAATTATGAAAATATTTGTAAGTAAGTAACAAACTCTTTATTAATTTCACCTCTTGGATATACAGTACAGATACTTCATTCAAGAAATTATGAAAAAATTGCAAGTAAGTAGCTTTTTTTTCTCTTTATCACAAACAATTTTCACGACTTAGCTACACGATGTAGAAATTTAATTCAAGAAATTATGAAAAAATTCTCAGTAAGTAACAATTTCTTTCTTGAAGTCAACTCTTGGATACACACAATACGGAAATTTCATTAAAGAAATTATAAAAAATATTTGTAAGTAAGTAACGAGCTCTTTATTGATTTCACCTCTTGAATATACAGTACAGATACTTCATTCAAGAAACGTGATTAAACACGTTTTGAAACTACATGCTATTTGTATGCCTTTCCTTGGCACCTTTCCAAACGAGCGGGGGTTCCCCACTGGTTCCTACACATTGCAAAAAAGTGAGCAGTACGAAAACTCCACGTTTTCAACCAGACTGGTTTTTTAGGGACCAATCAGGAGAGATATGCAAAGTCGACATAGCTTTATTCATTTTTTTAAGGTTCATTTAGACGAGGTTACGTGCGCGCACGTAACCTCGCGATTTTTTCATAATTTCTTGAATGAAGTGTCTGTACTGTATATCCAAGAGGTGAAATCAAAAAGAGTTTGTTACTTACTTACAAATATTTTCATAATTTCTTGAATGAAATTTCCGTATTGTGTATCCAAGAGTTGACTTCAAGAAAGAAATTGTTTTTTTTTCATAATTTCTTAAATGAAATTTCCGTATTGTGTATCCAAGAGTTGACTTCAAGAAAGAAATTGTTACTTACTGATAATTTTTTCATAATTTCTTGAATGAAATTTCTACATCGTGTATCTAAGTCATGAAAACAATAAAGAGTTTGTTACTTACTTGGAATTTTGTCATAATTTCTCGAACGAAATGTCTTTTTTGTTTATCCAGCAGGTGAATTCAAGAAAGAATTTGCTACTTACTTACAATTTTTTCATAATTTCTTTAATGAACTGTCTTTTTTATTTACCCAGGAGGCGAATTCAAGAAAGAATTTGCTACTTACTTAAAATTTTTGATAATTTCTTAAATGAAATTTCTGCATTGTGTATCCATGAGGTAACATGAGTGTGTTACCTATTTACAATTCCTTCATAATTTCTTGAATGAAATTTCAGTATTGTGTATCCAATAGGTGAAAACAATAAAGACTTTATTACTTACTTGCGATTTTATTATGATTTCTTGAATTAAATATCTGTATTGTGTCCAGGAAGCGAATTCAAGAAAGCTATTGTTACTTACTTACAATTTCTTCATAATTTAATGAAATGAATAAAACTATTCTAAAGAATAAAGACGGGTTCAGCTTAAAGATATTTATTGCTTAAACGTATTAACATATTTTGAAAGAATTTGCTACTTACTTACTTACAATTTTTGATAATTTCTTAAATGAAATTTCTGCATTGTGTGTCCATGAGGTAACTTCAAGAAAGAGTTTGTTGCTTACTTAGAGTTTCGTCATAATTTCTTGAATGAAATGTCTTTTTTTTTATTTATCCAGGAGGCGAATTCAAGAAAGAATTTGTTCCCATGTGTCTGACAATAGATGTATGCAAATTCCTTTTCTTACATCTCCGACATTTTATTAGACATTCTAAATGTTTGATATGCTAGCTTACTCTAAAAATAATGAACACATAACAATGTAATGCATAATATATTTTTAATGAAATAATGCTATGTAGAATATTAATACAAAAAATATATTATGATACATTATTAATATCAATGATTAACTTTGGACATTTTGAATCTGTTCCATAAAATAGTTCACCATGTTCTCTCTTGATATTATAGCTATTGTCTTCTCTTAGTTCGTAATCAGTAGAATAATCATTATTCCATTTTGAGTCATACACAATTTTACTGGTGTCTCATCAACAGGCTCAATATGCTTTTCGTCTTTGGTATTATTTGGTTCAATGACTCTTCGATCAATGGCAGTAACGTTTGCTGGTGCTTTGTTTTTCATCGATTCATCTTTATATTCCATCGTGATATTTTCTGACAATGCCCTTTTTATTTTTCTGGCAATTTCACTGTCTATTATCACATTATTTTACACAGGTAACAGTTTCGGCACGTAGACAAGATATGGTTTACGATATTAGTAGAAGAGTACACCTTCGCTCCATCTTGCTTTCTTTTCAGAAGGGGGGCTATTGCACGTATCCGCTTCCTTGAAAAAAAAGGCAAAATTTAGCATGTAACAAAAATGCATTTTGGGTTTGGAAAAAATCAAAAGGCTTAAAACAACAGAGCCCCCTCAAACCCGTGAAGTCATTTTAAAAGGTATAACAATTATTTATTTAACAGAAATCCTCGCCTTCAATTGAACGAAAAAATATAAGAATTATTTATTTAACAGAAATTCTCGCTTTTTGAACGAACACCATGTAAAGAAAAAATCACACTGGCTTAAAACAACAGAGTCCTTCAAACGGAACTTTGAAAATCAAGAGAATGTAAAAGTTACAAGGTAAACCACGGCCCCTTTGGGAGCCTAGAGAACCTTTGAGGACCGGGGGGTTCCTTCGGGGTTGGGGTGGAGGGATCGGAGCCCTTTGGGGTTGTGGTAAGGGACCTCACGGCTAAACCACGACAAAGCACTACTCTCGTGGAACTCAATTCCCATTTAACTCAACCCCGTGCAACTGAATCCCCCTTGTAACTGAACCCCTGTATAACCGAAACCCCCCGTGCAACTGTATCCCCTTTAACTGAACCCTCGTGCAACTCACCCCTCCATGCAACCCATCCCCCTCAAAACACTTTTCAGCCATTTCTGTTTAAATTGACAATATTTTTCAAACGTTACTTTTGTATTATACAGACCACATCGGCCAGGTAAAGCTAGGTCAAGTCACAATGTCATTCTATCGTTACTTTTCAATTAAGCTATTGAATACTTTCTAGCAATGTCTCTTGTAAGCGTCAAATCTATTAAGTATCTGAGCTTATTCTTTGTATTGTTGATGCAAGCATCCCATTCTTTAATTACCCGTGAGGCATTCTTAACCATCGCAATACCTTTACGCAAATATCTTTTCGCAAAAAATTCGCAAATCTCGTAAACTAAAGAAGTAATTACCCTTTTCAAAAACATTAGTCCTTCTATTAATGAACCCATGAAACGAAACCAGTCTTATAGCATCACACAATCTCGCTCCTAGTTCCAAAAATGGAATGCATGTAGCGTTCGTAGTAATAGGTTTAAAAACCTATTAGCCAAGTTAAAAAAAAAAAAACCTACTAATCAACTTACAGATGAATGACCACGGATTTAACCTAAAAAAAAAAACTTGTATATCAGGAACTAGAAATCTACGTCAGAAAAACTTGTCCTTAAATTGCGTAAATCGCTTGGCAAAGAAAGATGTAATGACCTGTAGAATAGAATTACCTACCAGAAAAACCGGAAGGAACATAAAGGCCCAGAATTCAAAAGATCAACTCTACTGAGGTAATCATATAGACTTTGATAAAAGCCTCATTCGATTTAAATTGAAAGTTCTAGATCCGTTTTTTAAAGTCATGAATAATCGGACAGTAAGCACCCCCCCCCATGCCAAAAAAAACTTGAAATTTTTTGCAATCAAAAACGAACAAAAATTAATTTAAAAAAAAACTTTCTGAAAAATAAGTTTTTCAAAGAAAAGTAAAGGCCATTTTAAACTTAACCTCAGGAGATACAAATACCTGTTAAAATTCAAACTCAAAACGACCAGAAATTACTATTAAAGAATAAATGAAACCCAAAACGAACAGAAATTAAATAAACAATCATAGCAAAAAACATACAACAAGTAATAATATAAATGAATAAATAGATCTTAAAGCGAGTAATGCTTAGATTGAATATGAAAATCTAGCTTAAAACCAAAACAAATATTTTGCTATTAAAGTATAAATGAAACTTAAAACGAACAGAAATTAAATAAACAATCAATGCGAACAAAACATACAATATATATTAATGTAAATGAATAAATAAATCTTAAAACGAGTGAAACTTAAATTGAATGTGCAAATCAAGTTTGAATCGAATAAAAATAACTACAAACAAGAGTTTGGGTATCGTCTCACCGCAGAAGCCTAAAACCTACTGCGTCATTGGCGCTTTACTGAAAACGAATTATATTACAAATGTTTTCTTTTGTACTTAATATTGAAAATAAATATTAAAATTACAGTAAAATTTTGAACTGATGAGCTTTTAGCAATTAATATCATTATGCATCAAATATTCAGTTTAATTTATTAGTTCTTTTCAAGATTGGTCAACACAAATATAGTTTCACTTCAAGCAAAATTTGGATACTGCCCCCTTCTTTAACTGTAAAAACCTAAAGCCTTCTTCTTCATTGGTGCTTCACTGAAAACGAATTACTCGTATATTACAAATTTATTATTTTCCAGTTCTTACAGCATTGAAAATGAAAATAAAAATTACAGTGAAAAAAAAACTTGAACTCTTTCAACAATTAATATCATTATATATCTAATATTCAATTTGATTTTGTTTATACTTTCTAAGACTGTTCAAGACTCATAAAGTTTTGCCATTTTTTTAACTGTGCCATTTTTTTAACTAATCGTGTTAGTTTGTTATGAAAACATTCTATGGCTTCTAGGCATTTCTATTTGAGCGGAAAACTTCACCTCAAACTTTGTGGAACATGTATTTTCTTGCATGAAACACCAAAATATAATAAAATGTCAAGTTTCGGAGTGTTCTACCACTCGCAAGCAAGTGCCATTGGTATTTTTGAATCCGCATGGTCAATTTAGGGGGTGGAGGGTAGGCTAATTCTCGTAGCAGCCCCATTCCGTCTTGGTATGGTTCACATTTTCAACACCTGGCGTCCGGACTATCATATAATCTACCAAGCATACAACTACCCCCAATCAGTATCAATAAATAAATGAAACCCAAAACGAACAAAAATTAAAATAAATATTAGAGTAACGAGCATAAATTAATGTGAGTAGGGTTCAAAACCCCTATGCTTTCTAAAAGCCAGAATATAATTTGTACTTTACTGAAAAAAAAATTCAAATGAGTTTACTGAAAAAAAACGTGCATTGTCAATTCAATATACATATGCTGATATTTATTCCCTAAAACCTTAATTAATTTTTGATTTCTTAAAGTTACAAAAGTGAAAATATTTCAAAGAATTGTTTTCAGTAAAGCGCCAATGACGCAGTAGGTTTTAGGCTTCTGCAGTGAGACGATACCCAAACTCTTGTTTGTAGTTATTTTTATTCGATTCAAACTTGATTTGCATATTCAATTTAAGTTTCACTCGTTTTAAGATTTATTTATTCATTTACATTAATATATATTGTATGTTTTGTTCGCATTGATTGTTTATTTAATTTCTGTTCGTTTTGAGTTTCATTTATACTTTAATAGCAAAATATTTGTTTTCGTTTTAAGTTAGATTTTCATATTCAATCTAAGCATTACTCTCTTTAAGATATATTTATTCATTTATATTATTACTTGTTGTATTTTTTTTGCTATGATTGTTTATTTAATTTCTGTTCGTTTTTGGGTTTCATTTATTCTTTAATAGAAATTTCTGGTCGTTTTGAGTTTGAATTTTAACAGGTATTTGTATCTCCTGAGGTTAAGTTTAAAATGGCCTTTACTTTTCTTTGAAAAACTTATTTTTCGGAAAGTTTTTTTTTTAATTAATTTCATAAAAGCCCGTAAAGACACATTTCGCATGATTTGGCAATTACGGGCTCAGTACAAAAAGAAATTTGCCACAAAGTTCAAAAATACCTCTGCTAAGAGCCCTTGGACAATTGTCGAGGAGGCTTTACTGTCATCTAAAGGAACTTCAAGTCCTTCCCTAAAAATAAACGACGGGACTATCGTGCAAGACCCACAGGCAAAGACCAGAGCTCTTGCCAAGGCGTTTGCTGAAATCTCAAATCTAGACGACGACGGTAAAGAAGTTCCTGATTTCTCCGGTCGAACTGATGTTATCCTTGATCAAGTGATGTATTCCATTCCTAAAGACCTTTGGATTCTGCAGATTCTTGATTTGACCAAATCCACGGGTCCTGACGGTATACCAAATGTCGTCTTGATTTCATGCAGTGCCAAACTGGCTAGACCTTTTTCATCGCTTTTCTGGCTCTGTTTTTCCTCTGTAACCTTTCGACGCATATTGAAATTTGCTTTTGCCATTGCTATACTTAAGCCAGATGGTAATCCAATGAGCGTGGGCTCATAAAGGCCTATTTGCCTCCTCTCCTGCATTAGGAAAATTAACGAAAGCCATTCTAATAATTCACTTCATCAGTACCTGGAGTCAAATGACCTTTTAGGTGACCGCCAATATGGATTCCTCCGGGCGGATTTCCGTATATGAATTCCACCTTCTAGCTAAAGGATACGACATCAGGTTATTGTCATTTGACATTTCTATAGCTTTTGATAGAGTATGGCATCGTGGCATACTGAAGAAACTTTGCGTGTTAGGTGTCAGAAGACGTCTTTTAAAGTTGATTGAAACTTTTCTTTCTGGTCGTTCACTGCGCGTTGGTCTTTACGGTTTCAATTTCCTTCAATATCCCATGAAGCTAGGAGTACCCTAGGGTAGTATATTGGGACCTGCACTTTACACCTTTTACATAAATGACATGGGAGATAACCTTGTGAGCTCTCTGCGTCATTTTGCCGATGACACCGCGACACATGTGGTCATCTCAAAACATGGAGAATCAATCCAAGTCTCCTTGCCCGTACAGACGGATCGTTTGACATTGGAAAGTGGACCGATCCCTGGATGTTAAATTTCAATGCATGGAAAACAAAAGACCTAATGATCTCTCGATCGAAAGTGCACCCGAACTTCATCTTCGTGAATGAAGGTATAAAGAAAGTCGACGTGCTTCGACTCCTTGGAATCCACTTCTCTACAGATCTCTTTTTAAAAACCACCGAGATCTGGTAAGAACTTCTTGTGCAAGAACGGTTGGCCTCACTCATCACTACAAAACCTTCTACCGCTCACTTTGATCATCCTACTTTACAAGTCTTGCATCAGATCCGTCGTCGTGTACCGATGCTTACTGTATGCTGGATCCCCGAAAATGTTTTTGGCACCATTCCAAAAGATTCAGAATAGGATAAGTTTAATCGTTCCCCACGACTCTCATTTCTATTAGTGAGAGGTTTGATGTAGCGTTGATGGCTGTTTTCTACAAGTACATAAATTCACCTCCTTTTTTATAACTTTATTGTATTGTATCTTCCAGTGTCCAACCGACAAGAGAGACACGAAGGCACACAGTTCGGGTCCAATAATGTTGAGGATAGCACGCCGAGAATTGAGTATTGGAAAAATAGCTTTATTTGACGTTAAACGTCGATCTGAAATGATCTTCATAGAGAAGTTGTTTCTAAAAGTTTCTCTGCTGACCCTTTTAGAAGAAAGTTCAACTTTCATCTAAAACCTCGATTGAAGACTATTGGCAAATCAGATAGCTAATTATACGTGGCACCGCAAATTCAGGAATAAAAGGAAAAGTTTTGCTTGTTTGTTTCTCCGGTTCAGAGAGGAAACACTGACAACAGTGTGGTAACCTACTGTCTTAAAAACTTCATAATTTTCTAAACAATAGAAAAATCTGCATAAATACATCTAACATCTCCAAAGGACGAAAAACGCATTTATTTTAATGTGGTTGGTAACTTAATCACCGCTTCCACATGTTGATAAGAAATTACAATAAAAAATTACATTTGCTTCATGGTAGAAAAAAAGAAGAACACAAATGTATTTACGGTGATATGTGAATTATATTCACATTGACAATATTTGAAAAAGTAAAAGTAAGGCTGCTTCATTCCTCTGAGAGAGTCAGAATTTTTTTTTTTATAGTGTTTATAATTGTATATTTTAAATATTTGCGAAACAAAGCAGCTTATGCAATCTTGCACATTTTATTGAAAGCCAATGATATTTCGCATATACATTTAAAACCATATTTATATTTAAATAGATAGAATATATATATATATATATATATATATATATATATATATATATATATATATATATATATATATATATATATATATATATATATATATATATATATATATATTTCGATATGTAGAAAATTTATATGCGCTGAGGCTTTTTATTTATATTAGATCGAAATATCTAAAATATTTTTGTTCTTTTTTTATATTAAATTACTCTTAACTCTTGTGGCTACCAAGTGGATTTTACAGCGAATTTATATTCTTCAACACTGTTATTAAATGCATTTGTCTTTGTTTTTAAATCTCTTCCTCCCCCTACTCTCTGGTCAGGGGTACAGCTACGGTTTTGAGTTTGGAGGGTAAATACAAAGATTGTGTCGACAAAATCGTTTAGTGTGCCGACAAATGCGGACACATAATATAAATTAAACCAAAGCGTAAGCTAACATATAAACTAAATTTGGGGGGAATGCCCCCTTCCCCTTTCCTCTTAGCTGTGGCCCTTGCCTCCAATCTCCCTGCGTATGTGTTGGGGCGCATTATGTTTAATATGTCGGTAGAATCAATAGAGGCTGTCAAAGAGACACACTCTTTCGGCTCTACTGTTTTTTAGGCTAGCTAGCAAGGCTTTTTTATAAGGCTAAGCTAGTCTTTGCTTAGTTAGGTCACCAAAGAAAAACAGAAGGTTAGGGCTTTGTCAGATTAAAAAAAAGCCAATAAGTCTCAAACAAACAAGGTAAATACCTTAAAATATCGAATTTATCACACCCTAAAAATGTTCCCTTTCATTGGATCGAAAACGGTTGACTTGGGACGAGTGAGCATTTTAACGCCCGAATTTTTCTTTCAATGATTAGTGTCCTTGTTAAAGTACGCTTTGTTCTCTTATTGAACCTGAGATTTCCGCAGCGATGTAAGTTTCGCCCTCTAAGTTATAGGCCTAACAGAGTTAAAAAAAAATTTGGGCCAGCTTTCGGACGTCAAGAACGGATATAGCCTTTTTTCCGATAATTCGTTATCAGTGAAAGGCTTCACCTCCTAAGGTGAACTCATCCTCCAGGCTTCGGGTGAAACTTCTTTTTCGTTTTTTTTTTCTGTGTATAATGGCTCCCTTAGCCCAGTAGCTTAAGATTATTAGTTTAAATTTTTCAATAAAAATCGTCGACCCTTTTTCGGACGAACTTTCATTTAGGTTTACGGCAAAAAGTGTTTTCGTGCTCTTAAGGACTCCCTATCCGAAAATAATATGTAAATTCCCTTGCTCTCCTCAACATTCCTTGATTTCTTACCTCCATTCCCCTGTTCGTTCTCTAGACATTACAGACGCTCTATTTGATAACCGGGTGAATATATTTACCTCGCTAGTCACTACATCACCATGGATAAATTCAAAGCTCTACTCAAATCCATGCATAAGCAATGTTCATGCACTATAAGCTCCTAGGAGAGTTATAATCTATGCTTAAGTAGCTACATAGATCAAAAGGCACTATGTGCTGCCAGGTTGTCAACATTGCGAATATGTAATATATTCGGAACAGCTTAAGATATTAAATTGTAAATTTTAGGGGATATGGGGACGGGCGACTGGATCCTTAATTATGGCGTGGGGGAAATGATAAAGCTAAATCGAAAGACAGTATGTGGGTCCTGGTTATCAAAAAATATCTGCAATGTCTTGGGGACAGAAATTAACGGCTTAAGGAACCCAGTTCAATTTTTGAAGGGATATTGAATGGGGATGGATCAATTAGATTTTAAATTTTGACCTGGGGTCTAAAGGGATCTTATCAAAGACCATAAGTTTCTGAAGAAAATATGGTTGTATTGATTCTTAAGGCGAAATTTTCTTTTTTTATGCTGATCTGGTTTAAAATATCAGGCCATGGAGACATAAATTTCTGAATGAATAGAAGCTCTTTCGGGAAAGAAATCTGATTCTTTTTTCTTTTCTTTTTTTAAACAACAAATTAAAACTTTGTGCAAATCAAAAGCAGTTAAAACAAAATGTAACACAATTGTCGATCAGCAATCGTCTATATTCAAGCTTTTAGCATGATAGGGATCAGGAATGCTTCGGCCCAATGGAGGGCAAAATATTATTCATATTTTAGATCAGTCTCAATATTATTCCCCATTCATCTAAAATTCTTAAGTAAAACTAATGTTGCAATTTATGGCAAAATTTTATCCAAAAGATCAATAGCAGGCTAAGGTCTTAATTCTTAATTCTTAATTAAGATCTTAATTCTGCAGAACCAACAAAAACAGCTTCAGATCACAACAACCAGGAAGTATAAAAAAGGTCCTCCATAAAAAGAAGTTTTTTAGAGAAAAATAAGCGTTACATCAAATCAAAGACGAACATTAATAAAATCGAAACAAACATAAATTACAAAGAATAATCAAGTCAAACTGAAAATGAACAGAAATTCCTACGATCAGTAGTAGGGCGAAAGCCCCCTAAGCTACCTTTTAAAGTAAAAGCGGATTAAGTAAACAGGCAATTAATATTTAAATAAACAAAAACAAGAAAACAATATTAGATTATCCAATATAGAAAATAGAATTTGGTACAAATAAGTTGGTTTGAATTTGGGATCAATCCTATTCCGGAGGAGGTAAAGAAATCAAACAACAAACAAAAAATGGTAAAAATCAGGAGTTTAAAGAATATAAATGAAACACAAATGTTTCTATTCTGAATCCGCCTGTGATTATCGGCATTCTGACTAATACTTACCTATTTTGTGGGGATGGGGGCATCCACAACCTATTCAAAGGGGGTGTGGTTGCTGGAAGCTAATGTTCTTTTATCTTAAACGAGTTTAGTTAATAAGCTATGTTAAAATGTGTGCCAGTAATTCAAGATCAGAAATTTTGTCTAAAAAGGGACTCCTTGGTAAATGTTTTTTTTGCAGGAAATATAATATTTTGAAAACGACTTGGAGAACAGCACCCTACTCGTAATGCGTTATCAGGTTATAGAAATGAGACGGATAAATTTTACGGTCATTGTCTAAAATCGACGATTTTCAGGTTGATTTGAAATTTGTTCTCAATTGCTGTAACATTTAAGCAGATGATTTATAGGTGAGTTTTTCTGTTAAGATGTTTTGTAGTTTTTGTATTGATGTTTGTATTTTTTTAATAATTAATTTCCAATAAATCTAAACTGATTAAATTAAGGCGATGTTGTGAACCCTAAATCTACCTCCACGAATTTTTTTTTTTTTTTTTTTTTTTTTTTTTTTTTTTTTTTTTTTTTTTTTTTTTTTTTTTTTTTTTTTTTAGTGAAGATACAGTCTATTGCCAAATGTAGCGCTGTTTGTCGGTTCCTGCTTGGCTTTTCAAGAGTTTATGATTCAAGGGTGTAAAGATATAAAAAATCGAAAATGGGTGAAAATTAAAGAGAAAAAGGGAAACTGAGTGGAAATGGTAGGAAATTCAATCGAAGATATATTGTTAGGGCTAGGACATTAGAAAACTTTCGGAAAGAATACAGTTTGCTTTGTAGTTCGATGTCAGAAACAAGTGAGCAGTCCCTTGGACCGTCTCGAGTCTCGTTTCCAACGTCATGCTCCTTCTGGTGAAAAACACGTCTCAAACAAGTAAAAACCGGGCAACCTAGAATATTGAAATGCTTTGCTGATCAAAGGAGAAAAGATATATTTGTGTTTAAACTCTGAACTCTTATGTCTCTTTTTAACTAAACTACTCATTTTTACAGTATCATCCAAAACGTATCATAGGCAGCGCGATAGCGCTGCCTAAGTAAAGAACGATGTGGGCACAATGTTTTATTTATTTTTCCTCCTTACTCGGGCACTTCGTATCGAAGGAGTTGTCGTAGAAACTTCGAAAAGGGCTCATTCGATTCGAAATTGGAGTGGCTAGTGCCCTTTTTAATAGCCGAAAGTGATTGGAGGGCAACTAGCCCCCCCCCCACGCCTATCATTCCCCCAAACACATCTTATCAAAATTTTGAGATAGCCATTTTGTTCAGCGTAGTTGATTTCCAGATAGAAAATATGTTTTTGAGGAGGACAATCCCCCACAACCCTCAGGGCAAGGGTTTTAAGGTATGCCCTGAGGGCATATAAGGTTTTTATAGAAGGCGTTGTCGTAGAAACTTCAAAAAAGGCTCATTCGATTGGAAATTCAAAGGGCTAGTGCCCCTTTTAATAGTCAAAAGAGGAGGACACTCTCCCACAACCCTCGAGGCAAGGTTTTAAGTTATGCCCTGGGGGCATATAAGGTTCTTATAGAAGGTGTTGTCGTAGAAACTTCAAAAAAGGCTCATTCAATTTGAAATTCAAAGGGCTAGTGCCCTTTTTTATAGTTGAAAGAGATTGGAGGGCAACTAGCCCCCCCCCCACGCCCATCATTCCCCAAACACATCCAATCAAAATTTTGAGATAGCCATTTTGTTCAGTGTAGTTGATTTCCAGATAGAAAATATGTTTTTGAGGAGGACACTCCCCCACAACCCTCGGGGCAAGAGTTTTAAGTTATGCCCTGAGGGCATATAAGAACGATGTTGGCACAATGTATCATTTATTATTCTTTTTCTTTAGAGCAGGGCACTTCGTATCGAAGAAGTTGTCGTAGAAACTTCGAAGAGGGCTCATTCAATTGGAAATTGGAGTGGTTTGTGCCCTTTGTAGTAGTCGAAAGAGATTGGAAGCACCCCTTCCACGCCCACCATTTCCCGAAACACATCCAATCAAAATTTTGAGATAGCCATTTTGTTCAGCGTAGTTGATTTCCAGCTAGAAATTATGTTTTTGAGGAGGACACTCCCCTACAGCCTTCAGGGCAAGGGTTGTAAGTTATGCCCTGGGGGCATATAAGGTTCTTATAGAAGGTGTTGTCGTAGAAACTTCAAAAAAGGCTCATTCAATTTGAAATTCAAAGGGCTAGTTTCCTTTTAATAGTCGAAAGTGATTGGAGGGCAACTAACCCCCCTCTCACGCCCACCTTTTCCCCAAACACATCCAATGAATATTTTGAGATAGCCATTTTATTCAACGTAGTTTTAAGTTCTGTAAATTAGGTCTTTGAGGCTGACAACACCCTCGCAGCCCTCAGGACTAGGGTTGTAAGTTTTGCCCTGGGGGCATATAAAGTTTTTTATAGAACGCGTTGTCGTAGAAACTTCAAAAAGGGATCATTCGATTATAAATTGAAAAGGCTAGTGCCCTTTTTAATAGTCGAAAGTAATTAAAAGGCAACTAACACCCATTCCACGCCCACCATTTCCCCAAACACATCCAATCAAAATTTTGAGATAGCCATTTTGTTCCACGCAGTTAAAGTTCAGGAAATTATATCTTGAGCAGGACACTCCCCCCACAGTCTTCCGGGCAAGGGTTATAAGTTATGCCCTGGAGGCATATAAATTTTTATTGAAATCTTTGTCGTAAAAACTTGAAAAAGGGCTCATTCGATTGGAAATTCAAAGGTCTAGTGCCCTTTTTAATAGTCGAAAGCGATTTGAGGGCAACTAGCCCCCTCTCTTGCCCACCTTTTCCCCAAACACATCCAATCAAAATTTTTAGATAGCCATTTTGCTCAGTGTTGTAGATTTCCAGATAGAAATTATGTTTTTGAGGAGGACACTCCCCCACAGCCCTTAGGGTAAGGGTTGTAAGTTATGCCCTGGGGGCATATAAGGGTTTTATAGAACGCGTCGTCGTAGAAACTTCAAAAAGGGCTCATTCGATTGGAAATTTAAATGGCTAGTGCCCTTTTCAATAGTCGAAAGTAATTGGAAGGCAACTAACACCCATTCCACGCCCACCATTTCCCCAAATACATCCAATCAAAATTTTGATATAGCCATTTTGTTCCACGCAATTAAAGTTCAGGATATTATATCTTGTGCAGGACACTCCCCCCACAGTCTTCCGGGCAAGGGTTATAAGTTTTGCCCTGGGGGCATATAAATTTTTATTGAAATATTTGTCGTAAAAACTTGAAAAAGGGCTCATTCGATTGGAAATTCAAAGGTCTAGTGCCCTTTTTAATAGTCGAAAGCGATTTGAGGGCAACTAGCCCCCTCTCTTGCCCACCTTTCCCCCAAACACATCCAATCAAAATTTTTAGATAGCCATTTTGTTCAGTGTTGTATATTTCCAGATAGAAATTATGTTTTTGAGGAGGACACTCCCCCACAGCCCTTAGGGTAAGGGTTGTAAGTTATGCCCTGGGGGCATATAAGGGTTTTATAGAACGCATCGTCGTAGAAACTTCAAAAAGGGCTCATTCGATTGGAAATTGAAATGGCTAGTGCCCTTTTCAATAGTCGAAAATAATTGGAAGGCAACTAACACCCCTACCACGCCCATCATTTCCGCAAACATATCCAATCAAAATTTTTAGATAGCCAATTTGTTCCACGCAGTTTAAAGTTCAGGAGATTATACTTTTGAGCAGGACACTTCCCCCACAGTCTTCAGGGTAAGGGTTATAAGTTATGCCCAGGGGGTTCATAAGGTTTTTATTGAAATCTTTGTCGTAGAAACTTGAAAAAGGGCTTATTCGATTGGAAACTCAAAGGGCTAGTGCCCTTTTTAATAGTCGAAAGTGATTTGAGGGCAACTAACCCCCCTATCACGCCCACCTTTTCCCAAACACATCCAATAAAAAAAAAATTTATGCCCATTTTATTCAGCGTAGTTGAAAGTTTTGGAAAATAGGTCTTTAAGGATCACAATCTATCTCCCCCACAACCCTCAGGGCATGGGTTGTAAGTTATGCCCTGGGAGTGTGTAAGGTTTTTATAGAAAGCGATGTTGTAAAAACATTAAAAAGGGCTCATTCAATTAAAAATTGAAAGGGCTAGTGCCCTTTTAATAGTCGAAGGTGATTGACGGGCAACTAATCCCTCTCTCACGCCCACCGTTTCCTCAAACACATCCAATCAAAATTTTGAGACATCAGTTTTGTTCAACGTTGTCGAAAGTTCTGGAAATTAGGTCTTTTAGGATGATAACCCCATCAGAGCTCTCAGTGCAAGGGTTGTAATTTATGCCCTGGGGGAGTATAAGGTTTTTATAGAAAGTTGTTGTAGAAATTTCAAAAGGGGCTCATTTGATTGGTAATTGAAATTGCCCTTTTTAATAGTCGAAAGTGAGTCGAGAATAATTTACCTTCTCTTACGACCACCATTTCCCCAAACACATTCAATCACAGTTTAGATATAGGTATTTTGTTCAACGTAGTTGAAAGTTCTATAATTATGTATTTAAGGATGACAAACCCCCAGAGTCCCCAGGGCAAAGGTTGTAAGTTATGCCCTGGGGCATATAAGGTTTTTAATGATAGAGTGGTCGTAAATTTCAAAAGGGGGTTATTCAATTGGAAGTTGAGAGGGCTAGTGCCCTTTTTAATAGTTGAAAGTGATTGGAGGGTAACTAACCCCCCTCTCACGCCCATTATTCCTCCAAACACATCCAATCAAAATTTTCAGATAGCTATTTTATTCAAAGTAGTAGAAAGTTCTGGAAATTAGGTCTTTGAGGATGACAACCCTCAGGGCGAGGGTTGTAAGTTATCCCCTGGGGACATATATGGTTTTTATTGAAAGCGTTGTCGTAGAAACTTCAAAAGAGCTCATTTGATTGGAAATTGAAAGGGCTAGTGCCTTTTTTAATAGTTGAAAGTGATGGGAGGACAACTAACCCCCCTCTCACGCCAACAATTTCCCCAAACACGTGCAACTAACACGTGCATACTAACGCCTCTCTGACGCCCACCTTTTTCCCAGACACACCCAATCAAAATTTTGAGATAGCCATTTTTTTTAACGTAGTTGAAAGTTCTGGAAATTAGGTCTGAGGATGACAACCACCCTCACAGCCCTTAGGGTAAGGGTTGTAATTTATGCCCTGGGGAATGTAAGGTGTTTATAGGAAGTGTTGTCGTAGAAACTCAAAAAGGGCTCATTCGATTGGAAATCGAAAGGCCTATTGCCCTTTTTAATAGTCGAAAGTGATGGGAAGGCTTGACATTCTTATAGTAAAGATCGATGTGGGTATACGCTATTATTTTTTGTTGTTGTTGTTGTTTAGACCAGGGCACTTTGTATCGAAGGAGTTGTCTTAAAACTTAGAAAAGGGCTCACTTGATTGAAAATAGAAAGGGCTGATGCCCTTTTTAATAGTCGAAAGTGATTGGAGGGAAACTAATCCCCCTCCCACGCCCACCCTCTCATTTGAATTTATGTTTAAAAACTAAATGTTGCCATAAGATTAAATCAAAATGCACTGTGTTAATGCTAATTTCCAATAAGTCATCTCAGCAGTGTTCCCAAGAACGACTGAGGGTATTATGTTAAAACTTTCGGGGCTGCTTCTGCTCTTAAAATTTAACCAAATCAAAATAGCGTAAGTGTATCCAAGCTATCAAAGAAAGTAAACAGATTTTTTGCGAATGGTATCAAGTTTTCCATTTCAGGTCAACTAGAGGAGGTATGAAACTAAATTAAACACTAATATTTGTGTCCAGATTTTTAAGTGGGTGGTTGTTGTAAAAATTGCTGAAAATTTTTCTCCAGCATACAAATAGCAGGCCAAGCTATAAATTTTTTAACAAACGAAAAGATTTAAAGTATTATTTTCTTTTTCTCTGAAAAGACTATGTCAATATAAAACGAACAGAAATTAATTAAAAAACCTTTTTCCACATATAAAGTTCCACAAATAAGTTTTTCAAAGAAAAGTAAAGAACTCCATTAAACAAAAAATGAGCAAAATAAAATCAAATAATCTACCAAGCGTGAAACTACCACAAATAAGCATCGATAAATAAATGAAACCCAAAACGAACAGGAATAACAATAAATAACCGAGTCAAACTCAAAACGAGCAGAAATTAACATAAGTTGGGCTCAAAACCCATATGCCTTCTGAAGGCCAGAACATAATTTGCACTTTACTGAAAAAAATACAAATGAGTTGGGGGAGACCTTATAGCGCTGTACGAGATACTGCATGAGATTTAATGTCCTTGGTAAAAGCCTATACGAGATTTAATGTCCTTGGTAAAAGCCTCTACCAGATTTAATGCCCTTGGTAAAAGTCTGTACGAGATTTAATGTCCTTGGTAAAAGTTTGGACGAGATTTAATGTCCATGGCAATTGAACAGGGCTCCATATATGGGGATTGATCTACTTTCGGGAGTGACGCAATACGTTCAGTGAATACAACTGGGACAAGATCATTGACCTCCAATGAGCTAGAATACTGGGCAAACAAGATCACCTGCCTCTTTCTAAACCAATCAGGGAGTTACAAATACTGGGCGAAGTGACGTCATCAGACTTTTGAGAATTTCAACATTGGTTTTGCGCAACTGTTATATCACAATTTGTTTACGCTTTGAAGTTAAGGGATGATGTGTAATTAATACAGACATGAATTACGTTGAACTTATTGTGTACTTCGATTTTGTAAGAATTCATGAGAGAAAAATCAACAGGCTTCATAGGAATTTAAAAGGTATCTCTGCACAGTTGCCAGAACAAAGGAAACGTCAGAGATCAATTGAAATTTTAGGGGATTATTTGGGGTGAAACTCTGTGTTCGCATTTATAGACATGTACACAATAGTAGAACCCCATTATTGAATCCAAACGGGCACCACTGCTGCCATCTACAATTTAGTGTAACGCTGTACGAACATAATTTATGGTTTTGTCACTGAGAATGAAAAACAGGGTTTTTCTCACTTGAAAAACAGGATTTTTCTCACTTTTATGGATGTTTCTTGGACGGTTATGAGTGTAAGTAATTTATTTGTTGTTTTTCATGGATGTCAACAGCAATTTATGTCTGTTTTTACGGTTTTTGTCAGTGAGAGTGAAAAACAGGATTTTTCTCACTTTGATGTATTTTCAAGGTCGATTTATTTGTTGTTGTTGTTGTTGTTGTTGTTGTTCATCCAGGTGTACGCTAGGGGGAATGTATTGATTCAGGGGAACTAAATTTCCAAGGTCGATTTATTTGTTGTTGTTGTTCGTCCAGGTGTACGCTAGGGAGAATGTTATGATCCAGGAATGGGAAACAGGATCACTTGTCTCCTTCTAAACCAATCAGAGAGTAAATTACATCTCATTCTAAGCCAATCAGAGGGTCACTTACATATGGTTTCCCCCATTACATCGCAATTCGCCCTTGGGATTTCATATATAACGGACATGCATTGTGATTAAATTATCTGAAAGTATTGTGACACAATAGATACAACAAAGAATATTATTGATGAGTTAGAAGCCTTGGCAGCCACAATTTACAATGTGAGTTCTGTTTTAGTACATTTTCATTTTTATTTTCAAAATAAAATTATTTTCCTTGGTCACCCTCCAGTATATTCAGGTAAATCCCCCCCCCCTCACACTCTAATACAAACTCCACTCTGCTATCTTTAGACTCGCTAGAAAACGTAAAATATGTTCTTTTTACCACCTAAACCTAACCCCCCTCAAAACCCCTCCTATGTTTATGACTTTAATTCTCGCAATTCAAATAATTCTCTTTTTTCGATAAAATTCATGCTTTCTATATTTCTAGCTAAAAGCGACAGACAACATCCGTCAACTCTTAGGCATTAAGCCGCTCTGTTTTGACATAAGCTCCCCGCAAGGTTATAATTAGTTTGTCACCTTTTTCCTGTTTGTTTACATTAGCGGTTTAGCCAATCTAGATTTCAATACTTTTGCGTAATTCTGTGTTGTCTGAAATAGCTGAGAACAAATTGTCTGCAAAATTAATATAGATATTTAGGACATTGGAATTCTATATTCTATGTAAGAGTGAAACAAGTTATTTCCAAATTAAGGTCTAACAATATTTCCCTCCCCCTACTCCAATACAAATTCCACCATGCTATCATTATAGTCGTTAGAAGGTTATAAAATATGCTCTTTTTTACCATGGAAACCCCCCACTGTTTACAAGTTTAATTCTTCCATTGCAAATAACTCTGTTTTTCGATAAATTCATGCTTTCTCTATTTCTAGCTAAAAACGACAGACAACATCCGTCAATCCCTTAGTTATTAATATACCGTTTTCATTTAAGTCACTCTGGTTTGACATAAGCTTCCCGCAATGATTTAATTAGCTGTCATCCTTTTAAAGCACTTCCTGTTTGTTTACGTTACCAGTTTAACCAAAAGTTTCACAGATCAAAAAGGATTGTTTTTCCCATCAAATTAAATTAGTTTCAAGCAAAAATGAGATTGCGATAATTAAGCTAAGCCTATGCAACCTGTATGGAAGTAGAGAAACGACTTATTTCCAAAATTATGGTCTAACAATATTTTTTTAGGACATTATGTAAAAAGGGGGAGGGGGCATGCCTCAATTCTATCATCATCATTGTAAAGTGAAAAAACAAAACTGTTTCTTCGCGTGAAAAGTAAGGGGCTGGAATTTCTAAGAAAAAGATAGCTTTATTATATGTAAATTGAATACCATTTACATCTAAGATCGTAAATTTAGGCCTATAACATGACTTTAAATATTAAAGTTACTTATGTACAGAATAAGTAACTGTATAAGTGCTTCGAAATTCGTAGGAAAAATTAGAAAACCTGCATTTTGTAGATTATGACTTCAGCCTGAATTTCACGCGTTGAATTTCAATACATAATTTCCATCATTATTAAACATATATCCAATTTCCAAAATTGTACCAATTTTTCATGTGCTAATATTATTCAAACTGAACGTTCGTATAATAATGCTTTGAGTTATTTCTGAGAAAAGTTGAATTTATTATAATCAAACTATGATTTTCAGAGTTTAGGTTGCTTTCGACAAAGATTTCTCTTTACTTACGGCAAATTTCCACAAGGTGATTGATCCATGGCCCTTCTAAATGTGATAGAAGCTGCTACGCCCTGCTTCAATCCCTTTTTACGTATTCAATCTGAATGTTTGTATAACAATGCTTTGAGTTATTCCTCAGAAAATTGACCCCTCCAAATATTTACTCAGAGGGGCGGGTGCTGAAATGTCAAACGTTACTTATTTGCCCATCATTTTCATAGTTTTCAAGTTGGGATCTTCGAACACACTCCCTCCTTCTCAGTTTATTCTAAGAAAGTGAGCTGTATTTGTTAGAGTTTCAGAAACTTTACATATTTATTTAATTAAAGCCCTTTTTTTCAGATATAATAATGTTTGGTGTGATTGACACAGAATATAATGGTCTGAAATATTCCTCAACTGGCATTATTTTCGAAGCAGCTTTCTTACTCCTAGACAATCAACGACGTGAAATTCATAGCTATAAATGGAACGTCAGATACAATATGTATAAGTACGAGAAGAACAGATGGAGTCCAACACTAAATTTTATAAATCGAAATGGCTTTTACGTTAAAACCATAAGACCACATAATGAAAATGGCTATGAAATAAAACATGTACAAGAGGAAATTCAGGAAATATGCAGTTTTTTGGTGTGCAAGCTGTTTATGTTAAGGGAAACGTGCCAACTGATAAACTCTTACTAGAAAAATGTGATAAAAACATAGCATTATTCAATTTAGAAGACTTCAAATGTGAGAAATACCTGCATTCAGTCCATGACCCAGAAGATGAAGTTAGATATTTCGCTCAATGGATACCAGAAAAGATACCTGACATGGAAAAATGCATCAGATATCCAAAGACCTAAACTTGCTCTTCCTCATATCAAATGAATTAAGCTTTTTTTTTTTTTTTTTTTCTTTTTTTTTTTTTTTTTTTTTTAATATGTCATTATGTATTTTTTCAAATGTTTTTAAATATGTTTAAGCAATAAATATCTTTAGCCTCAACCGTTTTTATTCTTTAGAATAGTCCACCGCCATGAAAATTATACTTTCAGATTCAACATGTCAGGGAACACACTTTCAGGTTCAACATGTTGGAGAACCCAAATAGTCACCCCTAAAAAGGTAAGTTAACCCTAAAAGGTTAAAGAATTTTTCTGAAATTACACTTTCAGATCCAGCATGTCAGGGAACACACTTTCAGGTTCAACATGTTGGAGAACCCTAAATAGTCATCCCTAAAAAGGCAAGTTAACCCTAAAAGGCTAAAGAATTTCTCTGAAATCACACTTTCAGATTCGGCATGTCAGGGAACACACTTTCAGGTTCGACATGTAGGACTTTCAGGCTCAGCATGTTGGAGAACCCTAAATGTTCATCCCTAAAAAGACAAGTTAACCCTAAAAGGTTAAAAAATTTCTCTGGAATTACACTTTCAGATCCAGCATGTCAGGGAACACACTTTCAGGTTCAACATGTAGGAGAACCCTAAATGTTTATCCCTAAAAAGGTACGTTAACCCTAAAAGGCTAAAGAATTTCTCTGAAATCACACTTTCAGATTCGGCATGTCAGGGAACACACTTTCAGGTTCGACATGTAGGACTTTCAGGCTCAGCATGTTGGAGAACCCTAAATGTTCATCCCTAAAAAGGCAAGTTAACCCTAAAAGGTTAAAGAATTTCTCTGAAATTACACTTTCAGATCCAGCATGTCAGGGAACACACTTTCAGGTTCAACATGTAGGAGAACCCTAAATGTTCATCCCTAAAAAGGTAAGTTAACCCTAAATGGTTAAAGAATTTCTCTGAAATTACATTTTCAGATCCAACATGCCACAGAAGTCATACGTTACTTTTCAACTTCTTTTATATCCCAACACCAAATTTTCGCAATGAAAAAGAAATTAGTTACAGATCAATTCTAATTTTTCCATGCGAATATAAAAGGTTACACTTCACTTCTGATTTTTCTCGAAGAGATGAAAAAATTTAATGATCTATTCTAAATTTTTCCATAGAAGATAGAAAAAGTTATACCTTAGTTGTGAATATTTTCAATGAAGATAAAAAGCTCCACTTTAATTCTAAATTTTCTCAGTGAAGTGAAGAAAAGTTCAAGCTCTCTTCTGAATTTTCTCAATGAAAGAGAAATTAGTTACAGATCAATTCTAATTTTTCCAAGAAAATAGAATGCTTCCACTAAACTTCTTAATTTCTCAAAAACATAAAAAATTTAAAGTTCTTTTCTAAATTTTTCCATAGAAGATAGGAAAAGTCATACTATGATTCTGAATATTTTCCATGAAGATAAAAGTTTCACTTTAATTCAAAATTTTCTTAAATTCAGTTCAGATTTTTCTCAATGAGATGAAAAAATTAAAAGTTCTCTTCAGAATGTTTTCCCTGAGAAGAGAGAAGCTTCATATTAATTCTGAATTTTCACAGCGAAGTGAATAAAAGTCCAAGTTCCCTTCTGAATTTTCTCAATGAAAAGGAAATAAGTTACAGATCAATTCTAATTTTTCCATGCAAATATAAAAGGTTACACTTCAGTTCTGATTTTTCTGAAAGACATAAAAATTTAATGATCTATTCTAAATTTTTCCATAGAAGATAGAAAAAGTTATACCTTAGTTGTGAATATTTTCAATGAAGATAAAAAGCTTCACTTTAATTCTGAATTTTCTCAATGAAGTGAAGAAAAGTTCAAACTCTCTTCTGAATTTTCTCAATGAAAGAGAAATTACTTACTGATCAATTCTATTTTTCCAAGAAAATAGAATGTTTCCACTACACTTCTTAATTTCTCAGACATAAAAAATTTAAAGTTCTTTTCTAAATTTTTCCATAGAAGATAGGAAAAGTTAGACTATGATTCTGAATATTTTCCGTGAAGATAAAAAGTTTCATTTTAATTTTAAATTTTCTTAAATTCAGTACCGATTTTTCTCTAAGAGATGAAAAATTTAAAGTTCTCTTCTGAATGTTTTCCTTGAGAATAGAAAAGGTTCCACTTTAATTCTGAGTTTTCACATCAAAGTGAAGAAAAATTCAAGTTCTCTTCTGAATTTTCTCAGAGAAAAGAAAAAAGTTATAGTTCAATTCTAATTTTGGCTTTTGGCTTTCTTGGCTTTCGTTCAATTTGATTTTGGCTCACCGTACATGAATAATCAGAATGAAACTTGTATATTAATTTTACTTGTTTTGGCTAAATGGCTTTCTCGAAATGTTGTTCTGACGTAACTTACGAATTAACTTACGTTAATTACGTAAAAAAAAACTTTTTTTTTTATTTAATTCATTTACTAAAATCGACGCCGCTCCTGAAATGATCATAGTCGACTACAGTTTGACACCACTTAATAAGTACGTTCTTGTCTCGGCGTCTTACAGTTTTGGTTACTATTGAGCCGGGTCGCTCCTTACTAATAGTTCGTTACCACGAACTGTTTGTTGATCTTGTACTACAGATTTACAGTCAGAACAAAGAAAAAGTTCATCAGAACTTAACGAAAATATAGGGGGAGAATGTTTTTTCAGGATCTTGGGGGGGTGCAATTTTGTTGTTTTCAATTGTTTTAATGAAAATACAAGGACATGTTTTCTATTAAAAATCAGAAAAGTTGTTTTCAAAATCTAGGGGAATGCAAATGCAACCCCCTCCCCTCAAATGCTTGCTGGACCTATCGTAGGCTCATTCATGCCTGATCTCAGTTTGTCTTTTAGTTGTATGAAAATTATGAGTTTTTGGGGTAGTTCCACATTTTCATCAGTTTTGCCATGTTGAACCGTTAAAATAAGCATAGGAAGTACGTTAAATTTGACAACACTTTTCGTTCTTACAAATTCAAATATTAACAATCTGTTTTTTAACAAATACAACAGCGACTTCAAAAACAAGCAACATCTTTCTAAGCTCTTTGGTGCCATGTTTTGTTCAAGGCCGTATCCAGGGGGGGGGGGTACCCGGTTTGAACCCCCCTCCCCCCAAAAAAAAAATTTTTTGACCGAGTCGAAAATTAGTCGAAAATTAGTAAAACCTTAGTAAAAATCAGTAAAATTAGTCGAAAACCATGTCGAAAATTAGTAAACTCCACCCCGAACAAAAATCCTGGATCCACTCTTGGTTTTGTTACATTATTTTTTTTGCTGATTTTTCACCCATGTGTCTTTTTTTTAATTTGGCAACCGCTACTACCAAAAATCGCATAACTGCATATGGAGGAAATTTAATTAAAAAATTAAATTTCCGATTTGTCCTTATTTTATTGATAGTTCAGCACGTTTTTTATCCTGAGACCTGTTTTGGGTAAAATTTATAGGGGAATTTCGCCTTCTTATAAAGTGTTTGAGTTAGGGTAAGGTAAATTTCCGGAATATTTCCAGTCTTTAATTACGCCACAGACATGGGCGTACGGAAGGAGGCCAGAGGGGTCAGATCCCCCCCCCCCTAGAACTTCAAATTTCGCTAGATATGGCTGAAAAAGCAAATGTTTGAAAAGGCAGTTGAAAAAAGGTAGATGGCTAAAAAAGCAGTTTATAAAAGGTAGATGGTTGAAAAAGATGGAAATAAGCAGCTGGAACGATAGAATAAAAGTCAAACAAGAAACAATTATCCATAATGTCTTGGAAATATTTAGATCTAATCCAAGATATTGATTAATGTTGAAGCTTATTGATGATTTAAGATTTTTGGTGACTGCTTAATAATAAACATTTCATAGGTATGATAGAACTTGCTGATAATGCAAGGTTTTGTGAACTGCCAATGTAACTTCAGCCCCCTCTCTTCATCATAGAATCGGCTGCCCCCCTCCCCCCCTAAAGAAGAATCTATGTACGCCCATGGCCGCAGAAACATCTTTTAAAGTATCCGCCTCCGCCAATTTCCCCTCCGAAGGGCACTAACTTTCGAAGATTTCGCATAAATATTGTGTGAAAAGAAATATAACCTTCGGAATCCACAACTTGTGCAAGACCAAGAAGCGTTTTGAACCTGAAATCACTACTAAATCCTGATTTACAACTCTATAAAGATAAAGAATTTGAAAATTGTATCTTAAATTAAAAATAAATCCTAATATGGCTTCAAATATTATTTAAATCATTAGAATTGTGCCTTTAAATCTACAGTGACTCCAATCTGGGGGATGGCATTTGTCCCCCTTAAGCTCTCCCCTTTTTTAGATTTCGATGAATACTCTGTTTCGGTCTTTTCATCAACAATCTCTTTTTTTTGCATTTTCATTGATAAAATTAAGTTTGTATCTTTGATTTTTAAAAATACATTTTACCTTCCTCCAAACATTTTCTTGAGTTGTTGCCACTATGAACCTAGAGTCAAAGAAAAGTAAACAAACCAATACCAAGGAATTTATTTTCCAAGGTTTAGAGAGGGGGGCTACTTGTCATCTTAATTTTCTGAGTCCACAAATAGTGGGTGCTAAACCATGATAATGTAAGGGGGCAATATTTTTCCGTTTTACTAATGTAATTTTCAAAATCTATGAGGGCAATTTTGTTTTTTCAATTTTTTTTTTTTTTTTTTTTTTAATTATAATTTTAGTTCCGATCTGGTCGTAGAACAATTTTAATGTTTCTTAGTTAGCTGGAGAAACAAGAGATTTCAAACTTTAGCGTAAAGAGCGAGGTGTTCAGGAGGGGGCAGCCCCCTTCATATACGAAATAATTTCTGTTCGTTTTAAGTTTTAATGCAACTTCTTACTTTCAGTTGAAAAAAACTTCTTCTTTTTTTTTATTTAATATCCGACCGTTTCTTAAACAATGCCAAGATATCTGGCTGCACCTCCATCGAGAAATTCCCATCCCCACGGATTTATCCTCTAAATAATTCAATCATGGTCAAAATTTACCCGGAAAATTAACCCCTAACATCTCTACTTGTAATATTTAATATCCGACCGTTTCTTAAACAATGCCAAGATATCTGGCTGCACCTCCATCGAGAAATGCCCATCCCCACGGAGTTATCCTCTAAAAATTCAATCATGGTCAAAATTTACCCGAACAATTAACCCCTAACATCTCTACTTGTAATATTGAGACTCAAAAGAGAAAGCAAGACATAAAAACAATTTTGTATAGGAAATTTGGCAAGTTCTCCCACTGTAAAATTTCCTCTGAAAAGTTCACCCACTGGATACTTCCCTCCGCATGAAAACCTCCCGCGGAAAAAACAGCAGAAATCAGGTTTACCAATTGGGACATGGGTGTAATATCGGTACTCTTCTATTAAACGGACTCTTTTATGTACGGCAATACATACCAGTCACGAAATAGATTGAGACGCGTGATGAAAACAGGTTTACAATGCCTTCTGCGATATAAACAAAGGCAAGAACTGTATTTAAATTGTTGTTTTTTGGGGCTTAGGGGTTGGAAAGGTACCTAGGTTATGTTAGGTTACGTATTTAATATATGGTATGCTTTTCTCCCCACCCCTACCCCCCAATGTGCAAATATATAGCCCAAATTTGTTTCTAAACTATTATATATTCATCCTATTTTTTTTTTTTCATTAGCATTAACCAAACTAGCACTATATAAAAGAGTCTGTTTAATAGAAGAGTACCGTAATATCTCCTCCGTTTCACCTTAGATTTTATTCTCCCCTGAGATCTTGAAAAATACCATTTTGATAGGCTATTCTCATTGAAAAAAATGCTCCTTTTAAAATGAAAAAAAAAACATTTTTCATTAGAAAAGTCCTCGCCCCTCTGCATTTTTGTATGCTGGCACCCGTGTTTACGACCCGCTAGCTTAATAGCGTCAAAGTATAATTTTAGTTCCGATCTGGCCGTAGAATAATTTTAATGTTTCTTAATTCGCTGGAGAAATAAGAGGTTTTGCATTTCCTTGAGACAGTAGTCTCTGAATAAAATCAATATTAACCAATAACAAGTGGCTATTCCAGTAAGGGCGGAGCTTAAATAAAAAGGCGGGGCTTGTATATTCTCGGATGATAACACGATGTTTTTATTCTAGTGTATTTTTGGTATGTGAATGTGGAAGTTTGAAAATACAATTCGGCTTATTGAGATTAAGTCATGAAGTGGATGGAAGAGACTATTGCAACAACTGTTTCAATGCTTACATCTGTTGGAGATAACAAATCTGACAAAGTAAGCTCAGTCATTATTTTGAAGGAAAAATAAGGCCTACTTGCATGATATACGCCCTACCTAATGTTCTTCCTATGTGTTTCTCTGACGCTCAATCCTAATGAAATATACCAAAGTAAGATAAACAAATTTAATACTTAGAAACAAATTTGGGCTGTATATTTGCTCAATAGGGGGGGGGGGGGGGTAAATTATAGTGGGTCTGCATGCATAATGTCATAGGTACATTTATTCTGTTTATTATATAGTAAGAACTGTTTTCTAACTTCACACTTTCCAAATATGGTACCCAAGGCCGTACTCAGAGGAGGGAGGGGGGTTAGGGGGGGTTTGGAACCCCCCTTGAAATGTCTGTTTGACTCGTAAAAACGTAACAAAAATGGATATAAACAAATTGTATTTGCTTTTTTTGAAGTTTTTTGTGTAACCCCTCCCTGAAATTTTTTTTTGATTAAAACTCCCTCCGAAAAAAAATCCTGGGTACGGCCTTGATGGTACTTGTGCCTTATATAAAACACACTTGAGAATTCTGATCGCGAATGATGCGAACATGAGACCAAGAAACTGGTCAAGCAACTTCTTTATACCAGAAAATTTGCTTTGGCTCGTTGGAAAATAAATAATAGCTATATTTTATTTAAGTATTTAGTCGGTATTTTGATTAGGTTAGAATAAGTTTGTTTAGGTTACGTATTTAATATATGATATGCTTTACCCCCCCCCCTCCCATAATGTCCAAATGCATACCCAAATTTGCTTCTAAGCTATTATATTTTCATCATGATTTTGTTTTATTTCATTAGCAATAACCCAACTTCACTTCTCGAGTGTGTTTTATATAAGACACAATTACCTCAAATGCTTTACCCCCCCCCCCCTTAATGTGCAAATGTATAACCCAAATTATATATTTCCCATCTATTCTGTCACTTCTCTTTGTCTTGTCTCACGCTAAGCTGAAAGCAACTAACAAAAAAAACTGTTCTATAATGCGTCAATGAATGAACAACATTAGGTTGGGCGTTCATCATACAAGTACCAAAAATAGTTTCTTTTAGTATTTTCGATAAAGTTTCCTTTTCTCTAGTAATTATTAGCTAGAAGATGAACATAACCAGAGCTGTTTCTAGGGTTGGCAAAATCAATTACAGCACTCCCTTCCCGACTCAAATACAAGCAAAAGAAGCCGAATCAAAGTTAAAAATTTGATCAAAGTCGGCGACCCCCCAGCCACGGTGCTCGGGGCAGCTGCTCCCCTTTTAACTGCTCTGAAAATAACCCCCAGAAAATTTTTCCCATGGGTTTAGGAAAATACCTATTTTGCGATATTGTCTTGTTTGACAAGAAAAAAACTTGTTTGGCAAAATCTTTACCCCAGCCCCAGGCACAATTGATTTCAACTTTCAAATAAAACACACTTGAAGACTGAAACCCAGTAACACAAAAGTTTTATTCCTCATAAACTGGGAAGGGGGTAATGTATACAAAAAATACAATTGCAACATTTTTTTGTCATCAATGAAGTATCTTAATAGGAGTGTAAAAATATAAAATCAAAGGTTTTTAATGTCAGATCTCCCAAAACTGTGGGTGGGGGGGGGCTGCTCCCCCACCTGGACCTATAACCGCCACTGCCCAATGGCACTTGTAGACATTTTTTGAAGGGAGTTGGTTTAAAGGCTATACAACAATTTCCGTGGGGAAGGTTTCTTATTCTGATATACATCCATGCTACTTTTATATCTTTGATGATAGATTTTTTTTTTTAAGTATTTCTTATGGAAGTAAAAAGCGAAATTTAAATTTTTGAAACTTTATTTTTATTAAAATAAAGTAAACGGCACAGTTGACAAATTTCGTTAATAGATGAAAGTTTTTTTTTTAACTAGGTCTACAAATTTTTGAGAGACAGAAGGGGAACACGAATCGATATTTCGCCCCTGGTGCAAAAGAGGCCAGAACTGCCACTGAGCGGCGGATAGGTTCTTGGAAAAACACTAGCAATTTGGGATACCCCATATATCCCGTTCTCCGCGAAGATTAGTATAGCCTCTGATATTTATAGGTATAGTGGCATGATGTTTATTGAAAAAGATGTCAAAGGGCAGAAACAAAATAGATCTTGACCTAGCAACAAATAAAATGACAACTATATATGCCTCTAAAATCGTTTTTCTTTTTTTTGCACAATCCAGGCTTCATTTACCATTTCGCATTATTTATAGGTTGCTATAAATTTCTATAAACAAAACAAATTAGTATCTTTTTTTTTGTTTAAGTTTTCTCGTTTTTGTGTTATCTGTTTGATTTATTTGAGCATTGTCTTTAAGCAAAACAAAGGAGAAAATTAATGGAAAAATATTTTTGGTGCAAATTCGCGAACATTTAAAGGCGAGCGGTAAAAACTTAGAGCTGCATTCTGATTGAAGTGCAAAGAGATAGAAGGCTGGGACTAAGAAGCACGAGCAAATACTATCCGTGGACTTTGTTTGGTACTGAACAGGGACGCCACTAGATAAAATGTTTGGGAAAATTAATGGAAAATATTTTGCCAGGATTATTTTTGTTTTCTTTTTTTTTCGAAAAAGAAGTTTGCCTGGATTGTTTTTGTGTTCTTTTTATAAGGTATTTTTCAAGCTCTGGCGAGGAGGATTTTTTCTCTAGTTGCACCGTTGCTTGAAATAGTTCCTTGGTTAGTAATGTATTGCCTCCAACCAGATTAGTCTAACAGGATTGTAATTTACGATGGGGCAGGAGGGTAACTGCCTCCCAGGCTCCAGTTTGCCACTAACTCAGCTGAAATATAGCGTCTTCAAAATCTTGTCTAAACTAAGAATAGGCCTACATAATTCAACCATCCACACAGAGCAGTTTTCTTTTGTATACCTTTGCCTTTATGGTACTATATGGTTCATTTTCTATTTTTCACTTGGTCATTTTCACTTGATTTGGCAAAATCGCATCCAACTTTGCCCCTCCCCCACCCCCCTAGGATTTTGCCGAAATTACGCCCCTGTAGTTTAACATACTTAATATGCTGTTGTTTATGTTTCCACAACGATGGAAAAATCCTGTTCCCTACTACCGTTAGAAATAATCCCTAAAACTGACAAATTTATGCACTTTCAGTTCCACTTTTTAATTAGACTTTATATTAAAATAGAAATGTTTGATGTTATGTAGCTGAGAAACAATTTACTGTTTTATTTCGGTAGAGATACTACTATATATAGTAGTTAGCGTCGGACTTATTTGTTAGCGTTGGATACTACTATAATTAAATACAAAAAAAAAAGTTTTCTTTAATTGAAAGTAAGGAGCGACATCAAAACTTAAAATGAACAGAAATTATTCCGTATATGAAGGGGGCTGTCCCCTCCTCAACGCCTTGCTTTTTACGCTAAAGTTTGACTCTGCCTCACAAATTTATTTTTTTAAACAATAAAAAACACCCCCGGATTCATGTACCCACACCCCATTCCACTAAGAATAATTACGACGCCAGTTTAGCACTAACTGGCAGGACACGTCTCAACTTATTTTATGAGTGAGCAAAACCATCTAACGAAAAAAAGTTGTAGGTAAAAAAGACGTCTGATTTTGGGGGAGGGGAAGGTCTTCTCCATTTACCTCTCCACCCCCTGCCCAAGGGGATGTGCCTGTACCGAAGATACTGAATTTGGAAACATCCGCATGTCCAGAATATATTTTTATATAGAAATAGTGGAGATAATAGTATGCTCATTCGAAAAACTCCCTTTGAAAACCAGGAAAATGATAACCCTAATTTTGGGGGATATTTAGGATTCCTCCCCTTTCCTGACAAATCATTTAAGGAGTGTACTTTTTCAGTGATGATTGAGCCATTGTTACTCAAACATTATACTTGATTAAAAAAAAAGTAGTTGCGGGAGGCGGGGGTCACACTATCCCTTATATTTAATCAGCTCCTAAGCAAACAGTTGCAACTTAGTATCTAGTTGTAACTAAAGAGCGATCCTTGACGATTAATATGATAACTCTAAAAAAAAAAATGCAATTTTGCAGAATGATGTGTGACCTCACACACCACCCTTCCTTATTAAAAACTAAATAAATAGTATTAATAGTAATAAATTAAATTCACACATTTATTAACCATTTTTTAATAAATATTATTTCACCTTTCTCTTAACATCCAAAAGATGTTCAGTCGCCCTAATGCTCACTGGTAAATAATTCCAGACGGCAATTAGCCTATAATGAAAGAAGGTCTAAAATGGCTAGGCTCCGTCTTATGAATGAAGGATGGCAATTTGCCAAAGATTTTGCTTTTTGGCTATACTTCTTGGGCCAGTTGAAAATTAGCTCGTCCTCGATCAAGATGGGAAGAAGGAAGGATTGAAATAAAAATAGAACTTCATGGAGATAGATAAAGTGGGAAGCTTTGAGTAGACTGGAGACAGGGCGTGCGCAGCGAAGCTGGTCTCAGGCGGATTGGTGCTGCAGTAAATTGCTATGAGTTGTAATAAAAGTAGTATTATTTATTATATTTAGACATAAAATACCAGCTCAGAGATCATATGAAGTTGATATTCTTGTTCCCGAGACTGAACGAAAAGTTGTCTCCGAATGGGCTCAGAATTGGTCACAAGACAGAAAACTTGAACTCCATAGGAGGGAGTAAACACTGAAGCTTTATGCAAATTGAAGTGGAGGCAGGGAAGCCCGCAGAGTGGCCTTGGGGCATGTAGGCCTGAGAAAACAAAGATAATTTTCGAATTTCTGAGCATTTTCACTCAAATTAAAAATGTAGATAGTTCTTATGATTAGGTCACCTCCCCCAAAAAACAGTTTTTTCTGCAGACGTGCTTAGGTGGGGGATGAGTGTCTCCATGAATTTTGGCCCCAGGTGGGTCAGTGTTCCAATGAGTTGTTAGTTGTTCATTTCTAAGCATAGAGGTATTTTAGCCGTCAAAGACACACAAGAAAAACTAATTACTTTTCGGCGATTTTTTCCTGTGGCACATGCCTAATGACGCATCTGCCTCTCTTTGAAATAACCTCCCTCCTATGCAAGTGTTTATTTAACGTCTTAAAGTTTTCTTAAAGAGTTGGTGAGACTTGTGTAGTTTGTGAGGCTTGCTGTGAAAATGGATTTCGTCTTTGCCGAAACTAAGGACAACTAGTTTCATCTAGTGTTACCAGGTAAAACCATGTCGTAAGAAAGTATCATATTTCACGTCATAGGGAACTGGGATTCTATCCTCCAAAACAGAAATTTAATCCCTTTCAAGCAGTTCGTGGTAACAAACTGTAAGTAAGGAGCGACCCGGCTCAATAGTAGCCGAAACTCTTAAAAACGGAATTTTGATAACAATAGATACGCCAAAAGAATTAGATTTTTAGGCTGATTTCAAATGTATAAGTTTCATCAAGTTTTGTTTTACCCATCAAAAGTTACGTGCCTAACAACATTTGCCTTATTTTCAAAAAAGGGGTAAACACCCCCTAAAAGTCACAGAACCTTAATGAAAATGACACCATCAGATTCAGCGTAACAGAGAACCCTATCACTGTAGAGATTTGAAGCTCCTATCTGTAAAAATGTGCAATTTTGTATTTTTTGCCAAAAAAAGATCATGGATGCGTGTTTTTTTTTCAGGGGTGATCTTATCGACTAAGTGGTCGTAGAATATCGTGGGAGGGCTCACTCGAACGGAAATTAAAAGTTCTAGTGTCCTTTTTAGGTGAAAAAAAATTGGAGGGCTACTAGGCCCCCTCCTAGTTCAGCATGGTTGAAAATTACAATAACTATGTCTTTGAGGATGACTTAATCCCCCCTAGTTCCTGGGGGAAGGGCTGCAAGTTAGAAACTTTGTCCAATGTTTAAATATAATATTGGTTATTGGGAAGCATACATAAATTTTCAGGGAGATTTTTTTCTGGTGGGGGGGGGGGAGGGCTGGGGGTTACGTGGGAGGATCTTTCCATGGAGAAGTTTTCATGAGGGAAGGAACATTTCTATGAAGGGGGCGTCGGATTTCCAAGTATCATTTAAAAAACGATCAGAAATTAAATAAAAAAAAACATTTTTTTCAACTGCAAGTAAGGAGCAACGTCAAAACTTAAAACAAACAAAAATTATTACCGGTACGTATATGACGGGGTTTCCCCCCTAGTCAATACCTTGCTCTTTACGCTAATTTTTTTTAGTACTTTCATAAGAGCTATTTATTCTAATTAAACGGCCTTTGTGATTAAGGGTCATTCTTAAAGGATTGGAACAAAATTCGAACTTTAGCGTAAAGAGCGAGGTACTGACTAGGGGGCGAACTCCCTAATAAACGTAATAAAAATATAGGAATATTGAAGTTCGTTACGTAACTTAATTCGTAAGTTACGTATATTTATTACTAATAAAAACGTTCGTAAATAAAGTTAAAAGTTCTAGTGCCCTTTTTAAGTAACCAAAAAAATTGATGGCAACTAGACCCCCTTCTCCGCCCATTTTTCCTCAAAATCGTCCGATCAAAATTTTGAGGAAGCCATTTAGCTAAAAAAAATTAAAATTAATATGCAAATTTCGTTTTAATTATTCATGTACGGTGAGCCAAAATCAAAATTTTAATTAATTCAAAAACGTTCAGAAATTAAATTTTAAAAAAGCCAGTTTTTTTAACTGAAAGTAAGGAGCGACATTAAAACTTAAAACGAACAGAAATTTTTTCCGTATATGATCGGGGGTGTCCCCTCCTCAACGCCTCAGTCTTTACGCTAAAGTTTGACTCTTTTTCACAACTAAATTTTTTAAAACAATAAAAAACATTAGCGTAAAGAGCGAGGCGTTTAGGAGGGGACATCCCCTTTTATATACGGAATAGTTTCTTTTCGTTTTAAGTTTTAATGTTGCTCCTTACTTTCAGATAAAAAAAACTTGTTTATTTTATTTAATATAGTTAAGATTGCAGTATCGGATGATTTGTCCCTAACCACGCATAGGACTCCCGAAGGCAGAATCAGGAGATAGCTACCTGCGTCACGCGGACTCTTGGTTTGCATGAAAAAAAGTTTTGATGGTTAAATTCTATTTTTGAGTTCAAATACTTCCAGTCTATTTTAGAGTCTAATTCGGAATATTTTTTAAATCTATATTTACTCTGGATATATAGACTCAATCTTTGGAGATTTTTACCATTGTAGTTTAGTTCAGACGCTCACGTAGGATTTTTTTGGAGGGGGTTGGTGTTCAAATGATGTGTTTAATGGATAGTCTGAACAAGGACTGTAACAAATTTGGGGGGGGGGGGTATCCTGGGGGTTCGATACGCACGTCCCTGGTTTAGCTCTTATTTTTCACATAGCTTCTTAATCTTGTTAGGTTGAGTCTTAATATTTTAATGGCCTTTCTTATTTTTTTGTAATATTAATTTTTTCTTTTTCATATTTTTCTTTATTTTCATTTCGCGAATTCTATTTTTTGCAGTGTGACCTATCTTCACCAAAAAACTGCGAATCCCCGACTGAAGCTGGATGTGCCTCATGTGGTCAGCCAATTACCGACCGATATCTTGCACAGGTTTCTTTTTCTGTTTTTAATCCTCATAATTTTTGTTATTTTTTTCTACCATATTTTTCTTCTGTTTGGATAATTTAGTTTGTGATTTTAAAGAAGCAAGGAAATGAAAATAAAAATACCGTTTGGCCTCTGGACCCTTCGTAGGGCTGTTAATACCTGAAAACCGTGATTTTAAAAGATTTTTCTTTTTATTGTTCCAAAATGATGAAGTTTTTAGACCATTAGCGAATTATAGTCAGTGTTGCAGAGGCTAACTGTGAAAATAAATAAGTAAAACAGTATAAACAAGGAATTTTAGCGCTCTTCATCCGTAAAAATTCAAACATTAACAATCTGTTGTTCTCAAAGACAATGATACCTTAAAGGAGTGGTTCTCAAATTTATTTAGACACTGTACCCCTTTTTACCCACAAGACATTTTAGGTACCCCTTCTCAGTTACCGGTGCTAAGTAAACTATAGCTAAAATATAAATAAAATTGCCAGTCTAGAGTTAAAGGGTTGTTTTTTTTTGTTTTTTTTTGGCCGACCGCGTACCCCTAAAATATTTTGCGTACCCCCAAGGGGTATGCGCTCCACAGTTTGAGAACCACTGCTGGCTTAAAGGAAAGCTGCACCTTCTTAAGTGGTTTGCAGCAGTGTGTTTCAAATTATTATTTTGGCCATTTTTCACTACATGATCAAATAATCAAAACCTGAATTTGGGTGTCTTCTTTATATAAGTTTGCTTCTCTCTTTTTCCTTGTTTTACACTTAACCTATACAAACAATCGGATTTCATTGTTGTTGTCCGGGGTCTTCAAACAGTCTTTTTGGTTAATTTTTTTTCTGTAAATTGTGAATGTTATTGCAACATTCATTTATTTGTTAATACTTATTACTTTTTTTCTTTGTTTTCAGGTCGAGTTTCGTTTTGTTTCAAGGTACCTTGGTGTTTGTTTCAATATATACCATGCCGTGTACAAATTTGTAGGAAGAACGGAAGGGGTGGGGGATCTCCAAAGTGTCAGATTTACTTGAAAGACCTTTCCCCCTTTCCCCTAAAAATGTGAACAATTTAAACTGAAAGATGTTAAAAATTTTTGAACTTTATATTTTGAATTCGAGAAGTTTCTTCTTATCCCAAACTCCCCAATAAATTGAAGACAGTCTTGAATTATTATGTAAGGCAGGTATGCCTACACCTCGACGAACCCTTTCAGTCTCAACATATTGCTATTTTGTTAATGCTGTTTTTTATAGTGATGTGTTCGAGGGGAGGGCAACTCCCCTTATATTTAGGATACCCTAAATTATATTTTCTAATTGAAAAAGTAAATTTGACGAATCAGTGTTTCAAATACAATTAAAGATTAGCTCAAACAAAACTATTAGTAATTGTCCTATATATGAGAGTTTTGTCCCTCCCCCCTCACTTTTGGCTTAGATTATCTTGCGCTTCAATGCTCTAACACACGAGAAAACGAAGGCGAAGTTTTATTTTATTTTTTTATTTTTTTTTAATCTTAATGCTTAGAGAATGAAAAGGCTGGAACGAAAATTCATGAATAAATTATGAATGAAAGAAGTATCCGATTTCATTTCATTTCACTTAAAAACTTGGTTTATGCTGATAGTTATTCCAACTTTGATATATGGGGAACAATGATATTTTAATTGTCTGAAGTACTGCATTTGTGGTATAATATTGATAGTTTTTTCCCTTAGGCCAAAGGGAAACATTGACTTATAACTTGTCTAACATGCTGAATATGTGGTTTGTTACTGATAGTCGCATCCCTTAAGTCAATGCAATTGTTGATGACTTGGCTAATGTTTAGCATCTGTGGTCTAATATTGGCAGTCCCTTTCCCTCAGGTCAACGAAAATCAAGCCCCTGACTTGGCTAAAGTGCTGCATCTGTGGTTTATTATTGATAGTTCTATCCCCTTAAGAGAAAGCACTTGCCCATGACTTGTATAAGTGCTGCATAATTGGTTTAATTTTGAGAGTTATTTCCCCTTAGGCTAATTAGAAACAATGGTATATGACTTGTCTAAGTATACTGCATCTGTGGTTTGATTTTTGGTATTTATATACCCTTAGGCCGATGGAAAGCAATAGCAAATGAATTGTCTTAAGTGCTGCATCTGTGGTTTTATATTAATAGCAATTTTTCCTTAGGTCAACTATGGAACATGATTTATCTAAGGTGCTGCGTCGGTGGTTTAATATTGACTGTTCTCTCCTCGCTAGTCAATAGGAAACAATGCCACATGACTTGTCATCTAATGCGCTGCGTCTGTGATTTAATATTGATAGCTCTTTCTTCTTAGGTCTAGATAAACAATTGGATATGACTTGTCCACAGTGCTGGATCTGTGGTTTAGTATTGATAGTTGTTTCTCCTTAGACCAATACAACACGATGGCTCATGCTGTCTAAGGTGCTGCATCTTTGGGGAAATACTATGAACAGCTAGCTACAGATGCAAAAAATGAAGACGAGGCATGTGCTATTGTTTCCCACTGACACAAACTTCAGCTGCATCTTTGGTTGAATATGTTTTGTTGTATCCTTTTGTGTCAATGCAAATGCAGACGACTTGTCTAATATGCAGCATCTGTAATTTAATATTGGTAGTTCTTTCCTTTCAGATGAATCGGAAACGATGGCAAATGATCAATCTATGTGCTGTCTATTTGATTTAATATTGATAGTTCTTTTTCCTTGGGTCAATTGGAAACAGTTGCATATGACTTGTCTAAAAGGATGCAACTCTGGTTTAATATTTATAGCTATATTTCCTCTAGGTCAATGGAAACAATGGCATATGAATAAGTGCTGTATATCTGGTTTAATATTGGTAGTTCTTTTCTCTTAGGTCAACTATGGCACATGACTTCTCTTAGATGCTGCATCTAATTTCATAATTATGAAATTATGAAATTTCATGATTTTGGTCAATGGTAAACAATGCCGTAAGGCACTTTTTTAGTGCTGTATAAATAGTTGATAATCATATATTCCCTCCTTAGGTAAATAGGAAACAATGGCACATGGTTTGTCTAAAGTGCTGCATCTTTTGTTTAGTAATAGCATTATCATTCCTTAGGTAAATAGGAAACAGTGGTACATCACTTTTTTAAAGTGCTGCACATGTGGTTTAACATTGATAATTCTTTTCCCTTAGGTCAATGGGAAACAATGGCCCATGATTTGTCTAACGTGCTACAATTTTGGCATAATATTGATGGTTATTTCTCCTTAGGTCAAGGGGAAAAAATTGCACATAACTTGTCTGAAATGCCACATATCTGGTTTAGTATTGATAGTCATTTCCTCTAGATGAATGGGAAACATCGGAACATGACTTAACTAAAATGCTGCATAGGTGGTTTAATGTTAATATATCTCTCCCCTCAGGTCAAGGGGAAACAATAGCACATGGACGTGTCTACATTGCTACATCTGTGCTTTATGCTGATAGTTCTTTCCTCTTAGATTAAGGGGGAAAATGGCACATGATTTGTCTTAAGTGCAGCATCTGTGGTTTATTATTGTTAGTTGTTTCTCGTTAGGTTAATGGGAGACAGTGCACCTGACTTGTCTAATTTGCTACATTTGAGGTTCAATATTGATACATATTTCTCCTTAGGTCAATGAGAAATGACGGCGCTTTACTGTCTAAAGTGTCTGCGGCTTAATATGGATATCTTCCCCCTTAGGTCAAGGGGAAACCTGGGCAAATGGCGTATCTAACGTGCTGCATATGCGGCTTGATGTTGATAGTTCTTTCCCTCTTTATCAAGGTGAAACAATGGCATATAACTTGTCTAAAGTACTGTATCTATGGTTTAACATTGATAGTTGTTTTCCCTTAGGTCAATGGGAAACAATGGCACATGACTTGTCTAAGGTGCTGCATCTGTACATCCCCTCTTGAACGTCACACTTCATGTTTTTTGCGATCAGGAAGAGTGTATTGTCGACAAGATTATGGAAGGTAATTGTTTTAATCGTTAGTTTATCACCTCATTAATTAATTGAAGCATTTTTTAATTATTGTTTTTAAAGTACCACCTGTCCTTTTTGCACAAAGGTTTGATTTTAAGATGTATTAGTCTCTTCACAAGTTAACATTGCCAATGCTTGTAGTTCAATTTTAGGTTTAATTTTCTCTTCTTCCCTTAACAAGTTCTCTTCTAGGATCTTTATTGCTATTGATGTTTGTGTTATGTTTTATTCGATTAAATTGAATTGAATTGAATTTTGAGTTCTATTTATTTGTGTTGTTGCTTAATTTTTTTTTATTTTAACTTAAACTCCGTTTATTCATTCATTTTATTTAATAAACTTTTTCTTAAGCTTAAATTTCGTGTATAGAAAAACTGTTCTAGTACGACACTTAAATCTCTGCGGACTTATTATTTTAAATTTTCTTGGTACTTTCTGTGCCTCCCTCCGTGGTTCCGGAACTGGCATCGAATTTTGCGATTCGTCATCCCTGATTTACGGGAAAAAATGACTAAGCTTGCAGGAAACCTGTCGGAATCTGCAGGTCTTACTGTGCACCGTAATTTTCCTTGTGTCGTGGAATAATCAGAAGAAATAAATTTTTTTTCAAGACTCCTAATTCCACTTGTGTAATATAATCAAACAATTAGTGGTAACGAACTGTAAGTAAGGAGCGATCCGGTTCGATAGTAACTGAAACTCTAAAAAACGGATTTTGATACCAATAGATACATAAAAAGAATCATATTTTTACGCTGATTTCAAATATACAAGTTCTGTCAAGTTTAGTCTTACCCATCAAAAGTTACGCGCCTGAAAAAATGTGCCTTATTTTCGAAAAAAGGGGGAAACACCCCCTAAAAATATTAAAACTTTAATGAAAATCACAGCATCAGATTTAGCGTATCAGAAAACCCTATTATAGAAGTTTCAAGATCTTATCTGCAAAAATGTGGAATTTTGTATTTTTTGCCAGAAGAAAGATGATGGATGCGTGTTTATTTGTTTTTTTTTGTTTTTGTTTTTGTTTTTTTCAGGGGTGATCGTATTGACCCAGTGGTCATAGAGTATCGCACTAAGTCTCATTCGAACGGAAATTAAAATTTTAGTGCTATTTTTAAGCGAACAAAAAATGGAGAGCAACTAGGCCCCCTCCCGCGCTCATTTTTTCCCAAAGTCACCCGATCAAAATTTTGAAATAGCCATCTTATTCAGCATGGTTGAAAAATACAATAACTATGTCTTTGAGGATGACTTAATCCCCCACAGTTCCCGGGGGAAGGTCTGCAAGTTATGAACTTTGCCCAACGTTTATTTATAGTATGGTTATTGGGAAGTGAAGTATACAGAAGTTTTAAGGGGGATTTTTCTGTTTTTTTGGGGGGGCGGGGAGAAGGGTGGGAAAAAGGTGGAGTCGCATTCGTGAAGAGAAGATACAGCACAAGAAGGCCTTTCTGTGATTAGAAGTTTTTCACAGTTTGCTTCGCCAAAGCTCAACCTCTGGGTTGAGCTTTGGGGGATATGGGAATAATATCGCCATATGACTCAAGCAAAGACTCTCAACTTCATGGTTTTGGGATCAACTGATACAATCTTCGAAAGGACAAGGACGCTGAGATGAGACAACAAATTCTGGTGGAGTTCAAAGCATTGTTTCAGCTCCGATATGAAGTGGTCCTTAAAAGGAATAAACGATGAGGCTCTATCGTGAGTGTGAAGATCAGGATCGTCAAAATGAGATTTCCTTTCATCTCTTGTTCTCGGGTGAGTCATCTCAAGCCTAAAAGTAGTTGAAAAGACTGAGCTTTGTCGAAGAGAGGAGCGAAGGTAGCTACAGAATCTTGTCGCATTGTCATTGTTCTAGAAAGAACAGTTTTGACATATCTACAAGCGGCAGCCAAGTCGAAGTCAACAGACTGAAGAGTCTTGCACAAAGGCAGCGTCAGGCAGAAAAGTTCCTTTACAACATGGAGACACATAACGAACTGTTACTGGTTCATGACGTCCAGCATTTGCGACGCTTTCGCAGACGTTTCTGCGTTACCGTTTTCCTCGAGAGCTTCGACAGAACGCAGAATTGACTGGTAGAGCTCTAGAAAATGCATGATTGAATCATGGCACTCGATCCATCTTGTTTTGCAGAGTCCGGTCAGGTTCTGTTTTCACGAATCCGGCAAGAGTTCGTTGATCTTTTCTTTCAAATTTTTGGTTCTGAGTGGTGAAGCACTGTAGAAATTGCAAAATTGCGATAGGGTTCCAAAGAAATGCTTAAAAGCTCGAATAGAGCAGACAGTAGAAATGACAAGGTTGAGACTATATGCGCTACAGTGGACGTGAGGTGACTTTGGACTACTCGCATATAACGGCCTGAACGCCCCTTAGATGGCCGCTCATCGCTGCCGCACCATCATACCCCTAGCCAACCATATCGTTTAGGTCAAGCCCAAGGCTTTCCAAAAATGCAGAATTGCCAAAGTCTTAGTCGCAAAAGAGCTCGGAAATGGCCATCATTTTGAGATGGTTCTGGATTCCTGAGAGAAATTGGACCGGAATTGTCCGTACCCCTAAGGGTAAGCTGTTCCCTTCCGCAAAATATTACAGTTTCAACAATTGGTCTCAGTTTCTGACGATTTTCCTGAACCTGCGCTGCCATTGCTGTGTCTATCTGGTTGAAGATTTTACTCTGCCTTTTAATCGCAACAGAAATGAAATTGTCTGCGGTTAAAGTATATTTTTGGTGAAACTGTTTTGGTTAGTGACTTCAGATCCTGAAGGGTTTGCTGACAAGGTTACCTAAGGGCTGATGGCTGCCTTTGCCAGCTGTTTCGGACGAAAAAATAAGACAGAATCGACAAAAAGTACCGTCCTCAGATGGCAAATAGGACAGCCAGCTGAAACGAGTCAGCCAACCGAACTGAAACTTCAATTTTCTTTTCCCATATATTGGAAAAGTATATGTAATATCTGCAGTCAAAGGACTTTTTAGTAGACGAATTTTGGACGCTGTGTCGAGTAACGACGATTTGTGGACAAACCGTCCGGTGTCGTTTGGAACCAAATAAGATTGGGTAATAGCGTGCTGCAAAGTGACTGAATCGAATGGACTAGAATGTGAATCAAGTTTAGGGTGCTCAAGTTTAAACTGAGTATCAGCAACCGCTTTCGTGTTATTTAAGCCTGCGGGACAGATGAACAATCCGCAGACGACCGCTAACGTCACTATTAGAAATAACTAACCTTGTTCGCTTGGGTGCAAAAAACGATGTTATATTACATTTCCTTTTCATTTTTCGAATTGCTCTTCACTTAAAAAAGTCGGAAACTAAACTGACAAAACAAACTGTCGTGTGATTCCTTTTATGTTTCCTGTTTCACTATTACAAGTTCCGCAACGTATTACCCACTGACTGCAATATATTAGTGATTATCAAGGTTACTGTTTGCAAAAATTTGTTTATATGCATTTTTGTTAGTTTTGTATGATTTTGACAGAAATTTCGGGGGAGGGTTCGAACCGGGTACCCCGCCCCCTCTTTGGGTACGGCCTTGTATTATGGATATATCCCTCAGAATGAATTCTTTCCATAATATGTTTTTCTGCCAGGTACGTTTGCTTAAAATTGGTTAAAAAAAAACATACGTCCAGTTTTGTCTTCTGTCTTGCGATTGGCTAAAAGTAATCACCAAGCATAGATAAAGTTTGTGATATATCAAGTACCAAGGACATAAAACTAAAGACACTTTATGCACCCCTCCCCTCACTGGGACCCTTCTTAGTTTTGTTCTTACCTTTAAACAGACATTGGTACTTGTCTGTTATACCGACCACGCTCAAGAAGAGAAGTTAGGTTAACCATAATGAAATATGCAAAAATATGATAAAAATGTAATACTTTAGTAACAAACCTATGGAAACTACAGCAGATAATTATGGAAAGCAAGCCACCCAGAACGCATTACATTAAATACCTAACCTTACCTAAATATATAAATATTTAATTTAAATATACTTGTATAGTAATTCTTCTCACTGAGATTAAGCTAATTGTCTCCGAATACAAACAGAGAAACCAGTTTTACTCATGTCAAGAACTTGAATGTGGTCAGTTTGTACCGAACGCGCCATACCGTAGCGATAAAAAGATTTGTAGCGATAAAAGATTGATATTTGTGGCGATAGAAAATTCTCCGATAGCGCCGCTTATAGCGCTAAAGATTGTGTCAACTAGGCTAGCGCCGCTCTCAATTAATGAGAGAAAATTGAACATGTAGACATATAAATGTGGCCTCTTTTTTCTTGAGCTATCTGGAGATCAGATTCCTTTGGGAGCATTTACCTTGGAGACTTACGAACTAATTACCTATTATTAGACTAGACGCAGACATATAAATGAAATAAACACAGATAAAAAAGACAATAGATTTATTGACTTACATATTTAGGTGCACAGCAGTGAGTCACTTCAAACGACAACAATGGTGACTGAGATACAACATGAAAGAATTGCCAAGCTTGAATGGCCAAAAAACTCTATCTGAACGACTTCTTCAAAATCTGACTTATGAATCCCTTCGAATCTGATTTACTAATCATCCTAAATCTGACTTACGAATTCCTCCTAATCTCCTTTACGAATAATCTTAAAAAGCACATCCACCTCACCATCAAACATAGCTTTTCAGTCCTGCGCCATGAGGACTGGCTCACCATTGGCCCAAGTGGACCAAGGATGTAAATCTTTCGTCCAATAATTTCTTTTAAATATTCCTGATGATTCAGGCGTTCACACGGTTTTTGCCATTTAAACTTTCTTAGAAATATTGTACGTAGCATATTTTTTCTTAGCGAAATCTTAAGCCTGGATAGCGCCATTCTTTGTCTGGGTGATTGCACTTTTTCTCTTTGCTGATTAAGGACTTTTGAAACTAGGTTTAACTTAATTATAGGAAATCAGAATTTTGGTATCCTAAATACATCGCATCTTACTCATGGTACAGGTTTAATAGACAAGTACCCAGATATTTTGTAAGATATGTCTTTTCCTCGTTCCAAAACTATAATATTTTGGGTGCAGTATCACCTTTTTTTCTTTTTTTTGGCTGTTTTAACACCGAAAATAAATAACCGAAACTAGTTAGTTAAACTTGACAAAGCTTTTCGTCCTTAAAGGTCAAACATTGACAATTTGTTGATTTTCAAAGACAACCACGCCTTCAAGGGAAAGCTGCACGTTCCTCAGCTGTTTGGACCATATCTTTGTTCTAATTTTTACTGAATTTAACCCACATTTCTTCTTTTTAAATTTGGTGTCCTCCGCCCGAAAACCGTATTACTACATGTGCAGGAATTTTCCAGACGATGGCTAGAACACGTTCTAAAGATAAAGGACGAAATATTGCCAAAGATTGTCCCTGTCGGCCAACCGACTAGGCCCAAACAAAGAGCCAGTCGTCTTTGAATGGGTTAGGAGGATGTCGTAAGGAGATATTAAGGGGAATGGTAACTTTATGAGAGGGTGTAGAGAGGGGGCTCTGAATAGTTTGTAATGGAGGTGGAGCGTGCATAGCTCTGTTGGCCTTAGGTGACTTGGTGCTGTAGTGAGTTAGTAGTAGTAGTAGTAGCAATAATAGTATTAGTAGTAACCAAGGTACTATTTTGCTTGCCTGTATAGGAATTCCCATGTTATTTTCTTGCCTGTATAGGACCATGCTATTTGCTTGCCTGTATAGGAATTCCCATGTTATTTGTTTGCTTGTATACGACCATGTTATTTGCTTGCCTGTATAGGACCATGTTATTTGCTTGCCTGTATAGGACCATGCTATTTGCTTGCCTGTATAGGAATTTCCCATGTTATTTGCTTGCCTGTATAGGACCATGTTATTTGCTTGCCTGTATAGGTCCATGCTATTTGCTTGCCTGTATAGCAATTTCCATGTTATTTGCGTACTGCCATAGCAATTTCAGCATTATTCTATAGACGCTTGACACCTTTTCAAAGAGAGTGAGTATTTGACGTTTTTGAAAAAGGGATAAGGAATTCGCAAATTGGACACTATGAACGATATTAATTAATGTTTTGAATAATAGGAGTGTGAATGATTCTAATTAGTGATTGGATTGTATGAAGGTGAAGAAAAAAAAGGGGTAATTAGTGATTGGATAATTTTTAACAAGAAATGACTGAAAAGTGTTTTGGAGGAGATGGGATTATTGTGTACTCTATAATACACAAGTGATGGTCTGCACAGTGTTGTCAATTTTAAATAGTTTAGAAATAAAAAAGAAATTAACAAGAAATGGCTGAAAAGTGTTTTGAGGGAGTTGAGTTGCACGAGGGTTGAGTTGCACGAGGGTTCAGTTACATGCGGATTCAGTTACACGGGGATTAGTTAAATGGGGTCGAGTTGCACGAGGGTTCAGTAGCACGGAGGTTCAGTTGTACGGGGTTTCGGTTATACAGGGGTTCAGTTACATGGGGGGTTCAGTTGCACGGGGGTTTAGTTAAATGGGGCTTGAGTTGCACGGGGGTTGAGTTGCACGAGGGTTCAGTTGCACGGGGGGTTCAATTACATGCGGATTCAGCTACACAGGGATTAGTTAAATGCGGTTGAGCTGCATAGTCTCGTTGGAAAAAATTGGAGTTCATACTTAAACAGTTCTATTAAGAGCTATTGCTATGGAAATGGCTCATTTTTGAATCAAAACTATGCTTTTCCGACTGAAGATACACATTTGAATCAGAAAATGTGAAAATGTATACAATTGAAACAGAGAAGTGTGTTTTGACGATATTTTCTATATTTTCGTCTGAAAAATAGGAGTTCACGCTTAAAAAGTTCTATTAAGAGCTATTTTTATGGAAATGCTTTTACAATCGGAAATGTTCGATTAACATTTGCAAAAAGGGGTAATGGATTTGCGAATTGGAGGAGATTGGGTTATTGTGTACTGTATAATACACAAGTGATGTTTTGGAGAGTATTGTCAATTTAAAATAGTTTAGAAATAAAAAAAAATAACAAGAAATGACTGAAAAGTGTTTTGAGGCAGTTGAGTTGCACGAGGATTGAGTTGCACGAGGGTTCAGTTAAGGGGGTACAGTTACACGGGGGTTTAATTAAATGGGGTTCGAGTTGCACGAGAGTTCAGTAGCACGATGGTTCAGTAGCACGGGGGGTTCAGTTGTACGGGGTTTCGGTTATACAGGGGTTCAGTTACATGGGGGATTCAGTTGCACGGGGGTTTAGTTAAATGGGGCTTGAGTTGCACGGGAGTTGAGTTGCACGAGGGTTCAGTTGCACGGGGGTTCAGTTACATGCGGATTCAGTTACAAGGGGATTAGTTTAATGCGGTTGAGTTGCATAGTCTCGTTGGAAAAAATTGGAGTTCATACTTAAACAGTTCTATTAAGAGCTATTGCTGTGGTAATGGTTCATTTTTGAATCGAAACTATGCTTTTCTGACTGAAGATACACATTTGAATCAGAAAATGTGAAAATGTACACAATTGAAACAGAGAAGTGTGTTTTGACGATATTTTCTATAATTTCCTCTGAAAAATAGGAGTTCACGCTTAAAAAGTTCTATTAAGAGCTATTTTTATGGAAATGCTTTTACAATCGGAAATGTTTGATTAACATTTGCAAAAAATCCAAATATTTTCCCGGAAAGAAAAGTTCAACTTCGATTCTGAATTTTCTCAATGAAAATTAAATAAGTTATTGATCAATTCTATTTTCATAAAATAATATAAAATTTTCCACTTCAATTCAGATTTTTCTCAAAGAGATGACAAAATTTAAAATATTGTTCCAAATTTTTCATAGAAGACAGAAAAAGTTATACTTTGATTGTGATTATTCTTCATGAAGATATGGAGCTCCACTTTAATTCTAAGTTTTCTCGAAGAAGTTCTAATTTCTCCAGAGAAAATAAAAAGCTTCCACATCAGTTTTAAGTTCACCAAGACATAAAAAATTTAAAGTTCAGTTCTAAATTTTTCCATAGAAGATAGGAAAAGTTATACTATGATTGTGATTATTTTCCATGAAGATAAAAAGTTTCATTTTAATTCTAAATTTTCTTAAATTCAATTCCGACCTTTCTCAAAGAGATGAAAAAATTTAAAGTTCTGTTCCAAATATTTTCCCGGAAAAGAAAAGTTCAACTTCGATTCTGAATTTTCTCAACGAAAATGAAATAAGTTATTGATCAATTCTATTTTCATAAAATAATATAAAATTTTCCACTTCAATTCAGATTTTTCTCAAAGAGATGACATAATTTAAAATATTGTTCCAAATTTTTCATTGAAGATAGAAAAAGTTATACTTTGATTGTGATTATTCTTCATGCAGATATGGAGCTCCACTTTAATTCTAAGTTTTCTCGAAGAAGTGCAAAATGTACAAGTTCTCTTCTGAATTTTCTTAGAGAGGAGAAAAAAAGTTAGCTCAATTCTGAAATTTACCAATGAAAATGAAAAATCTTCCATTTCAGTTCATAATTTCTCAAAGACATAAAAATTTAAAGTTCAATTCTAAATTTTTCCATAGAAGATAGGAATGGCTATACTATGATTGTGATTATTTACCATGAAGATAAAAAGTTTCACTTTTTGTTTCAAAATATTTTTGGTCTATCGACCTAGTGGTACTAAAATATCGTAAGAGGGCTCATTTGACTGGAAATTAAAAGTTCTAGTTCCATTTTTAAGTGACCAAAAAGATTGGATGGTAACTACGCCGCCTCTCACGCCTCTTTTTTCCGAAATCGTGCAGTCAAAATTTGACACGACACACAAACAGAGTCATAGTGAGAGAGAAAATTTAAAGTTCTGTTCCAAATTTTTCATAGAAGATTGGAAAAGTTATACTTTGATCGTGAATATTCAAGTTCTCTTCTGAATTTTATCAAAGAACACAATTCAATTCTAATTTCTCCAGAGAAAATAAAAAGCTTCCACTTCAGTTTTAAGTTCACCAAGACATAAAAAATTTAAAGTTCAGTTCTAAATTTTTACATAGAAGATAGGAAAAGTTATACTATGATTGTGATTATTTCATATGAAGATTAAAAGTTTCACTTCAATTTTAATTTTTCTCAAAGAAGTGAAGAAAAGTTCAACTTCGATTCTGAATTTTCTCAATGAAAATGAAATAAGTTATTGATTATTTCTATTTTCCCAAAATAATATGAAAATTTTCCACTTCAGTTCAGATTTTTCCCAAACAGATGAAAAAATTTAAAATACTGTTCCAAATTTTCCATAGAAGATAGAAAAGTTCAGGTTCTCTTCTGAATTTTACCAAAGAACATAATTCAATTCTAATTTCTCCAGAGAAAATAAAAAGCTTCCACATCAGTTTTAAGTTCACCAAGACATAAAAAATTTAAAGTTCAGTTCTAAATTTTTCCATAGAAGATAGGAAAAGTTATACTATGATTGTGATTATTTTCCATGAAGATAAAAAGTTTCATTTTAATTCTAAATTTTCTTAAATTCAATTCCGACCTTTCTCAAAGAGATGAAAAAATTTAAAGTTCTGTTCCAAATATTTTCCCGGAAAAGAAAAGTTCAACTTCGATTCTGAATTTTCTCAATGAAAATGAAATAAGTTATTGATCAATTCTATTTTCCTAAAATAATATAAAATTTTCCACTTCAATTCAGATTTTTCTCAAAGAGATGAAAAAATTTAAAGTTCTGTTCCAAATATTTTCCCGGAAGAATAAAAGTTCAACTTCGATTCTGAATTTTCTTAATGAAAATGAAATAAGTTATTGATCAATTCTATTTTCCCAAAATAATATAAAAATTTTCCACTTCAGTTCAGATTTTTCTCAAAGAGATGAAAAATTTAAAATACTTCCAAATTTTTCATAGAAGATAGAAAAGTTCAAGTTCTTTTCTGAATTTTACCAACGAACACAATTCAATTCTAATTTCTCAAGAGAAAATAAAAAGCTTCCACTTCAGTTTTAAGTTCACCATGACATAAAAAATTTAAAGTTCAGTTCTAAATTTTTACATAGAAGATAGGAAAAGTTATACTATGATTTTGATTATTTCCTATGAAGATTAAAAGTTTCACTTCAATTTTTAATTTTTCTCAAAGAAGTGAAGAAAAGTTCAACTTCGATTCTGAATTTTCTCAATGAAAATGAAATAAGTTATTGATCATTTCTATTTTCCCAAAATAATATAAAAATTTTCCACTTCAGTTCAGACAAAAGTTATACTATGATTGTGATTATTTTCCATGAAGATAAAAAGTTTCATTTTAATTCTAAATTTTCTTAAATTCAATTCCGACCTTTCTCAAAGAGATGAAAAAATTTAAAGTTCTGTTCCAAATATTTTCCCGGAAAAGAAAAGTTCAACTTCGATGCTGAATTTTCTCAATAAAAATGAAATAAGTTATTGATCAATTCTATTTTCATAAAATAATATAAAATTTTCCACTTCAATTCAGATTTTTCTCAAAGAGATGACAAAATTTAAAATATTGTTCCAAATTTTTCATAGAAGATAGAAACAGTTATACTTTGATTGTGATTATTCTTCATGAAGATATGGAGATCCACTTTAATTCTAAGTTTTCTCGAAGAAGTTCTAATTTCTCCAGAGAAAATAAAAAGCTTCCACATCAGTTTTAAGTTCACCAAGACATAAAAAATTTAAAGTTCAGTTCTAAATTTTTCCATAGAAGATAGGAAAAGTTATACTATGATTGTGATTATTTTCCATGAAGATAAAAAGTTTCATTTTAATTCTAAATTTTCTTAAATTTCAATTCCGACCTTTCTCAAAGAGATGAAAAAATTTAAAGTTCTGTTCCAAATATTTTCCCGGAAAATAAAAGTTCAACTTCGATTCTGAATTTTCTCAATGAAAATGAAATAAGTTATTGATCAATTCTATTTTCATAAAATAATATAAAATTTTCCACTTCAATTCAGATTTTTCTCAAAGAGATGACAAAATTTAAAATATTGTTCCAAATTTTTCATAGAAGATAGAAAAAGTTATACTTTGATTGTGATTATTCTTCATGAAGATATGGAGCTCCACTTTAATTCTAAGTTTTCTCGAAGAAGTGCAAAATGTACAAGTTCTCTTCTGAATTTTCTTAGAGAGGAGAAAAAAAGTTAGCTCAATTCTGAAATCTACCAATGAAAATGAAAAAGCTTCCATTTCAGTTCATAATTTCTCAAAGACATAAAAATTTAAAGTTCAATTCTAAATTTTTCCATAGAAGATAGGAATGGCTATACTATGATTGTGATTATTTACCATGAAGATAAAAAGTTTCACTTTTTGTTTCAAAATATTTTTGGTCTATCGACCTAGTGGTACTAAAATATCGTAAGAGGGCTCATTTTACGGGAAATTAAAAGTTCTAGTGCCATTTTTAAGTGACCAAAAAGATTGGATGGTAACTACGACGCCTCTCACGCCTCTTTTTTCCGAAATCGTGCAGTCAAAATTTGACACGACACACAAACAGAGTCATAGTGAGAGAGATATCCAAAAAGTTGGGTTGATCTAGGTTCACTTAGAGTGGCGCGCCACTCTAAGTGAACCTGGTAAAATTCAGAAGAGAACTTGAACTTAGTTAGTTAAAGTTAGCTATTAAAAAGTTAGTTATTAACTTTTCTATCTTCTATGGAAAATTTGGAACAGTATTTAAATTTTTTCATCTGTTTGGGAAAAATCTGAAGTGAAGTGGAAAATTTTTATATTATTTCGGGAAAATAGAAATGATCAATAAATTATTTCATTTTCATTGAGAAAATTCAGAATCGAAGTTGAACTTTTCTTCACTTCTTTGAGAAAAATTAAAAATTGAAGTGAAACTTTTAATCTTCATAGGAAGTAATCACAATCATAGTATAGCTTTTCCTATCTTCTATGTAAAAATTTAGAACTGAACTTAAAATTTTTTATGTCATGGTGAACTTAAAACTGAAGTGGAAGCTTTTTATTTTCTCTGGAGAAATTAGAATTGAATTGTGTTCTTTGATAAAATTCAGAAGAGAACTTGAATATTCACGATCAAAGTATAACTTTTCCAATCTTCTATGAAAAATTTGGAACAGAACTTTAAATTTTCTCTCTCACTATGACTCTGTTTCTGTGTCGTGTCAAATTTTGACTGCACGATTTCGGAAAAAAAAGCGTGAGAGGCAAATAAAATCAATTTATTTGATGTTTTTCATGGATGTCAACAGCAATTCATGTCTGTTTTATGTATGGTTTTTGTCAGTGAGAATGAAAAAACAGGAACTTTCTCACATTTATGGATGTCAACAGCAATTCATGTCTGTTTTATGGTTTTTGTCAGTGAGAATGAAAAAACAGGAACTTTCTCACATTTATGGATGTCAACAGCAATTTATGTCTGTTTTATGTCTTTAGGCGAACCTAACCTGAGAAATTGATTTACATAATCGGCGGGGAAATTATTGATTCACGAAGGGGGAATTAAGAAACATTATGGTTTCTTTGATCTTTAGGCGAACCTAACCTGAGAACTTGATTTACATAATTGGCGGGGAAATTATTGATTCACGAAGGGGGAATTAAGAAACATTATGGTTTCTTTGATCTTTAGGCGAACCTAACCTGAGAACTTGATTTACATAATCGGCGGGGAAATTATTGATTCACGAAGGGGGAATTAAGAAACATTATGGTTTCTTTGATCTTTAGGCGAACCTAACCTGAGAACTTGATTTACATAATCGGCGGGGAAATTATTGATTCACGAAGGGGGAATTAAGAAACATTATGGTTTCTTTGATCTTTAGGCGAACCTAACCTGAGAACTTGATTTACATAATCGGCGGGGGAATGTATTGATTCACGAAGGGGGAATTAAGAAATTTTATGGCTTCTTTAGTCTTAGGTCTGAGGGATAAACGTTCTTTAGGTCAGAGAGAAAAATTAATATTCTATTTTGAAATAGGGCTTCATTGATCTTTAGTGTCAGGAATTATAAATGACATCACTTGTTATCTTGGAATTATGCGGGAGTCTAAAGAGATAGAAATTCTATTTTAAATACGGCTTCACTGAGCTTTAAGTCGGAGAGATAAATTGATATTCTAACGAAACCTTAATAGTTTAGCTAGGAACATTTATGAGATGAAGAGATTAACGTAGGAAAGGGTTTCCTAGAAATTTGAAATGTGTCAGCGCAGGGATGCCAAAAAACAAAAGGAACACACAGAAATTACTTTTAGGGGATTATTTGGGCGAAACCGTTTTAGACAGGTTTTGGAATTATTTCGGCGAAACAGTTAGAGACATTTTAAAAGATGATTTTTGAAGAGATTTTAGAAGAGGATTTGAGGGTGAAACTCTGAGGTCGTTATAATACACAAGTTCCATTTGAACAGTGTCGTGAGGTCCTCTACCCCAACCCCAAAGGGTTCCGATCCCCCATCCCAACCCCGAAGGAAGCGCCCGGTCCTCAAAGGTCCCCCCAAGCTCCCAAAGGACCACCGGCCCTCAAGGGTCCCACAGACCCTCAAAGGCTCTCCCCGAGCCCCGTCTTTCGTTGATGTGTATTGTCTGAAACTTATGATTTGGGATATGTAAATTACTATTTCGGACTTTTCTGAGCTAGATTTCTTAGTCTTTCGTTGGTGTGTGTTGTCTGAAACCTATGATTTGGGATGGATGGATTGCAATTTTTGACTTTTCTGAGCTGGATTTCTTAGCCGTTCATAGGTGAGTGCTGTCAGAAAATTATGATTTGGGATGTGTAGTTTGCAAGTTGGACTTTTCAGAGCTATGATTCTTAGTCTCTCATAGGCGTTTGTTGTCTGAAACTTCTAGTTTGGGATGAATAGTTTGCTATTTCAGGCTTTTCTGAGCTAAGGTTTCCTAGTATTTCGTAGGTGAATGTTGTCTGAAACTTATGATTTGGGATATGTAAATTACTATTTCGGGCTTTTCTAAGCTAGATTTCTTAGTCTTTCGTTGGTGTGTGTTGTCTGAAACCTATGATTTGGGATGGGTGGATTGCTATTTTTGACTTTTCTGAGCTGGATTTCTTAGCCGTTCATAGGTGTGTGTTGTCTGAAACTTATGATTTGGGATGGTTAATTTGCTATTTTTGACTTTTCTGAGCTAGGTTTCTTAGCCTTTCATATGTGTGTGCTGTCAGAAAATTATGATTTGGGATTTGTAGTTTGCATTTTGGACTTTTCAGAGCTAGGATTCTTAGTCCCTCATAGGTGTTTGTTGTCTGAAGCCTATAGTTTGGGATGAGTAGTTTGCTATTTCAGGCTTTTCATAGCCAGATTTCTTAGTATTTCGTAGGTGTGTGTTGTCTGAAACCTATGATTTGGATTGTGTGGGTTGCTATTTTTTGACTTTTCATAGCCAGATTTCTTAGTCTTTCGTAGGTGTGTGTTGTCTGAAACCTATGATTTGGATTGTGTGGATTGCTATTTTTGACTTTTCTGAGCTAGATTTCATAGCCTTTCGTAGGGATGTGTTGACTGAAACCTATGATTTGGGATGAGTGGTTTGCTTTTTGGACTTTTCAGAGCTGGATTTCTTAGCCGTTCATAGGTGAGTGTTGTCTGAAACCTATGATTTGGGATGGTTAATTTGCTATTTTTGACTTTTCTGAGCTAGGTTTCTTAGCCTTTCATAAGTGTGTGTTGTCAGAAAATTATGATTTGGGATGTGTAGTTTGATATTTCAGGCTTTTCTGAGCTAAGGTTTCCTAGTATTTCGTAGGTGAATGTTGTCTGAAACCAATAGTTTGGGATGAGTAGTTTGCTATTTCAGGCTTTTATGAGCTAGGTTTCTTAGCCTTTCGTAGGTGTGTGTTGACTGAAACTTATGATTTGGGATATGTAATTTGCTATTTCCGACTTTTCATAACCAGATTTCTTAGTCTTTCGTAGGTGTGTGGTGTCTGAAACCTATGATTTGGGATGTGTGGGTTGCTATTTTTTGACTTTTCTGAGCTGGATTTCTTAGCCTTTCGTAGGCGTATGTTGACTGAAACCTATGATTTGGGATGGTTAATTTGCTATTTTTGACTTTTCTGAGCTAGATTTCTTAGCCTTTCATAGGTGTGTGCTTTCAGAAAATTATGATTTGGGAGGTGTAGTTTGCTTTTTGGACTTTTCAGAGCTAGGATTCTTAGTCACTCATAGGTGTTTGTTGTCTGAAACTTCGAGTTTGGGATGAGTAGTTGGCTATTTCAGACTTTTCTGAGCTAAGGTTTCTTAGCATTTCGTAGGTGAATGTTGTCTGAAACTTATGATTTGGGATATGTAAATTACTATTTCGGGCTTTTCTGAGTTGGATTTCTTAGTCTTTCATAGGTGTGTGGTGTCTGAAACCTATGATTTGGGATGAGTGGTTTGCTTTTTGGACTTTTCTGAGCTGGATTTCTGAGCCTTTCCTAGGTGTGTGTTGACTGAAACCTATGATTTGGGATGTGTAGTTTGCTATTTTGACTTTTCTGAGCTAGGTTTCTTAGCCTTTCATAGGTAAGTGTTGTCAGAAAATTATGATTTGGGATATGTAGTTTGCTATTTCAGGCTTTCTGAGCTAAGGTTTCCTAGTATTTCGTAGGTGAATGTTGTCTGAAACCAATAGTTTGGGATGAGTAGTTTGCTATTTTTGACCTTTCTGAGCTAGGTTTCTTAGTCTTTCGTTGCTGTGTGTTGACTGAAACCTATGATTTGGGATATGTAATTTGCTATTTTTGACTTTTCTGAGCTGGATTTATTAGCCTTTCATAGGTGTGTGTTGACTGAAACCTATGATTGGGATGAGTGGTTTGCTATTTTTGTCTTTTCTGAGCTAGATTTCTTAGCCTTTCATAGGTATGTGTTGTCAGAAAATTAAGATTTGGGATGTGTAGTTTGCTATTTGGACTTTTCAGAGCTATGATTCTTAGTCCATCATAGGCGTTTGTTGTCTGAAACTTCTAGTTTGGGATGAGTAGTTTGCTATTTCAGGCTTTTCTGAGCTAAGGTTTCTTAGTCTTTCATAGGTGAATGTTGTCTGAAACCTATGATTGGGATATGTTAATTACTATTTCGGGCTTTTCTAAGCTAGATTTCTTAGTCTTTCGTTGGTGTGTGTTGTCTGAAACCTATGATTTGGGATGGGTGGATTGCTACTTTTGACTTTTCTGAGCTGGATTTCTTAGCCTTTCATAGGTGTTTGTTGTCTGAAACCTATAGTTTGGGATGACTAGTTTGCTATTTTTGACTTTTCTGAGCTAGGTTTCTTAGCCGTTCATAGGTGAGTGTTGTCTGAAACCTATGATTTGGGAATATGTAAATTACTATTTCGGGCTTTTCTGAATTGGATTTCTTAGTCTTTCATAGGTATGTGTTGTCTGAAACCTATGATTTGGGATGTGTGGGTTGCTATTTTTTTACTTTTCCGAGCTGGATTTCTTAGCCGTTCATAGGTGAGTGCTGTCTGAAACTTATGATTTGGGATGGTTAATTTGCTATTTCCGGCTTTTATTAGCTAGGTTTCTTAGCCTTTCATAGGTGTGTGTTGTCAGAAAATTATGATTTGGGATGTGTAGTTTGCTATTTGGACTTTTCAGAGCTAGGATTCTTAGTCCATCATAGGTGTTTGTTGTCTGAAACCAATAGTTTGGGATGAGTAGTTTGCTATTTCAGGCTTTTCGGAGCTAGATTTCTTAGCCTTTCATTGGTGTATGCTTTCAGAAAATTATGATTTGGGATATGTAAATTACTATTTCGGACTTTTCTGAGTTGGACACTTCTAAATTTTTCCGTAGAAGATAGGAAAAGTTATACTATGATTATGATTATTTTCCATGAAGATAAAAAGTTTCACTTTAATTCTAAATTTTCTTAAATTCAATTCCGACCTTTCTCAAAGAGATGAAAAAAATTAAAGTTCTGTTCCAAATATTTTCCCGGAAGAAGAAAAGTTCAACTTCGATTCTGAATTTTCTCAATGAAAATGAAATAAGTTATTGATCAAATCTATTTTCCCAAAATAATATAAAAATTTCCACTTCAGTTCAGATTTTTTTCTCAAAGAGATGAAGAAATTTAAAGTTCTGTTCCAAATTTTTCATAGAAGATAGGAAAAGTTATACTTTGAACGTGAATATTCGAGTTCTATTCTGAATTTTACCAAAGAACACAATTCAATTCTAATTTCCCCAATAAAAAATTTAAAGTTCAATTCTAAATTTTTCGGTGGAAGATAGAAAAAGTAATACCATACGTGTGAATATTTTCCCGGAAGATAGAAAGTTCTAGTTCAATTTAAAATTTTCTCAACGAAGTGAAGAAGAATTCAAGTTCTCTTCTGAATTTTACCAAAGAACACAATTCAATTCTAATTTCACAGAGAAAATAAAAATCTTCCACTTCAGTTCCTTATTTCACAAAGACATAAAGAAATTTAAAGTTCAATTCTAAATTTTTCGGTGGAAGATAGAAAAAGTAATACCATACTTGTGAAATATTTTCATGGAAGATAAAAAGTTCTAGTTCAATTTAAAATTTTCTCAACGAAGTGAAGGAAAGTTCAAGTTCTCTTCTGAATTTTCTCAATGAAAAAGAAATTAGTCATTGATCATTTCTATTTTTCCAAATAATATAAAAATTTTCCACTTTAGTTCAGATCTGACTCGAAGAGATGAAAAATTTAAAATACTGTTCCAAATTTTTCACTGAAGATAAAAAAGTTCAAGTTCTCTTCGGAATTTTACCAAAGAACACAATTCAATTCTAATTTCTCCAGAGAAAATAAAAATCTTCCACTTCAGTTCTTTATTTCACAAAGACATAAAGAAATTTAAAGTTCAATTCTAAATTTTTCGGTGGAAGATAGAAAAAGTAATACCATACGTGTGAATATTTTCCCGGAAGATAAAAAGTTCTAGTTCAATTTAAAATTTTCTCAAAGAAGTGAAGAAAAGTTCAAGTTCTCTTCTGAACTTTACCAAAGAACACACTTCAATTCTAATTTCTCCAGAGAAAACAAAAATCTTCCACTTCAGTTCTTTATTTCACAAAGACATAAAGAAATTTAAAGTTCAATTCTAATTTTTCGGTGGAAGATAGAAAAAGTAATACCATACTTGTGAATATTTTCACGGAAGATAAAAAGTTCTAGTTCAATTTAAAATTTTCTCAACGAAGTCAAGGAAAGTTCAAGTTCTCTTCTGAACTTTACCAAAGAACACACTTCAATTCTAATTTCTCCAGAGAAAACAAAAATCTTCCACTTCAGTTCTTTATTTCACAAAGACATAAAGAAATTTAAAGTTCAATTCTAAATTTTTCGGTGGGAGATAGAAAAATTAATACCATACTTGTGATTATTTTCACGGAAGATAAAAAGTTCTAGTTCAATTTAAAATTTTCTCAATGAAGTGAAGAAAAGTTCAAGTTCTCTACTGAATTTTACCAAAGAAGACAATTCAATTCTAATTTCTACAGAGAAAATAAAAATCTTCCACTTCAGTTCTTTATTTCACAAAAGACATAAAGAAATTTAAAGTTCAATTCTAAATTTTTCGGTGGAAGATAGAAAAAGTAATACCATACTTGTGAATATTTTCCCGGAAGATAAAAAGTTCTAGTTCAATTTAAAATTTTCTCAACGAAGTGAAGAAAAGTTCAAGTTCTCTTCTGAACTTTACCAAAGAACACACTTCAATTCTAATTTCTCCAGAGAAAATAAAAATCTTCCACTTCAGTTTTAAGTTCCCCAAAGAAATAAAGAAATTTAAAGTTCTATTCTAAATTTTTAGATGGAAGATAGAAAAAGTAATACTATGACTGCGATTGTTTTCCATGAAGATCAAAAGTTTCACTTTATTTATAATTTTTCTTAAATTCAGTTCTGATTTTTCTCAAAGAGATGAAAAATTTAAAGTTCTGTTCCAAATTTTTCATAGAAGATAGAAAAAGTTATACATTGATTGTGAATATTCAACATGAAGATAAGGAACTCCACTTTAATTCTGAGTTTTCTCGAAGAAGTGCAAATTGTTCAAGTTCTCTTCTGAATTTTCTTAAAGAAGAGAAAAAAGTTAACTCAATTCTGAATTTTACCAATGAAAATGAAAAAACCTTCCACTTCAGTTCTTAATTTCTCAAAGACATAAAAAATTTAAAGTTCAGTTCTAAATTTTTCTGTAGAAGATAGGAAAAGTTATACTATGATTGTGATTATTTTCCAGTGAAGATAAAAAGTTTCACTTTAATTCTAATTTTCTTAAGTTCACTACCGATTTTTTGCAAAGAGATGAAAAATTTAAAGTTCTGTTCCAAATTTTTCATCGAAGATAGAAAAAGTTATACATTGATTTGAATATTCGACATGAAGATAAGGAGCATCACTTTAATTCTGAGTTTTCTCGAAGAAGTGCAAAATCTTCAAGTTCACTTCTGAATTTTCTTAAAGAAGTGAAAAAAGTTAGCTCAATTCTGAATTTTACCAATGAAAATGAAAAAAGCTTCCACTTCAGTTCTTAATTCCTCAAAGACATAAAAAATTCAAAGTTCTCTTCTAATTTTTCCAAGAAAATAAAAGGCTCCACTTCAGTTCTGGTTTTTTTTTCTCAAAGAGATGAAAAATTTAAAGTTCTTTTCTAATTTTAAATTAAATTTTAGCTCCTTTGTCTTATGGATTTACCCATCAAATTTTTAAATTAGAAAATGAGTGACTCGTTCTATTATTAAAGACAATCGTTCAAACTCGTTCATCTAACCTTCAAAACAATAGGTTAGGTTAGGTATAAATAAATATTAATAAATAAATAGAAACATTTCTACATGTTTAAGTTAGGTTAGGGTAGGTTAACTTATCATGAGTGCTCATGATAAGTTAACCTAACCTTTTCCGGCGAGTATGGTTAGGTTAGGTTAGACTAGATTAAGTTAGGTTAGATTAGGTTAGGTTAGCCTACGTACGCTTCACTTAGGTTAGCTTAGGTTAGGTGAGAGACATGCAAAAAGTTAGGTGTATGATTAGGTTAGGTTAGGTTAGATTAAGTTAGGTTAGGCTAGGTTAGCCTACGTACGCGCGCGTACGTAGGCTAACCTAGCCTAACCTAACTTAATCTAACCTAACCTAACCTAACATACACCTAACTTTTTGCATGTCTCTCACCTAACCTAAGCTAACCTAAGTGAAGCGTACGTAGGCTAACCTAACCTAATCTAACCTAACTTAATCTAGTCTAACCTAACCTAACCATACTCGCCGGAAAAGGTTAGGTTAACTTATCATGAGCACTCATGATAAGTTAACCTACCCTAACCTAACTTAAACATGTAGAAATGTTTCTATTTATTTATTAATATTTATTTATACCTAACCTAACCTATTGTTTTGAAGGTTAAATGAACGAGTTTGAACGATTGTCTTTAATAATAGAACGAGTCACTCATTTTCTAACTTAAAATTTGATGGGTAAATCCATAAGACAAAGGAGCTAAAATTTAATTTAAAATTAGAAAAGAACTTTAAATTTTTCATCTCTTTGAGAAAAAAAAACCAGAACTGAAGTGGAGCCTTTTTATTTTCTTGGAAAAATTAGAAGAGAACTTTGAATTTTTTATGTCTTTGAGGAATTAAGAACTGAAGTGGAAGCTTTTTTCATTTTCATTGGTAAAATTCAGAATTGAGCTAACTTTTTTCACTTCTTTAAGAAAATTCAGAAGTGAACTTGAAGATTTTGCACTTCTTCGAGAAAACTCAGAATTAAAGTGATGCTCCTTATCTTCATGTCGAATATTCAAATCAATGTATAACTTTTTCTATCTTCTATGAAAAATTTGGAACAGAACTTTAAATTTTTCATCTCTTTGCAAAAAATCGGTAGTGAACTTAAGAAAATTAGAATTAAAGTGAAACTTTTTATCTTCACTGGAAAATAATCACAATCATAGTATAACTTTTCCTATCTTCTACAGAAAAATTTAGAACTGAACTTTAAATTTTTTATGTCTTTGAGAAATTAAGAACTGAAGTGGAAGGTTTTTTCATTTTCATTGGTAAAATTCAGAATTGAGTTAACTTTTTTCTCTTCTTTAAGAAAATTCAGAAGAGAACTTGAACAATTTGCACTTCTTCGAGAAAACTCAGAATTAAAGTGGAGTTCCTTATCTTCATGTTGAATATTCACAATCAATGTATAACTTTTTCTATCTTCTATGAAAAATTTGGAACAGAACTTTAAATTTTTCATCTCTTTGAGAAAAATCAGAACTGAATTTAAGAAAAATTATAAATAAAGTGAAACTTTTGATCTTCATGGAAAACAATCGCAGTCATAGTATTACTTTTTCTATCTTCCATCTAAAAATTTAGAATAGAACTTTAAATTTCTTTATTTCTTTGGGGAACTTAAAACTGAAGTGGAAGATTTTTATTTTCTCTGGAGAAATTAGAATTGAAGTGTGTTCTTTGGTAAAGTTCAGAAGAGAACTTGAACTTTTCTTCACTTCGTTGAGAAAATTTTAAATTGAACTAGAACTTTTTATCTTCCGGGAAAATATTCACAAGTATGGTATTACTTTTTCTATCTTCCACCGAAAAATTTAGAATTGAACTTTAAATTTCTTTATGTCTTTTGTGAAATAAAGAACTGAAGTGGAAGATTTTTATTTTCTCTGTAGAAATTAGAATTGAATTGTCTTCTTTGGTAAAATTCAGTAGAGAACTTGAACTTTTCTTCACTTCATTGAGAAAATTTTAAATTGAACTAGAACTTTTTATCTTCCGTGAAAATAATCACAAGTATGGTATTAATTTTTCTATTTCCCACCGACAAATTTAGAATTGAACTTTAAATTTCTTTATGTCTTTGTGAAATAAAGAACTGAAGTGGAAGATTTTTGTTTTCTCTGGAGAAATTAGAATTGAAGTGTGTTCTTTGGTAAAGTTCAGAAGAGAACTTGAACTTTCCTTGACTTCGTTGAGAAAATTTTAAATTGAACTAGAACTTTTTATCTTCCGTGAAAATATTCACAAGTATGGTATTACTTTTTCTATCTTCCACCGAAAAATTAGAATTGAACTTTAAATTTCTTTATGTCTTTGTGAAATAAAGAACTGAAGTGGAAGATTTTTGTTTTCTCTGGAGAAATTAGAATTGAAGTGTGTTCTTTGGTAAAGTTCAGAAGAGAACTTGAACTTTTCTTCACTTCTTTGAGAAAATTTTAAATTGAACTAGAACTTTTTATCTTCCGGGAAAATATTCACACGTATGGTATTACTTTTTCTATCTTCCACCGAAAAATTTAGAATTGAACTTTAAATTTCTTTATGTCTTTGTGAAATAAAGAACTGAAGTGGAAGATTTTTATTTTCTCTGGAGAAATTAGAATTGAATTGTGTTCTTTGGTAAAATTCCGAAGAGAACTTGAACTTTTTTATCTTCAGTGAAAAATTTGGAACAGTATTTTAAATTTTTCATCTCTTCGAGTCAGATCTGAACTAAAGTGGAAAATTTTTATATTATTTGGAAAAATAGAAATGATCAATGACTAATTTCTTTTTCATTGAGAAAATTCAGAAGAGAACTTGAACTTTCCTTCACTTCGTTGAGAAAATTATAAATTGAACTAGAACTTTTTATCTTCCATGAAAATATTTCACAAGCATGGTATTACTTTTTCTATCTTCCACCGAAAAATTTAGAATTGAACTTTGAATTTCTTTATGTCTTTGTGAAATAAGGAACTGAAGTGGAAGATTTTTATTTTCTCTGTGAAATTAGAATTGAATTGTGTTCTTTGGTAAAATTCAGAAGAGAACTTGAATTCTTCTTCACTTCGTTGAGAAAATTTTAAATTGAACTATAACTTTCTATCTTCCGGGAAAATATTCACACGTATGGTATTACTTTTTCTATCTTCCACCGAAAAATTTAGAATTGAACTTTAAATTTTTTATTGGGGAAATTAGAATTTAAATGTGTTCTTTGGTAAAATTCAGAATAGAACTCGAATATTCACGTTCAAAGTATAACTTTTCCTATCTTCTATGAAAAATTTGGAACAGAACTTTAAATTTCTTCATCTCTTTGAGAAAAAAATCTGAACTGAAGTGGAAATTTTTATATTATTTTGGGAAAATAGATTTGATCAATAACTTATTTCATTTTCATTGAGAAAATTCAGAATCGAAGTTGAACTTTTCTTCTTCCGGGAAAATATTTGGAACAGAACTTTAATTTTTTTCATCTCTTTGAGAAAGGTCGGAATTGAATTTAAGAAAATTTAGAATTAAAGTGAAACTTTTATCTTCATGGAAAATAATCATAATCATAGTATAACTTTTCCTATCTTCTACGGAAAAATTTAGAAGTGTCCAACTCAGAAAAGTCCGAAATAGTAATTTACATATCCCAAATCATAATTTTCTGAAAGCATACACCAATGAAAGGCTAAGAAATCTAGCTCCGAAAAGCCTGAAATAGCAAACTACTCATCCCAAACTATTGGTTTCAGACAACAAACACCTATGATGGACTAAGAATCCTAGCTCTGAAAAGTCCAAATAGCAAACTACACATCCCAAATCATAATTTTCTGACAACACACACCTATGAAAGGCTAAGAAACCTAGCTAATAAAAGCCGGAAATAGCAAATTAACCATCCCAAATCATAAGTTTCAGACAGCACTCACCTATGAACGGCTAAGAAATCCAGCTCGGAAAAGTAAAAAAATAGCAACCCACACATCCCAAATCATAGGTTTCAGACAACACATACCTATGAAAGACTAAGAAATCCAATTCAGAAAAGCCCGAAATAGTAATTTACATATTCCCAAATCATAGGTTTCAGACAACACTCACCTATGAACGGCTAAGAAACCTAGCTCAGAAAAGTCAAAAATAGCAAACTAGTCATCCCAAACTATAGGTTTCAGACAACAAACACCTATGAAAGGCTAAGAAATCCAGCTCAGAAAAGTCAAAAGTAGCAATCCACCCATCCCAAATCATAGGTTTCAGACAACACACACCAACGAAAGACTAAGAAATCTAGCTTAGAAAAGCCCGAAATAGTAATTAACATATCCCAAATCATAGGTTTCAGACAACATTCACCTATGAAAGACTAAGAAACCTTAGCTCAGAAAAGCCTGAAATAGTAAACTACTCATCCCAAACTAGAAGTTTCAGACAACAAACGCCTATGATGGACTAAGAATCATAGCTCTGAAAAGTCCAAATAGCAAACTACACATCCCAAATCTTAATTTTCTGACAACACATACCTATGAAAGGCTAAGAAATCTAGCTCAGAAAAGACAAAAATAGCAAACCACTCATCCCAATCATAGGTTTCAGTCAACACACACCTATGAAAGGCTAATAAATCCAGCTCAGAAAAGTCAAAAACAGCAAATTACATATCCCAAATCATAGGTTTCAGTCAACACACAGCAACGACAGACTAAGAAACCTAGCTCAGAAAGGTCAAAAATAGCAAACTACTCATCCCAAACTATTGGTTTCAGACAACATTCACCTACGAAATACTAGGAAACCTTAGCTCAGGAAAGCCTGAAATAGCAAACTACATATCCCAAATCATAATTTTCTGACAACACTTACCTATGAAAGGCTAAGAAACCTAGCTCAGAAAAGTCAAAATAGCAAACTACACATCCCAAATCATAGGTTTCAGTCAACACACACCTAGGAAAGGCTAAGAAATCCAGCTCAGAAAAGTCCAAAAAGCAAACCACTCATACCAAATCATAGGTTTCAGACACCACACACCTATGAAAGACTAAGAAATCCAACTCAGAAAAGCCCGAAATAGTAATTTACATATCCCAAATCATAAGTTTCAGACAGCATTCACCTACGAAATACTAAGAAACCTTAGCTCAGAAAAGTCTGAAATAGCCAACTACTCATCCCAAACTCGAAGTTTCAGACAACAAACACCTATGAGCGACTAAGAATCCTAGCTCTGAAAAGTCCAACAAGCAAACTACACCTCCCAAATCATAATTTTCTGAAAGCACACACCTATGAAAGGCTAAGAAATCTAGCTCAGAAAAGTCAAAAATAGCAAATTAACCATCCCAAATCATAGGTTTCAGTCAACACACGCCTACGAAAGGCTAAGAAATCCAGCTCAGAAAAGTCAAAAAATAGCAACCCACACATCCCAAATCATAGGTTTCAGACACCACACACCTACGAAAGACTAAGAAATCTGGTTATGAAAAGTCGGAAATAGCAAATTACATATCCCAAATCATAAGTTTCAGTCAACACACACCTACGAAAGGCTAAGAAACCTAGCTCATAAAAGCCTGAAATAGCAAACTACTCATCCCAAACTATTGGTTTCAGACAACATTCACCTACGAAATACTAGGAAACCTTAGCTCAGAAAAGCCTGAAATATCAAACTACACATCCCAAATCATAATTTTCTGACAACACACACCTATGAAAGGCTAAGAAACCTAGCTCAGAAAAGTCAAAAATAGCAAATTAACCATCCCAAATCATAGGTTTCAGACAACACTCACCTATGAACGGCTAAGAAATCCAGCTCTGAAAAGTCAAAAAAGCAAACCACTCATCCCAAATCATAGGTTTCAGTCAACACATCCCTCCGAAAGGCTATGAAATCTAGCTCAGAAAAGTCAAAAATAGCAATCCACACAATCCAAATCATAGGTTTCAGACAACACACACCTACGAAAGACTAAGAAATCTGGCTATGAAAAGTCAAAAAATAGCAACCCACACAATCCAAATCATAGGTTTCAGACAACACACACCTACGAAATACTAAGAAATCTGGCTAGGAAAAGCCTGAAATAGCAAACTACTCATCCCAAACTATAGGCTTCAGACAACAAACACCTTTGAGGGACTAAGAATCCTAGCTCTGAAAAGTCCAAAATGCAAACTACAAATCCCAAATCATAATTTTCTGACAGCACACACATATGAAAGGCTAAGAAACCTAGCTCAGAAAAGTCAAAAATAGCAAATTAACCATCCCAAATCATAAGTTTCAGACAACACACACCTATGAACGGCTAAGAAATCCAGCTCAGAAAAGTCAAAAATAGCAATCCACCCATCCCAAATCATAGGTTTCAGACAACACACACCAACGAAAGACTAAGAAATCTAGCTTAGAAAAGCCCGAAATAGTAATTTACATATCCCAAATCATAAGTTTCAGACAACATTCACCTACGAAATACTAGGAAACCTTAGCTCAGAAAAGCCTGAAATAGCAAACTATTCATCCCAAACTAGAAGTTTCAGACAACAAACGCCTATGAGAGACTAAGAATCATAGCTCTGAAAAGTCCAACTTGCAAACTACACATCCCAAATCATAATTTTCTGACAGCACTCACCTATGAACGGCTAAGAAATCCAGCTCAGAAAAGTCAAAAATTGCAATCCATCCATCCCAAATCATAGGTTTCAGACAACACACACCAACGAAAGACTAAGAAATCTAGCTCAGAAAAGTCCGAAATAGTAATTTACATATCCCAAATCATAAGTTTCAGACAATACACATCAACGAAAGACGGGGCTCGGGGAGAGCCTTTGAGGGTCTGTGGGACCCTTGAGGGCTGGGTGGTCCTTTGGGAGCTTGGGGGGACCTTTGAGGACCGGGCGCTTCCTTCGGGGTTGGGATGGGGGGATCGGAACCCTTTGGGGTTGGGGTAGAGGACCTCACGACACTGTTCAAATGGAACTTGTGTATTATAACGACCTCAGAGTTTCACCCTCAAATCCTCTTCTAAAATCTCTTCAAAAATCATCTTTTAAAATGTCTCTAACTGTTTCGCCGAAATAATTCCAAAACCTGTCTAAAACGGTTTCGCCCAAATAATCCCCTAAAAGTAATTTCTGTGTGTTCCTTTTGTTTTTTGGCATCCCTGCGCTGACACATTTCAAATTTCTAGGAAACCCTTTCCTACGTTAATCTCTTCATCTCATAAATGTTCCTAGCTAAACTATTAAGGTTTCGTTAGAATATCAATTTATCTCTCCGACTTAAAGCTCAGTGAAGCCGTATTTAAAAATAGAATTTCTATCTCTTTAGACTCCCGCATAATTCCAAGATAACAAGTGATGTCATTTATAATTCCTGACACTAAAGATCAATGAAGCCCTATTTCAAAATAGAATATTAATTTTTCTCTCTGACCTAAAGAACGTTTATCCCTCAGACCTAAGATTAAAGAAGCCATAATGTTTCTTAATTCCCCCTTCGTGAATCAATACATTCCCCCGCCGATTATGTAAATCAAGTTCTCAGGTTAGGTTCGCCTAAAGATCAAAGAAACCATAATGTTTCTTAATTCCCCCTTCGTGAATCAATAATTTCCCCGCCGATTATGTAAATCAAGTTCTCAGGTTAGGTTCGCCTAAAGATCAAAGAAACCATAATGTTTCTTAATTCCCCCTTCGTGAATCAATAATTCCCCCGCCGATTATGTAAATCAAGTTCTCAGGTTAGGTTCGCCTAAAGATCAAAGAAACCATAATGTTTCTTAATTCCCCCTTCGTGAATCAATAATTTCCCCGCCGATTATGTAAATCAAGTTCTCAGGTTAGGTTCGCCTAAAGATCAAAGAAGCCATGTTTGTTTCTTAATTCCCCTTCGTGAATCAATAATTCCCCCGCCGATTATGTAAATCAATTTCTCAGGTTAGGTTCGCCTAAAGACAAAAACAGACATAAATTGCTGTTGACATCCATAAATGTGAGGAAGTTCCTGTTTTTTCATTCTCACTGACAAAAACCATAAAACAGACATGAATTGCTGTTGACATCCATAAATGTGAGAAAGTTCCTGTTTTTTCATTCTCACTGACAAAAACCATACATAAAACAGACATGAATTGCTGTTGACATCCATGAAAAACATCAAATAAATTGACCAACACACATAACCATCCAAGAAAACATCCATCAATATGAGAAAATTCATGTTTTTTCAAGTGAGAAAATTCTGTTTTTTCATTCTCACTGACAAAAACCATAAAAACATGCATAAATTATTTAAAAAAGTTGTAGGTGGCAGCAGGGGTGAGTCGTGGGGCTGGTACCCCCCCCCCCTTTTACTAATAGATAGATCTTAACTGTTCAAAGAGTTAAGATCTAAGATCAAAGGGGGCGAACGAGCCTCCTTTGAAGTTTATAGGACGACACCTTCCATATGAAGTGCCTCTAGGAAAATAAATAAATAATAAAACATTGCAGCCGTGTGGCCTTTACTATAGGCAATGCTATTACGTTGCCTCTGACAACGGGCAAAGTTCATAACTTGCAGCCCTTCCTCCGGGGACTGTGGTGGGTTAAGTCATCCTCAAAGACTAGCTATTAGATTTTTCGACTATGCTGAACAAAATGGGTTTCTCTAAATTTTGATCTGGTGACTTTGGGAAATAAGCGTGGGAGGGGGCTAGCTGCTCTCTACACCTCTACAGTATGGTTTTCTGATATTCTAAATCTGAGGAAGTTATTTTCGTTAAAATAGTGATAGTGATAGCATATATTATTACGTAACCTAACCTAACCTAGGTACCTTCCCCCCCCCCAAAAAAAAAACAAAACAAAAAACAACAGTTTAAATATCGTATACGCAATGAAAACAACGCTATACATTATATACCTGAATATGAATTCGTAATACAATTATTTTTTGATATTTTTTTTTCAAGGACCTATGGAGCGAAATGTGCAAGATGCTGTAGAACATTATCCTCTTCAGACTGGATACGCCGTGCCAGGGATCGCGTCTATCACTTGGCATGTTTTGCTTGCGATGCATGCCGACGTCAATTGAGCACTGGCGAGGAATTTGCATTGCTTGACGGTAAAGTTTTGTGTAAAGTGCATTATTTGGATGGATTGGATACAGGATCAGCGTCATCTGATGGTACGTGATTTTTTTTTTTTTTTTTTTTTTTTTTTTTTTTTTTTTTTTTTTTTTTTTTTTTTTTTTTTGCCTAACCAGACCTGATGGTACATGCTTTTTTTCTCTTTTCTTTTGCTTAATTAGAAAATTTTGTGTTTTTAATATTTTGACTAGGGGCATTGATTTGAAGCCTCTACGGGGTCCTGACAGGAGTGTCAATTCACGAAAATGTAGAAGAGGAAAAACTTTTTTATAATTTCAAGAGGGTGGAGGGGACAATTTCGCTGTTTTTCGATTTTTGCAACAAAATTACCGAAAGGGATATTTTCAAAATCTAGGGGCATTGGCGCCAATTCACGAAAATATAGGTGGCAAGGATTGTAGGAGGGAGGGGCAAAACGACCAGTTAGCCATGATAAAATAGAAGATAGGGTATTTGTGCAATCTATGGTACACACGGAAGAAGTCAAGTTTGGTTAATGCTAATGAAATATAATAAAATAGGATGAATATACAATAGTTGAGAAACAAATTTGGGCTATATATTTGCACGTTAGGGGGGTGGGGGTAAAGGATAGCATAAATTAAATACGTAATCTAACCTAACCTAGGTACCCCCCCTCCCCTAAACCCCAAAAACCAACAGTTTAAATATTGTAAACGTAATAACAAACCACGGTTTGCCATCCATTTATCTCTTGCAAATACCCGTTTGACAGGTTTCCATTAGCAGTTCCTTGTACAGTATATGCCGTTGTGCACTACATAATGCACAAGCACTGAAAATAGCTATGAATAAGAAATAAGAAGGTATTTGTCAAATCCTAGGAGGGACAAATTCCCCCGCCCTGCCTCTGTCCCCCGAATCGGTGCCCCTGCATAAGGGAGGGGGCAAAACTAATCTAGGGGAAAAGTTGCCCCCTTCCCCACCCCAACTGGTAGCTCTTGATCCTGAAAACAGGGAAGGAAAGCTGGAAATTTTTAATAGGAGGGCTGGTTGTAGAAGCAATACAAACTTGATGCGTGAGTCTTTCTTCCTTTTTTTGATTTTGATTGAAATTTTCCTGTTTTATGAGTAGTGCGTGCAGTTTTGTCTAGTCACTGTTATCCCTAAAGGTTGTATCCTACATTTTTCACACGTCTGAAGTAATTATCACAAAACGTTTACTAACCTGTTCTTAAAACTCTTAAAAGGAATATAATTTAGGGAAAATAATACAAGATACCAAAGGGAGCATCAAAATGTGACTAAACATACCCTGGGTTTTTCCTGTGAATGCAGCCTAGCAAGCTGTTTTTGGCAATTACTTCAAATGTTAGAAAATGCCAGGCAGGGACGGATCCAGGATTTTTGTTTGGGGGGGGGGTCGCAAAATAGGATCCGATAAAAAAATTTAGGGGGGTGCAAAATAGGTTGATCCGATAAACTTGCGTTAGGAGCAAGTTTATATAACGCAAACTTGAGTTAATTAAGTAAATTACACTACTTTAGACTACGCTAGGGGGGTGCCCTTCTCGCCCCCTGGATCCGCCACTGATGGCAGGTACAAGTTTTAAGCGTTACAACAATAGTAGGTTTGTAATAGCTTTCAGTAAGATTATTTTCTGTTGGAATGACCGTAAATGTAGTTTACTGAAAGAATAGCCTTATAGTATTGAAACAAAAGATATAAACTTATTGCATTTTCAGTATTCTATTCCCCGTCCTTCTAGATTTAAAAAAAAAAACCTTTTTGTATTTTTGTTGAAAAATCGAAAAAAATACCCTTGAAATAGAAACACCTCTTAATGAAGGAAGTAATAAAGGTATTAGCGAACATGATTAATGATTGTTAATGATAATCGAGGTCTTGAACGCACCTTCAAACTTCAAGTCTCTTTTACCATTTGCCGTTTCTTCAGTAGAGCTACTATAGGCATACGTTCCGTCTGTATTCGGAGGACATTAACTCATTTATGTCATTGCGGAGTTTTCACCCCAGGTGATTTATCACCTTGGGTTTTTTTTGTTTTGCCGAATGATTTTGTATTACATAGTGATTCTTCGCATATGTTCGCTTCGCTATAATTTCATAGAACCTGAATTGCACTAAAATTCAAATAAAAAGAAAAACTGATTCATAGAGTTAGTATTAGCAATATAGTCTCGAGGAGATGGTCTACCCGCAAGCAGGCATTTGTTACCGGAGAAGGTGCAATCCCCTTTTGTTTTCATTTACGTGATTTTCATTCAAATATGTCCAACTTTCTTGTTAGTTTTAGATGGCGTTCAAACTACACAATTTAATCTTCTATATTGAATGGTTTAAGTTATGGCACTTAATCCCTGCTTTGCACCTTGTTTATTAAACGATCAAGGATTTCTCTAAACAGTTAAAAGCGGTTTTTGGGAGAGCTAAGGACAGTTAAAGCATCGGACAAATAATATGTGTTCCTTTTATGGCTTGGGGTGGTTTAGGGGGACAAAGAGGGCACCTGCCCTGGCGCAGAAATTTTAGGGGGTTATATCTCAAATAAATAATCTAACGGTAAATTTTGAAATTTCATTTTTATTAAACTAAAGTAGAGGGTAGAGGGTCAGTACTGAACTAGCGCTCGTTAAGGCAAGACATAATTTTTACTTCGTGTTAGTTCTCAACTGTGATATCCAGTTTTAATTCAATTATTGCACTGTTGATTCTGGGGCCCCTTATATTTGGATTTAGAAGAAAGGGGCCCACGCCCGTAAGTTTTTTTTGAAATGTCATTTTGATGAGTTGAGGAAAGAAGCGAGCGTACTGTATATTTAGCGATATATTAATTACCGATACAATATAATTAGCGATGTCTCTCACGAAAAAGTATTTTGATGAACGTATGGACAACTTAAAACAACTGGTAGAAAATCTTCGTACGGAGAATGCAGCGTTGAAACAAGAGAACACTGGCTTGAAATCTGCTCTTGTGGCAGTTAAAAATCAGGTTTTAAGAACTGAATTGTATGTTAAACGCAAGAATCTTCTTATCCATGGAATTCCTAACAAGGAAAATGAAAATATTGAAGAAACCGTTAATGATTTTTTGTCAGAAATGTCGGTACGGAACTACAGGGATATTAAGTTCACGGCCATCTATAGACTTAGAAGCAAGGCTAAAAGTCCCAGGAAACAAAAGTCACATCCGGCATCGGACCCTATTCTTGTATCTGTTCTAAATCTTCGACATAAGGACAATATTATGGCTTGTGTTGGTAATCTAAGAAATACAGGGAAAAGCGTCAGTATTGACCTTCCATTCGAGCTGGCTAAACGTCGGAAAGAACTTTTGAGTACGGGTTATAATTTAAGAAATTGTAAAGTTGCCTCCGATAAAGTGTCTCATACCAAAGTGGTTCAAAAGGGGACTAGGTTATGGCTAGAATCTAAAAAGACTTCTAGTTCTAACTGGATCAAGGTTGATGACGCATGCTACGACCCACTTACCCTAGTTTTCCCCTCGGTCAATTCTGATGTCGATTCTGACGCATGATTATTAGTGAGTGCTCGCTTCCGCTTAATATACTATATCTTCAAAAAATGTGCTGTTCGTTAATGTTATTTGTCTTTTTGTATTTTTCCCTTTTATTTGTGTTTCTATACCCTCAGTATTTACACCTTCCTGTGCTATTTTACTTGTTATTTTTTTTTGTTTCAGAGCAAAATAATCAAGTTCATGTCATAGCCTTTTTAATTCGGATTAAGAGGTTGACGTCACTGGTGTTCACGCGACTACAGCATGGCTCTCTGTCACCTGCATGGGTAAGTAATTATGGTTGAGACTAATTCTCTATTGGGGATTAACGCTAACATAACACTAGGGAAATTAAATGATTATGAATGTGGGAGAGTTAATTTTAATGAAATTATAAATAATCCGGTTGGTAAAGCCCCGAATATGAATTTATATGAAAATTTTGAGAATATTATTGATAGTGTGTTTGTGGAGGAGCTGAGATTTTGGGACTCCGGAGCTCGGTGGGTTGATGCACTCCCGGTTGTGCATCTAAACGTTCAGGGCCTAAATTGCTCGTTTGATGATATTCAATTATTATGTAGGAATTCGTGCCCTGCAATTATCGGTCTCTGTGAAACATTTTTGAGCGAGAAAAATCAGGTGCTTTTGGATATTCCCGGTTATATGTCGATATTTCTTAACCGCAAGACGGCCCAAAAAGGTGGACTCGGATTTTACATCCGAAATAATTTTCATGCTGTACTAAGACAGGATTTATGTACAAATAATGAAAAGGTATTTGAGTCACTTTTTATAGAAGTCCCAATCAACGCTAAGGAAAGGATAATAATAGGCGAAGTATATCGTTCTCCAAGTGGGTCTATAACCCAATTTATGGAAACATTAGAAGATGTTCTTGGAAAGTTTTTTCTGAAAAATCCGAAGTTGTATTAATGGGCGACTTTAACATCGACCTTGCGGAACCGTCATCTAGACAGGCTTCTGATCTTTTGCCTTTACTAATTTCGTATGGATTAGCTCCTTGTATAAACATACCGACAAGGATTTCTAACCAGACAGCAACATTAATTGACAATATTTTTTCATCACTACACTCCATTAAGAATGAAGTACTGCTTTCTGATACTTCCGACCATTTGCCAGTTGCAGCCTTGTTTCCAATCCTCCAAAATCCACAAAGATTAGTCCCCCAAGATACTCCGAGATTATGTTGCTCACCAGTGGAGCTGGATAAACTGAAAGAAGATCTGAGTACATCTTCATGGGACTTCTCATTACCAGAAAATATTAATTTGGGCAATTATAACGATATATTTGGCCAGTTTTATGACACTGTTAAGGAAAAATTCGCGGCTTATTGTCTAAAAGCTCCTTTAAGGAATCCTCGATCAAGAAGATCAACACCCATAGCTCCCTGGCTAACACCGGGAGTCCTCAAGTCAATAAATAGGAAGCAGAACCTTTGGAAAGAGTACAAAAAACAGACCAAGTGATGCTAAATTAGAAGCATTTAAGTTGTACCGTAATATGCTGAAATCAATTATTCGGAGAACAAAAACAGTGTATTATACTAAGAGATTTGATGATTGCGGTAGAAATATAAAGAAGACGTGGGACGTGATTAAGGAATTTAGTCGGCCATCGAAAAAACTAGAAGGTCTCCCTAAGTCTCTTATGGTAGACGATCAACTTATCACAGAAAAAGGCCAAGTACGACATCATATGAACAAATTCTTCGCGGAGATAGGGAAATCAACTGCTAATAGTGTTTCTCACTGCTCGGTGTCTCAGACTTGGAAGCAGTTCCTAGGCCCCCGTGCTTGAAATCAATGGCTCTTGAGGACGTTACAGTGCAGGAAATTACAAATATTGTTTTGTCCTTAAAGAATTCTTCAACAGGTTTTGACAAAATTTCTGCTAAAGTAATTAAACATATCCTTCCGTCGATTATCACCCCACTTTGCCATTTGATTAATAGGTCATTTCAACTAGGAGTATTTCCTCAACGTCTTAAATTGTCGCGTGTGATAGCTCTCTTTAAAGGAGGTGACCGTGAGGATCCTGGGAATTATAGGCCGATCTCTCTTTTGTCAGTGTTCTCTAAGATATTTGAAAGGCCAATGCTCAAACGTCTGGTAAGGTTTCTTGAAGCTAAATCTTTTTTCCATAAGCATCAGTTTGGGTTTCGCGCAAAGTACTCTACAGAACATGCTTGTAATAAACTTCTTCAGTTTATACGACAATCTTTAGACTCTAATCTATTCCTGCAGCCATTTTTCTTGATGTAAAGAAAGCTTTTGACAGCCTTACACACAAGATTCTCATTGGTAAACTTTCTCATCATGGTGTGCGTGGGGAAGCATTGTCTTGGCTCTCTTCATACCTTACTGACAGATCTATTGCCATGGAAAATACAGACAAGGAAGTTCCAATTGAATACGGAGTACCCCAAGGTTGTATTCTTGGGCCAACCCTATCCTGATATATGTGAACGACCTCTACCGACTTCTAAACACCCCAATTCCCAATGTCTGCTGTGGATTGTGTCACAAATGTTACTCTCAGACTATGTCGGCGTCCACATCTGATAGTCGAGAAGAACTGGTATCATTTGCAGATGACACTACTCTAGGTGCTGCAGCTCCGGATGAGTCATCCCTTATTCTAAAGCTTCAAGCAATGACTGAAAAGATACTCAATTGGTTTGACATAAATCAACTAGCTTTAAATGTAAAAAAATCGTACCTTCTTATTTTTTCCCGTACAGGTGTGAGCTGCCCCACAATTACTGAGCTTCCTACACCAAGAGGCTCCATAAGTCGCCCCCAGATCGATATGTGCGATTCCTGGGAGTTCTTTTGGATGAAAATTTATCGTTTAAGTCGCACGTTCAAAGTAATAAGAGTGAAAATTCCCGTGGACTTGGAATCATCCGTAAACTAAAGCGTTTATTTCCTTTTCCTATACTCCGTCTTTTATATTTCTCTCTCATTTTCCCTTATATGTGTTACTGTTCGTCTGTGTGGATGTCTACATTTTCTTCTGTACTTGCTCCTGTTCATATTCTTCATGAGAAAGCGGTAACAGTTCTCCAGTCGACTACACACTCTCCTGTTAATCTCCTTAAGATTAGAGATATTTATGTTATATCTCTAGCTTCGTTGGCATATCAATTCTTCCACGGAGATCTCCCATTTTGTTTTTCTGGACTACTTAAGCCAGTAGGGGAAGTAAATTTTTACTCAGTTCGAAACAGGGAGGATGTTATGATTCCGGCTACTCCCTCGGTTCGTTCAGACTTTGGTCTGGTCGTGACTGTGGGACGTGCTTGGAACTTGGTTCCTGCTGAGATTCGTCAGTCACAAACACTGGCTCCTTTAAAAGACAGATGAAAAGTTCTTATTAAAGCTAAATAGTAATTAGTTTATAGTTGTTGTATTGTTTTTTTTTTTTTTTTTTTTTTGTTGGCGTTGGATCCTCGATGATGTAGAGAATTTTTCATTTTTGATTTATTTATTTTTTGTCGGGTGATAGGAGGGTCGCTGTTTCGTGTGGACTGTCGGTGAGTTGACTTCTTTTCCTTATAGATTTATAAGTTAAACACTGTTTAGTATTGTTTATGCCAAGTTTTAATATTAGTCATTTATTCTGTGTCGTTTCCCAAATAACGGGCCATTGAGCCCTTTGGGATATTGTTTTTGTTATTGTTATTTATGGAAATAAATGGAACTTGAACTTGAACTTGGTACAGTTAATAAAAAAATAATTAAATAGCGACGAAGACCACACTGCCTTTCCATCATAAACAGTAACAACAGGTAGAAAAATAGGAAATTGTTTTGTAAGACAGTGGAACTCAAACCTCAAATGAATATTTCAACCCTATATCCAAGAAGTGCCTCAGCAAGCAGAATCAAAAGAATTTTAGCACTATTGGAATTTAAAGCTTTGAAAATGTCATCTTTATGCTGTTGTTGGTGTTTTTCTAAATTCTGGGGTATAGAGACGAAGACCACACTGCCTTTCCATCATAAACAACAAATAAACAATTAGAACATTAGGGATTTTTTTCCGCAAGACAGTGATAATTTCTTAAACCACATTGGCTTGCCATAACAGAAAGAAAGAAACCGATCGAAAATGGGGTTTTTAAAGGCCAAACGAAAATACTGAAGAAACACACCAAGCGAATATTTTGAGAGAACAACCGCCTCTCTTCTTCAACATGAACAAAATAACATAATCAAGGAAGATGCCGAAGAAAAAACCATAAAACAAACGCGGAAAGTCAACAAAACCAATGAAAAAAACTGGCAAAAAAATTAAAAAATAAATTAAATTCAATAAAAGACCAAAACTATAAGAACTAAAATCAAATACCTAACAACCATAAAGTGAGTCATTCGCCAATATCCGCGATTTGCACAAAATCCTGAGCTGCCATCACCGGACATTAACGAACAACTGAGAAATACAAGAAAAAATTCATTCACTCAAACAAACGAACCAGCAATTAAATAAATTGGAGAACTAGTTCACCTGATTTCTGATTTTAAGCATTACATTTCTTGCGGATACCCTTTGAGACCTAAGGGCTTGTTGACGTGTTTGATTAATGTGAGTGGGAAGGTGGTTCAAGATTTATTTTAGGGATTACTGAAGTATCGGCTTCTCTTTTGAGGAAACCGAAATACGACTCATTTATTCTTATATCACCTGAATCTCTGTTCAAAGCTATACCTACATGTTGGTATTTATAAATTTCAACAGCTTCTCTGTCGTGCTGGAGAATATATACCTTTATCATACAAAATTAGGCTAGCTTGGTTAAATAAAACAGTATGGTCTGAGTTTTTAAATATGTGTTTTGCAAAGGCAGAGTCAAAATTTTCTGTTTTTTTGCGCTTTTTAAGGGTGTTATTAATTGAGGTAGAGTGCTTATTCCTGTTTTACGGAAAAAAATTCCCTTTTGTCCTACTAATTTATATGCCGTTTATAAAATTCTGGGGGGTTCCACCAACATAGAAATTGCCGCTGTAACACGGTATTTGATAAACCCCTCTTTGACGAGTAACTGGAGTTTCATCTTCACTCCGCCCCCTAACCCTGGATATGGCCTTGTAGGAAGCTTTTCAAAGATCTGCCCTCCACGGAAAAAATGAGTCCTTTTTACGTGCCTGAGCTTAAACATTTACAAACTTTTTTTTTATCTTTATTAGTCTATTTAGAAGCATCTGTTTACCAGTTAACTATCACTGAGCTGAAAATTTTCTTTATCAGAACCTTTGCCAAAATGTGCTACGGTTCGTGTGAATCTCCTCTGAGCCTGTGGGTAGGAAAAAGTCTTATACCCCACTGCGAATGTACAAATTATTACTCTTTTCACGGTAGGGGCAGAAGCGGGTATATGGATGTAGCGCGTTAAAACCTGCTGAGAAGTGAAGTTTTTCAAGTCTTGAATTCTAGTAAATTTAACATTTGGTTCATGCAAGATGCTTAAAAAGAAGTCTTGTGTTTACCTATGAGTGAATAAAGGGCTTTTTTCGTAAATTATTACCTCATATTTAATCTCTTGAGAATAACGGAAATAAATTTGCATTTTTGACAACTTCTAGGTTTCAATCTAGACACTTAGACAGCTATGCCAAGTGTCACAGATGATAGATTGACAAATACTGTGCTTTTTTGGTCTCCTTCTTGGCCAAACGGAAAGCAGGTCATCCCCAAATGTGGTAATTAGAGGTCAAAAGAGAAGCGATATTGTACAGTGAACATGCAATAGAAACTAGTCAAAAGGGTTTCTTTCAACGGACAATTCCTATGCTGAGGATTGCAAACAGTGATTTATCACTGCGTTTACAATATTTAAACTTTTGTTTTTGGGGGTTTAGGGGCAAAAAAAGGTACCTAGGTTAGGGTAGGTTACGTATTGAATATATGCTTTGCTTTACCCCCCACCACTCTGATGTGCAAATAAATAGCCGAAATTTTTTCTAAACAATTATATTTTTATCCTATTTTGTTTTATTTAATTAGTTTTAAGCAAACTTTAATTCTCGCGTGTATTACAGAAAATACAACAGTTCCGAGAAGATTTAAAGGAAGCTTGAGGGGGGGGGGGTAAAGAGTAAAGCTTTAAAAGTGACAGCTTGGTGCTGCAGTGAGCTACACCTTAACTTTTGATTGATTCAGGATGTTAAATTTGGTTTTAAAAAGTCTTCTGTTTTCCCATGAGTGAGTAAAGGTTTTTCTTCGTAAATTATTACCTAATATTTACTCTCTTAAAAATAGCAGAAATTAACTTGTAATTTTGAAAGTGTATAGCTTTAAATATAGCTATCATCTAAATCGTAAGGCCGCGTTTTACAGATAGAGGCTGACAGATTGCCTTTTTTCCATCCATTTGAATAAAAAGCCGTTTTTTTTTCGAGCGTTGTGGGAAGAGGTCTTACGAAACTCTTATAAATTTAACGTGTGATTAATGGAAATTGTTTAGATTTGGTTTAAAGAAATCTTGTGTTTACCAATGATTGAATAAAGATATTTTTTCATTAATTATTTTGGTACTGTTCTATTATCTGGGAAACCCGCGAAAAGTGAAATCTGGTTAATGCTAATGAAATAAAACAAAATAGGATAAATATATAATACTTTAGAAAAAATTTGTTTTGCTATATATTTTTACATCAGGGGGTGGGGGGTAAAGCATAGCATATATTAAATACGTAATTTAACCTAACCTAGGTACCTTTTTCCCCCTAAACCCCAACAAACTAAAATTTAGATATTGTAAACGGAATGAGAAACCACTGTTTGCAATGCTCGGCATAGGAATTCTCTGTTGAAAGAACCTGTTAGTAGTATCTTATATAAAGCTTTCAAGCGTACATTCAAGCGTACATTCACGCCTACAAGAATATGCTCAAAAGTGTAATAGATTTCAAGCGTACATTCAAGCGTACATTGGAATTGCGCAAGAAAAACCCATGCTTGAGACACTGTATTTACTCGTGAACATTTTGAAAAGCTGCCAAGGTTTTTGTTATTGTTGTCAATTGCACAATGAATGTACCGTTTGACGTGGGCATTTTTTTATGTGCCAATCAGAGGTTGTTCAATATACGATAACTTGATTTGTGGTTGGGATTTGAATAAAAGGAATGGTTTTCACTACAATTCATATTAGTAAGAGAATTGAATTCAGAGAGAATAGTTTATTTGAGAGGATATTAGTAGAGAAAAAATGAGTGGTGCATTTACATTATTGGAGATTAATGATGGAGCCGACAGCAGCAGCAACGATATACGAGTACCCAATGTGGCTGTGGAAATAACCGCTGGCTGTAGACTATGCCTTGAATGGGACAGTATGTATGCTAGATACGTGATATCATTAAGCAAGTTTAAGCAGGAGGAGCAACTATGTTTTGCTGGAAAAGTGAATATTCTCCATATAAATAAACTTCGGTCAGCATTAGATGTCCTATCGAAATATATTGATCAGAACAAAATGCATCAGTGAATACTATTATTGTAATTATGTTCAATAAAATTGTTTCTAAATCAAAGGTATTTTTCTTTCTATAGTAGATTAGCGTATATTTTTTAGAGTACAAAAAGAAATTCTGGTTAGTCTGAAGTTGGTTGTGAGAGTGTTAGGACTAAAAAATGGATAGATTTGAGAAAGAGCGAATCTTGGGGAATCTAGTGTTTATGGAAAAACATTTAATTCTAGATGACGATTTTCTAGAGCTGTCTATTCAAAGGAAGATATTTTCTCGGGGAATGCTGGTCGATATAATGAAAACTGATTCTCCATCATTAGACTATTGTATGAAGCTTCTACATCGTGGTCCAAATGCATTTACACAATTTATTGATATATTGATCACGACACGGCAAAATGATATTGTGGATATGCTTTTAAACATTAGTTTAGAAATTTAGGACTTTTTTTCATGAGAAAGATGGTGCTCAAGGATGATTTACTCCTCTCTCTCTATCTCAGACAATTTTTGTTGTTGCTAGCTCAGTTTCATTGTGGCAGTGAGAGTGTCAACACATGAAAAAATGTTCCATACATGTCCGCTATGTATGTACACACTGGGCAGCTGGTCATCGTGTGAGAATTGCACAATGATTGATGAGTATGATCAAAAGTGTAGATTATGTAACCCGTGTAAATTGCATAGAGGATATGCTGTACAAATTAAATATTGTAATTCCTGTCTTGAAGAGGTTTGTGACTCTCATCCTAGAGGCCACCTATGCTCCAATTGCCATTATGATAAATGTAATCAGTGGGAGAATACATATCCCGGTATGATTGGAAAGAATCCTAAGCATGATTTTAGTTTATTGCTACGAGATTGGTATCGTCGTGGTTTTAGATTGCTCTGGGAGGAGGAGCCGGGTCACCGATTCAACTGTTGGAACAGCAAAAGAATATGGTTTCGACGTCATCGTTTTGAAGACAATGGGTCTTATGATTATAAGCCCACTGATTTTTATTTGGCTGTGACGGAATGTGAATCGACACTTGAGGACACTGTTTGTGAAATTGCTTCAAATAGGCAAATTGAAACATGTGAATTCTATAGAATGAATGAGTATAGTATCATTGACTATACAAAGAGATATGACAAGAGTGAAGTCACACTCTGTTGTAGAAAAGGTGACCCTGACATTGCAGTACATCAGGATCAGTACACTGTGAATTCAGATAATCTACCTGCACTAGTTGTTATCGACAAATACCTATACCTAGTAGAAGATGAAATCTAAAGAGTAGAAAAGTCGTTTTATCATGTATATAAATTTTTATTAATAAACAATTTCACATACATTTTTAGAACATTTTATTCGTAGGGCACTAAAATCAATATTAAATACGCTTGTAAGTATATTTTCCACTAGAAAGTCGTTCAATCGAGGTAAGTCAACGTAGATGTTGAGAAACTGCTTGTAGGTGTAGCCACGACATCTGAACATGAAAAAGAGTAGTGCATGAAAGCCACATGTCTTAGTCGTTAAATCTTGTACTCTTCGTTGATTTTGAATAATGGTTCTCCCACTGCTTTCAATAAAGTTGCTGATGTATGGCGTGTAGAATTTATACAATAGGCCAAGAGGATCAAAAAATTCAATATTCTTCGCTGTTTGAAAGATGCATAGCCAATGGCCGGTCTTCAAAGTCGATGGACTGCTATTAACAATGATTAAGGTATTGTTAACACTTGGAATTTTTTCAATGAAGTCCGATGGTATGCAATAGGACTTGTACTGGAACATGTATGGATCCATACTAAATACGTTGATTATTTGGTTTGTGTTCATGGTGCTAGGTCTAGTAGAACACTGCCGTCGGGTGTGATTTCCCAATAGGTTTCAAATTGACTCAGTGATATTAGCGTGATAGTCTCAGTCAGAGCATCGGCAAATGTACACTCTAAACGTACATTCCCTGTTCGTACTATGCTCATATCCTGAGTCCCCAGACAAGTCCAAAACAATTACCCCATGATTTTTTGAAAACATTGAATCGGTTATTCCATTTTCAAATAGTTGAGAGTCATGATCTAGGGATTGCATGGTCAACTCGTACAGAGTTCTATAGGATTTTTTGTCAAAAGATAGAGTGTACAGTGGAATACCATTCACTTTGCACACAAGGCTAGATAGACCGAAAAAATTAAAATCATGGGGAGATTCAGTCCAGGATCCAACGGCACTGCCACTCTTCACAAAGGCCAAAGCCAATTTTGATGGTATTTCTCCATTGATAAATGATGAATCGCTATAGCTACGAGAGCTGGTGGCAATGTGACGTTGATTGGTGATCGTATGGGGGACAAGAAGTTTATGTTATTACCATTGGCTCTTAGCTTTTCCACTGCCAATGCAACAGAGCTCATAACCTGTTGTTTTCGGACGTGGAGAATTGCCGATGTGATAATGACATTTGCATCGGGTGCTGCAGGAAGTGTTTTTCTCAAAATGAAATTCGATGGGGCCATCTGTAACTTTATGTCAATCTTGACATTGGGGGGTAGCCATTGGGATATATTGAATATCTCATGATTTAATTTTCCAACCAGATGATACTCCTGGGTCACTGCAGTAGTCAACTTGCCGTCAGTATCAACGCCTGATCGATATTCATAGCCCAATGATTGTCCTCTCAACTCCTTGTATGCCTTTGGTGTCATCATCATAAATTGTATGTAGCTTGCATAGTTGGATAAATTATTGCTAGTGCTCACCAAAGTACCATTAATAAATACATTAATTTGTTTGAATAGGTTGTGTAGAATACAGTTTTCATAGGAGAGACCATCGCAAGCACTTGGAGTTGTATTATCTGACTTTTTCTTCACCACAACATTTAAATCAATAAATGTTGATGACAAATCAATGAAATAGTCTTCATTGGAAAATATTTGAAAGTGTATATTTTCCGAGAGGGGTTGTTGGGGGTGAAATTGTTCATAGTAGCCATACTTGACACTGACATCAACATTTTCAGCATTGAATAGATTCAATGAGGAACTAATTGATGGATATGATTCCTTGTGGGGGAGATAAGTCATCTTAAGAGAAGAAATCCTTCTTTGATCTAACAATCTTTTTCTTTTTCTTCTTCTGCTTATTGCTCTTCCTTGTTTTATTCCTCAAAGTCCTTGTTGATGTCCTTCGCTTCCCGCCTGGGTGGAGACTGATGAGTGAATGACTCGCACGCATCCTTTTCAATCCCTCCCCATTTTGTCGAGATTTTAGCTGCTCACCCACGGCTCTTGCTGAAGATCTAATATTTTCCTTAGCACTCTCCTTGAAATTCTTGCCCGACCCCCAGTCCTGTAGTGTGGAGGCAGCAAAATTCGATGCAGCAGGTACAAGATATTTTCTGGCAAGGGGTAGTGCAGAACGAAATAGCCTAGCAAACCAGCTACCAAGACCATAGCCATACATTGTAGTACGCCCCTTGTAGTAGTCCAATCCATTGCCTGTTTGACGTGGACTCAAAGCATTAACATAGCGATCGATATCGGGACAGACGAATGGAATTCTTCTATTGTTCATTTTAGGTGATTGTGCTGTCGCCGACAATGGGTCGAAAATGACATGTAATCACTGCTAAGCCTTTTGTTATTGCTAGAGGATCGCCCAATTCACTTCTTAGTGTTAACTGACAGAGTTCCAAATACGAAGTGTTTACAGGAACATACTGAAGATGCTTTATATTATAGTGATGAACAAGTTCATGAGATGTTTTTCGTTCAAGAACACGTAGGAGAGGTACATTTGAATTACCGACTCTCGATGTTTCCGCAAAGGATGCATAGAGAAATATGCAAGAGTCCGAGGCAAAACCAGGTGGATAATCAGCAAAAATTACTTGATCCATCCCGTAAACGGTGCCAGCATTTCTCCCATTGATCATATTCTGTTTAAAGCCAAGAACGTCTCTCAGATTATCATTGAGAATAATTATTTCAGTGTCAACAGGGGAGGTAATGTAAATCCTATCGTGTTCCAATGAATAATTAAAATGGAATTTACCATTCCTACGATATGAGATTTTTCTATTGATTGTATGACACAAATCTGTCATATTATCGTATTCAATATATTTCAATTTGGCATGTGGATATTCGCTAGATTTAAGTGCTTCAACCCATCCATAGTCGACAAAGAGTGTCCAATCGAATGGTATAACTTTTATATCATACACACGATGCTTTCTCAGGATGTCATAGGTATTTTGAGAATACAGTCGACAAGAGCCACTTCATATGCACCGTCAAATTTGATGGCGGGGGAGAGTTTTGTCCAAAAATCACTTGTCGTATTCAAGTCGTTGTAGAGAGGATCAGAAACATTGGACATAAAAGTTACATAGAAATCATTGGGCATTGTCAATATCTTCAACACCGATCCAATAATCAAAATCAGAGTTGTATCCTAGCCACCGAACAAGTAACTGTTTCTTACCCCTGCGAGTACGTGTCTTTAATATCTTTTCAATTTGATAGATTTCACTATTATTTTCAACTTTTTGTAGCTCATAGTCATAAAAGCCACCGAGAATCTCTTCATCTTTGGTATCACGCAAACGATAAGTTATGGGTTTAGTATCTAGGCTTTTTGCCACTTTAAAAAGTTCTGTGGACCACAAGTAATTCCCCTTTTCAAAAACATTAGTTGTTCTATTAATTCGAACAGTATCACCAACATTGAATTTATTTTTCTTCTTGACAATCGATTCATTGGAATATTGTTTAAGAAAGGTGTCAATTGTATCATGATCAGAATGATGAACTTCCGTTGGTGTAGAGTTGGCCAATGATCGATGAGGTCGTTGATTATAAATCAACATGATTTTATCTAAATCATGAATAAAAGCCGGTGTATTTTTCAATGTACAATATCTTGAAATTAAAAGTCGAATAGTTCTTATCAATCGTTCGGCCAATGCAGCCTTTATAGGACTATGACTATGATAGAGCAGTGTACTATATTTCTCTAGTACTTTTGCAACATGAGGATTAACAAATTCACTACCGCGATCCGTTTGAATTTTTTTATACGAATCCTGTTCGAGAATACTTTCAATGGCCTGAGCAACTTCAACGCCTCTCTTTGATCGCAATGGAATTGCATATGCATAACGACTATAAACACTGATTGCAAGTAGAATGTACTTGTACGGTGTATTGTGACGTCGTTGAATCTCATCTAGAGTCAGGAGATCTGCTTGCATTATATGCAATGGGTAAAAGGCTTTAGTTTTTCGATATTGATTGGCACGAAGTCTATGATTTCTATGTAGAGTGTAACTTGATTCATTTTGTAGATAGTCTTGTACACTTTTAGTGTGAACACCAGTGACTTTGGAAAGATTGGTGGGGGAACTTAAACTCCCCGCCTCACCAATATTTTCATAAACACCTTTCAGAACTTCAACCATTTTGAACGTAAACACGCTGTGTAACGTCCGCTACCCTTTTGTATACTGGATGGTGATGGTAACATGATACGTTTTCGCTTTTTCCTCGCCACCATTGTCAAGTTTCCACTAGGTGTGCTAGTATTTTCCAAGATTGATTTAAAATCTTCTTCTTCTTCCTCTTCATGTTTTAATGGCGTTGTTGTTGTTGATGATGATGATGATGCATGTTCATTTAATTTTTTTAGAATTTGTCTGTTGCTAATAAGACTTTTGGGGAAGTTTAATGTATTTAGAAAGTTGTAAAGATGAGCGTCAAATGATAATAGTCCTTTACGATTTGTAACCATGTCATAGATTAAATCAAGTAGATTATAGCTCTTGCCCTGAATTATAATCCCTTTCCCATTGTTCTCAACTTGAATATGATCTTGACCACTTTCCATGAGATAAGTTAGGAGTCGTTTACTTTGTTCACGATATGAGTGGGGCATTAGATTTCCAATTTTCAATACAATCGAATCCAATTCATCCTTCTTTAATTGTGTTCCAGCAGCAGAATCCTGAGGAGATGATTCTTTTTTGTGAACAATACCAGCAGCAGTGGCCTTCACACGATAGGGCTTATGTTTGTCCACTCGGCGAAGTGCATCTTGAAGTAAAAGCAGTTTTTTATCATCCTCAATATTCTCATTGTCAAGGAATTTACTCAGATTGTTCTCAAAGTGTTCCACGGGTGAGAGAGCGAGTTCTATTGGAGTCAATTTATAGAGTTTTGCCATTCTCTAGAGAAAACTGTTTACAAGTCCTGCAATTATTGGCAGTAAAAGTGTGAAAAAGCTACCGCCCGCCTGAAGAAGTCGTTTCTTTTTAAAATTCTTTCCTTTCTTTTTAGAGGCCAATGTACGTACAATGGAACGATGTTGCTTTGCCTGTTGCTTAACTACTTCTGGCAGTTGAACATTACCCTCGATCAAATTTAAACAAAGTTCAGATATTACATTAATGAAATCATTGTCAATACCATGTTTGAGTATGGCTTTCCTAAGCGAGGGTTTTGAACTGCTTAGAACTGAAAACAGATGTCTATTTTCATGTAGTTTCTTCAGTGTCATGATAGCAACTAATAGGTCTTTTTAGTGTTCACGGGGAGATATACTGTAATTTCATTGTCAAAAATATCTGTGACTACACGCAGATCCTCGGGTGTATTTTGATTAAGATCCAATAGGATGTATCCGTAGGGTTTATTAGTTGCCTGATTGTATGCTGAGAGCAGAAATTTGGGTGCGCCTGGATAGATTTGTTTATTGAGAGTTATTAGCGAGCTAGAATCACGAACAACTCTGTAGATGATATAGTAGGTGAAGTTCAATGCAAGTGTTCGCATACATTTGCTCTGATGAAAGAGATTATGTAGAACCAGAGTAACGGAAATCTGTTCATGATGAGAGCGAACAGTGAACAGTTGTAGCATTTCCTGGGACCATTGTTCAATAGATTCAGCCAGATCGTCAATGATCAGCCAAGAGTTTGGTTCAATAATGCTGAAAACATCAAGTCCCTCTATGAATTGTATCTGCACCAACCCCGTCGTGGCAATTGCTTTTATTTTATCGTATGACTCTTGTTAAATACTGTAACAGTAGTAGATTTTTTTCGGCTTTTCCACAAACATTTTATCGCAATTTTTAATTATTTTAGTTAAGAGTGTTGTTTTGCCTGACATTGACGGCCCACACAGAAACGATCTGAGTGGTGTTTTAAATTGATACATGTTCCCTTCAACAGTTCACCTAGACAGATAACTGTAGACTATGGCTGTCTAATGACTAAATAATTTCCCTATTACTACTACTCCGTTCAAGAAGAAGAAGAAGACGAATAAAGAATCATATTTTCTTTTATTATATACATAAAAAAGTAACAATACTTAAAAAAGATATTACATTGAACATGAAAGCACATTAAACATGAAAAAATACACTTTTTTATAATTTATTTATAATAAAAAATACAACATTTACATAGGCACAGAGAAAAAAATAAACACTTAAATAAATACACTTTTTTTGTTTATTTATTTATAGAAAAAATACAACATTTATTAGAATAAAGCACTTGAAATAATATCACTTTTATTTACAGCATTTTAAATTTGGGATCCCCCCTCCCCCCGGGGGTGGCCGCTGCGGTGGCCGGGGGGGGCGCGGCGGGCGGGCCGGGAAGCGCCGGGCGCCGCGGGCCACGGAGCGGGGGCCCGCTGCGGCGGGCCCGGGCCGGGGGCATTAAATACTGGAAATTGATCTGCCTTGCACACCACACATTGAAAATTGTTTGTGATATAGAATTAAAAAGAATTTAAAAAAAAACACTCCATTACCCAAAAAACCCTCCCACCCAATTTATACTTTTTTAAATGAATTTAAGTTAATTTTTCTAGACCGAGTTGTTTTCTGTAATCTATACATTCAACTCGGTCTGAAATTAAATAATGACCGTGTGGTAGTACCTTCACACCATCCTCAAGTACATAGACTTTGTCCGATATGGCAGACATGGCGTTTTTCTCAACTCTAACTGTGTAGTTTTTAAATTGTAAAGAGCGAATCGCCATGACTTTCGCTCTTGGCACTAAACTACGTTCCACACAGTTTCTATACACACTCATGTCGAAATTGTTTTTTACGAAGTGTGTAGGTACCCCCTTGCAAACTTGTTTGATATCCTTGCTGTGCGTTTCCACACAGTATACCTTCGGACCAGGAAACACACCACTGGATATCAGATCGCTACCCGTTTCAGATTTTAGCATTAACAATTGATTTGGGGCCTGACGTTTCACTAGCTCTGGGTAGAGGGATTCGTCCCAATTAGTGTAGTCCATTCGTGAGCTAATGTACTCGCCATTTTCCAAATCATTCAATAGATTTTCAGTTTTGACTTTTAACAGGAGTGAATCAGTGTCCCCGTAATACACTTGAACTTTTCCCTCAATCGGCCACTGTACCTTGCATACATTATAATAAAATGACAACATGAGTTTCTTGGATATTTCCGTTATTGCACTCCCGCCTGCAATATTTTTATTTAAAACAATGCTTCTTTTCTTACGGTGTAGGAGCACCATATCAGAGTCTATGATTGTGAACGATGTGAAGTTTGGATCCGCAATGATTCGAGCACAATCTTTGGGATTGGTTACAATGTCACATCGACTTCTGTTTCGTACGCTCTCGCACATTTTACCGAAAGCTGAGTTCAAAATGAGTTTATAGACTTCTTTTTCAACTTTCGTTTTCGCTTGTGAACGCTTACTGACAAAAGTGTCAATAAACGTTTTCATGTAAGGCTTTTGATCAAATGGAGGGCTCTATGAATCTTTGTGACCTTGAAACCATTGGACACCATCCATTTCAATAGCACGTGATGAACAACGATATTCTGTTTCGGGTTGAGGTCGGCAATTAGTTTTTGTTTTGAAGGTACCCAGTGCATACTCCCGTCCTCTACTAAAGATAAATTGTAGGGGCTCAGAGAGTCCCTACCCACCGGTCTATTTATGCACGGAAAAACAAAGTCTTTTACCGAGTCATGTATTTACATAGGTATTTCACCGTCAATTTCAAAAAGCCATCCCTGTGCACCATTCTCCTCAACACTGGCAATGTCGGGGAACTTCGAAGCACATGGATTGTCAAGCCATTTATAATTGCCACACGGCAAACAGTAGTGAGACATTGCCGATGGTAAAGAGAATTCATATCCAAAAAAACTGCGTCCGACTTTTCATCGGTGTGCTGTCCACTCGGATCAGTTTTCATGATACGATCCCCGTGAAAAACATACCCACCCCTCATTGATCGCTCTACAAACAGATGATGATCCACATCGGCGATCAGACCTATTTCTTCTTTGCTGATTTTAAGTATCAAGTCCATCACCAAATGAGGAGTGGAAAATAATAACCTAAATCCAACCCAAATTCCCCATAGATTTTATCCGTATTTTTGCACACAATGTCCAGAAGAGTGAGTACGTCACTGGCCAAGTATAGTTTACAATAATCCCACCCATTTTTACATCCACCCTTTGCCCAAACCCTCTTAGCAAATTCGTAGTCGCTAGTGGTGCACTCACTCTCAGTAAGAGAATTGTAAAAAGCTTCAATGGGCGGTAGTGACACCTCATCTAGCCTCGAGCCAGAGTTATAATAATCATATGGATATGTACCCTTACACGTTAATAAATCATACATTTCATCATCGGGGAAGCGCTGTTTGAGGAGGGGGAAGCTATCAAAATTATCACTTTTCTGTACCTGAATCAATTGACTTAAAGATTTGGGGAAGAAGCTGAAAGAGTCTAAAAAACGGATTTTATTCAGGCACGTGTTACCCGTGTCAACTGTTTTCCACATGAACTCTAGCAGCAGTAGCTTCTCCGATGATTTGGGTATGATTTTATATGAAAAAGAACCATCTATCCATGCGTCATCTACAACTCCACCCTTGGCAATGCGGGCCAACGCCGGAAGAACAAACTTTAAGTCGTAATTGGAATTGTGTATAAAAACAGGTACGAAATATTGTTGTCTAACGTTTAAATTGCATGACTGATGGGCTACCCCTCTAAAGTTACTCCCTCCCGATGTAATTTCCTGCCACAAATGATCATGGTCGATCACCTTCCTCCTCCCTCCATTCCCAACACCATCATCAAATTCTCCCTTGCAAACCCAACACATTTTACGATTTTTAATGGCCACTATGTCATCTGGTGATAGGAGCATAGGATAGTTTGTGTAACGAAGGCGCGAAATTGCACCGTTCGCTGTTTTGATTAGACTGACCAATGCCGAGCGCATGCAGTCTTCACCGTCACCCAACATCTCAACTACATCCAGCACTTGCATGGTATTATTGGAATCTCGTTGCGCATGAGCGTAAGAGACCCCTATGGCTTCATGTATTTTAACACGATTTGAATTTGACGGATCGCACACGTCTGTCAGTTTAGCTTCACAGTCTAAAGCGGTCTTATTGCTCTGCAGGAGCATGTTTTGAAAATTTTTAAAACGTAAGATCGCTCTATCTCCGCTTACCGTCTCCACAGCCTGGTATCCATGACGTTTACAGTGTTTCATGTGATGCTTTAACTTTAAATCAGTCCAGAATCTTGAGAGGCATGTTGGACAGTAATAACGTACATTCCCATGTTTTACCCTCACTTAGAACCCTACTAATATCCGTAATTGGATTGAAATGACAAATTGAATCGGAGTCTGTGGGTGGGGTGTATAGAAGCCACACCCAATGTTCTACTGATTCAATTGAAGGAGCCCGCACTGGAAATAATACACCCATCTTATCGGAACGCTGGCCCTCTTCAAATTCTGTTTCATACTGTAACACCGTGACACCAATCTTTAAATGTGCATTAGCCCGCTCAAAAATATCTATTCCTTTTAGTGTCACGGGAAATTGACCATTTAAACAATTAAAATCTACTTTGGGGAACTTTGAACCCTCCCTACCATTAACTGCCATTTTATCCAACTTTTTCTTAGATGCATCTTTTTGAACTGGTCTGTATGCTGCAATTAAAAATGCATACTTGAAACACTGCAACCTCGTATCGAAATAGATTCGTTGTATCCCCCTACATCCCTCTAAATCTGAATGATATTTTAATTCAATGCCCTTGGCCCAGCCCCGCCACCTCTTACAATAAAATCCTTTTTAAACCTACATATATTAACATTTAAACTTTCAATAAATAAAACCACAGATCCACTACCCCCCTCGTTATAATTTTCCCACTTACTTTGAATACTATTAGCCCAATTTAGAAAAACCTCCCCATAATTTGATAAATGCGGGCGAATTGCCAACATCTCTGTGTGCAAGTATTTCGAATACATCTCACCCGCATTTTCATTAAAAAAAATATTTTTAGTGCTATTGAGGCTTTTAAACTGACCCCCACCCCCACACCCCCATCTGTTGTTCAAGAATGGCTCGAATCTTATTAGTATATGAATGTGTAATGGCCGAGGAATCTGTTATTATATCCCCCGACACTAGAGAGTTGAAGGGATCACCGAAATTGGCGCTGTAGACCTTTGTGTGGTGCAAGGCAGAGTTGGACAGAAAAAATCTGGAAGAGGGGATACTGGTGTTGTTGTTGTATTACTACTAGTACTAGCTATATCATTAAGCGGAATGGTGGGGGGTGACACAGAATTGTCAATAACACCACCACTCCCAGTCTGTTCAATCACATTGGTTGGAGATGGCATGAGGTCCCCTAAGCCGGATAGCACATATTCCAAGGTGTTTGGGGACAATTGATCGAGCCAGCCTGTATTGTCCTGTGTTGGAATTTCGTTATGAGGACCCGGTTCAGTTGCACTAGTAACATCTCCTAAATGCTCACGCATAAAACTATCTGCCCACTCCGGATCCTCAATCATGTCAATATCACAAGTTAAGTCGTCTAGGCTAGCCATTTCCCCCAAAACATCATTACGGAAACCTCTCTGCCATTCCATATTATCCAGAACTAATGTAGGTTCATCACTGAACTCCGTTGGTGGTGATAGAATTGGTCCAGTAAATGCTGATGTCTCATTACTCAATGGTGGTGCTATATCATTAATCTGTAGAAAAAAGGTTTTATTTTCTATGTGAAATATAGCATTATTTCATAAAGTTGAAAAATCATGTTCATTTTTTTTCCATACCATCCATAAAACTCAATTCCTTCTAGAATTATTTAAACTAAATACTTTTTGCTTAAAGCATTATTTACAGAACAAATGCATAATAAATTACAAATTTTGTTAGTAACATAGACACAAACACACAATAAAATAGTGAAAATCATTACATTGTTATTGAATTTACAATATCTCAATGAATTATCGAGTAGATGCGGCGCATGCACCGCTCACACACACACACACACACACGCACACACACACACACACACACCCACACGCACACACACACACACACACACCACGCACACACGCACACACACACGCTGAAATATTCTTAAAGGTTGAAATTGCGTTTCTAACCCCTTAGCCTATATTCCATTAGCCTATAACGTGCTGTGGAAACAGCGTCAGATAGAAATGCGCTGTGGAAACAATTTATGCGAGGTCTGAATTTCTACTTCAAAAATTCTTAATTTTCTCATAACTTTTGATGGATTAAGGTAAACGAAATAATTTAAAGATATTCAAAATCAGCATTAAAATACAATTCAGTTGATATGTATAATGAAAAAATTTCAGCGCTCGGATCAAACATAAGAAGTAATGATATGGAAATATATGCCATTCAATCATTACATCGATATTGAATTTACACTGTCTCAATGAATTATCGAGTAGACGTGGCGCATGCACCGCTCACACACACACGTACACACACACACACACACACACACATACAACAATCATTACGCCGTTATTGAATTTGCAATATTCTTTATACTATCTCAATGAATTATCGAATAGATGCGGCGCATGCACCGCTCACACACACACACACACACACAGACACACACACACACACATACACACACACACACACACACACACATGCGCACACACGCTGAAATATTCTTACAGGTTGAAATTACGTTTCTAGCCCCTATATATATATATATTCCATTAGCCTATAAGTAGTCAGATAGAAATGCGCTGAAGTCAGATAGAAACGTGCTGCGGAAACAAATTATGCGGTGTCTGAATTTCTACTTCAAAAGTTCTTAATTTTCTCATAACTTTTGATGGATTAAGTTAAACGAAATAATTTAAAGATATTCAAAATCAGCATTAAAATACAATTCAGTTGATATGTAGTGAAGCATTTTTCTACTCGTAAACTAATTTTTAAAACTAAAAAGTTACCCCCTCCTCCCTCAGAAATTTCAGAAAGACGCAAAAGAGTGCTTTCTTTGCTAATAAAAAAAATGAATTATATTCAGCTATCTCTGAGGGGAGCAGAGAAATTTAAAACAATGGTTGGGGGCGGGGGATTAACATTTTAATATCTCTGACATACACTTTTACGATGTTGAAAAATGTCGAAAAGACTAATTCATTAACCTATAGAAAAAAGGTTTTATTTTCTATGTGAAATAACCATTATTTTATAAAGTTAAAAAAAAACATGTTCATTTTTTCACCCCATCCTCAAAACTCAATTCCTCCTAGAATTATTTAAACTAAATACTTGCCTCCACCTCCACCCCCATCCACCCCCTCCCACAGAAAGTTCAGAAAGACGCAAAAGAGTGCTTTCTTTGCTAATAAAAAAAAATGCATTATATTCAGCTATCTCTGAGGGGAGCAGAGAAATTTAAAACAATGGTCGGGGGACGGGGAGATTAACATTTTAATATCTGTAACATGAACTTTTACAGTGTTGAAAAATGGCGAAAAGAAAATACTTAAAAAAAAACAAAAAAAAGTTGGATAGAAATAGGTAGAAGCTAGAGGTGAAAATACTCACATTTCCAAATTCAGACTGCTGTTGAGTGCCGTCCGTTTCTTGCATAGATGTGGTGGCGATGTCACTGGCTTGTACAGGTGAGCCAGTGGGGCTCCCCATCGTGTGAGCAACCATCCATTCTCTTTTCAGCTTTCTACCTGGCTGCATAGGAGTTGGCACTGGTGAGTTTGGGCAGGCATTGCCGGTCTGGAATGGATGTGAGTGGCCCCCAATGGACCGCCTATCTCCACTTGTTGTATTGGAGCAACGCCGTTAGTCTTAGCTCTCTTTTCCGGGGGAGAGTAATTGTAGGAATCCTCTTCCTTAAAAAAGAAGGCAAAATTTAGCATGGAAAAAACAATTCCCTTTTTACAGAAGAAAAAATTAGTCTGCACAAAGAATCTCCTCTAACCACACGGAATCAAGGAACAGAGTCTCTCTCAAACCCGTAAAGCTCTTTTAAAAGATACAAGAATTACTTATTTAACACAAAAATTTCGTTTTTAACGGATACCAAGTAAAGAAAAACCGCGTTAGAATTGATTCATTGCCCTCTTCCCTGTCATATATTTTTATAAAAGCCTCTTAATCTTCTGTGAAGTCCATTTGCTTTCATCAAATACAATTGAAAAATATCTGTCTAATTTGGCCAAAAAATAAACTCTTTTGTCAATGAGTCTTGAGTCGCACATTTCCATCTTTTTTGTTTTCTTAATCCCGATAAGACGCATGCCAAATGTTGTTTTGAAATCATCCCCTCTTTGGTAACAGGTTAACCACAGATGGTTTTATTTAGAGCGGAAAAAAGACAGTACATTTTAAACGCACGATTGGAAAAGGATATTTTTGAACGAAAAAGAACTAAAACTACAGAATTATGATCGTAACACAGCAGTGGATGAGAGAGCTTTTGTTTTACATAATAGAAAAAAGCATACTTAGCGTTTTCTAATGACTATACTCATCATATTTTAAAGGTTTATATTGTTGGAGGGGATGGGGGCTAAGTCCCCCTGAAATTTGAATTTACTGGTAAATGCTTTTTATCTGGAAATAAATTAAAAAATTTAATAAGCTGTACTCACATTGAAAATAGAAATATCCATTGTTTTCAAAGTTAATAATATGAAGTGTACTATGCTTGATGTGTTAAAACATAATGAAAATTAAATTCCAATACATGACCATTTTATACGATATTTCAAGGACGAAAAAAAAACGGATGTTGAGTTACATAATTTCGTGCGTGCTCCCAAAACATGTTTGACTACTTTATATCATACCAGTTTTTTTTAAGAATGTACACGTGAACTTATGACGTACATTCATTGTGCAATTGACAACAAAAACAAAAACCTTGGCAGCTTTTCAAAATGTTCACGTGTAAATACAGTGTCTCAAGCATGGGTTTTTCTTGCGCAATTCCAATGTACGCTTGAATGTACGCTTGAAATCTATTACACTTTTGAACATATTCTTGTAGGCGTGAATGTACGCTTGAATGTACGCTTGAAAGCTTTATATAAGATACTACTCCTGTTTGGCTAGTTTCTTGTATCATGATCGCTAAACAATATCTTGCGGGTTTTCCAGCTAAAAGAACTGTACCATTATTTTCTCTCTTATTTACTGGCTTGAGAATGGCGGGAAAATTCAAATTTTTTAAAACCATATAGGTTTAAACATAGCCGTCATCTAGACGATTAGGCCACGTTTTATGAATGAAGGGGTATAGATGACTCTTTTTGGCTTTTATTCCGTATGAGGGGTCTGCCCTCTTCTTAAGTGCCCACTCTTTACACTAAAGTTCTATAGCGCTATTCTCAAAACATCTATGAGTGCAATGAACATGCAACCAATTGCCTTTCAAAACATTTTAACTGAAAGTTGTGTATTTGTTGTTTTGTTGTTTTTTTTGCATTTGCATTCTTATGATCAATTTTTTTTTAAGTTTTCAAAAAAAAATTCATAGAAAAGTGAAGATACGAGTTAAACGACGAGCAGAAATAAACTCCTATAATAATTCAAGGTTAAACAGGCCGGAATTACTATCAAAGAATAAATTAAACCCAAAATGAAGAGGAATTAATATTAATTTCTGCTCTTCTAAATTTTTAATATTTTAAAAATTTTACTCTTTACTTTTCAATATTTTTTTTCAAAAAGCTTTTATTTATATTTCTCTTCATTTTTACTGCCATGATTTTATTGTAGTCTAATATTACGAATATCATTTCAGTTTTCAGGTTGTCTGCTTAAGAATTAAAATATTCAATTCTAATAAGTAATCAGTGGCATAAGGTAATCTGAGTGTTGTCTTTGATTGTGTTCAAAATAATCAATGTAGAAATTTCGTTCAATTTAAAATCAAAATTTAGGACGGTTCTTGAACTAAGCTTTTGACTCAACAGCGATTTCTAGATAATATAGGATGCTTAAAAGAATCTTCGCGGGAGAATGTTCCAAAGATTACGTATGAATGATAATAAAACAAGGAAATGAATACGTCCGACACATCACTCAACTATCTTTATTTCTGACTATATAAACTTTTTGGTCATTTTGACATGAATGTATGCTTTGTGCGGAGTGAAGAAGATTTCATTTTGACAACCTGGATGCATATAATATCTTTTGGCAGAGCTCAACGCCCCTCAACATTCCTTGAAAGTTTCAGCCTAATTTCCTTAAATATTTCGGTACTTTTGTCTTATAGCCACCACATTCAAGATCTTGTATCGTGAACATGAGGCAATAACCGGTTTTCATGGTCTTTATATCAGACAATATTAGCTTCGACTCGGTGGGAAACTACATTGTACCTATATTTTAATTAAATATTTAGTTGGTATTTCGGTTAGGTTAGGTTAGTTTAGGTTACGTATTTAATATAATGTGGTCTGGGTGGCCCCCCTGTCATAATTCTTTGTTGTAGTTTTCATAATTTTGTTAATAAAGTATTATATGTTTATCATATTTTGTTTTATTTCATTAGCATTAACTAAACTTCACTTCTCGACAGAACTTGAGTGTGGTGGCTACAAGACACAAGTACCGATATTTCCCATGCATTCTTTTGACAGCCAGGAGTGTACACATTGTGTCTCCAAAATTTTGTTCAACATCTCTCAAGATTTCCTGAAAATTTCAACTTAAAACCCTTACCGTTCCTGAGATATTGGGAAAAAGTCATTTTGACTACCTAGATATAGATAGTGTCTTTTGATCTACTTCAATAGCGCCCTGAATATTCACTGAAATTTTCAATCCATTCCTTTTTTCAACTTAAAGCCATTCCTAAGAAGTTTCATTGTAATTGGCTTAGGTATCCCTGGGGTATTGCAGACACTACTTTGACAGCCTGGATTCACATAGTGTATTTGATTTAATTCAATATCACTTCAACATTCCATCGAAGTTTCAACTTAATACCAATACCCTTAGCTATTCCTAAGGTATTGCATATATGGTACATTGACAACCTGAATATACATAGTGTCTTTTGATTAAGTTCAACATCCCCCACAATATCCGATGCAAGTTTCAACTTTACACTTAGTTGTCCAGTAAAAATTGGAGAACAACCCTTTTGACAACCTTGATACACAGAGTATCGGCATTACAATCAACATTCACGGACAGTTTCAGCTTTATACTCATAGCGGTTTCTGAGATGTTAAAAATACGCTCTTTTGACATCCTATATAAGCAAAATATCTTTAGATTTTGTTGAACATTCCCTTTATCCTTCTCTGAAGGTCTATTTAATACTCTTAACCGCTCCTGAGCTATTGCAGATGCGCCGTCTTGACAGCCGGGATGCACATAGTATCGTTTTATTTAGCTCAACATTCCCTTTAATTTCAAATAAATATTATTAGTCGTCGCAGTAATATTGTAAATACGACCTTTTGACAACCTGGTGGCACATAGTGTCGTTTGTTTGATTTCAGCATTATATTAAAAATTTTAACTTAATATCCTTAGCCATTCTTGAGATATTTTATAATATTCTTAAGATTCCTAAGATTTGCAGATATGATTTGTTGACAACCTGGATGCACACAGTGTCTTTTCATTTAGTTCAAATCCGCCTCAGCATTTTTTTAAAGTTTCAGCGTAGCAGACTTAGCCGTTCCTGAGATACTGTAGATATACCTTTTGACAACCTAATCGCACATAGTGCCTTTTGAATTTATTTAACAATCCCCTCATAATTCTCTGAAAGTTTCAACTGAATGTCCTCATCTGTTCTAAAATTTTGCAGACACGCCATTTTGATAATCCGGATGCACATCTTTGGGGACAAAATATAACCATAAAACTTTGGACAAAAGCTACCGCGGGGGAAATATTTATTATATTGCTGTGGAGTAATTTTACCATTATGTTTTATACTTTTTAATTCATTTATAATTTTGTTAGCAGATTGATCAGTCTGATCGTGGGTTATAATTGTATTGTACATATAGGCTACAACTATAACCCACGATCAGATAATTGTATCGTACATATACAACTATAACCCACGATCAAGATCAATTTGTTAACAAAATTATAAATGAATTAAAGTTTAAAACATAATGGTAAAATTACTCCACAGCTATACAATAAATTTTTCCCCCGTGGTAGCTTTTGCCCAAAGTTTTATGGTCTACCAAAATTACATAAGCAAGGCATTCCTTTAAGGCCCATAGTATATTTCCAATTACGTAATTCTTTTTACCAGCAAATTAATGGTTTAGCCATGGGCGCGCCCCTCTCCGGGTTACTGGCGAATATTTATGTGGAACATATTGAAAATTGGGCACATAGATTCGTATTTCTTGAAACATATCTTTTGGGGACGTTACATGGATGACGTGATTTCACTATGGAATTATGGGGAAAATGAACTTAATGGGTTTATAGATCACCTTAATACATATGATAGAAATTTACAGTTTACTTTAGAAATAGAAATCGCAAATAAAGTCGCATTCCTAGATGTGTTAATTATTCATAGCTTTGATAAACTCAATTTTACTATTTATAGAAAACCAACACAAAATAATAGATATTTTCATTTTAAATAAAGCCCCCCCCCCCTACAAGTTAAAAGAGCTGTCTTAATTTCTCTCGTTGACCGTGCCCTAAACATTTGTTCTGATTCCCACATCACAACAGAACTAAACTTTATCAGGGACATACTTTTTGGAAATGGGTATCCTATTTTATTTATTCATAGTGCAATTAACTGTAGACTGAAAAGACACTCCCGTAAAATTAATGATAGTTCACAGTGTGAAATTTCTGAGAAGCCCTAAAACATAATTTACCTTTCCTACATCCCAAAAATCACTACAAATCTTAAAAAAGTTTGCACACATGTATGTAGTATATACCAATAATTTCAAAATTATAAATTTCCTAAATTCTGGTAAAAATAAAACCCTAGTTCCTCGCCAAAGAGGGGTCTATCAAATATCATGCGATTGTGGCAAATACTATGCAGGTAGAACACACCAAAATTATTTCTACTGTTTAATTTGATTCTGCTTTAGGCAGCCATGTATTTGAAAATCCTAGCCACAATATACTTTTTGATGAATTTGCCCTTATTAGTAATGACCTAGGTATAAAACAGGTACTCTGAGAAGTAATTGAAATCAGACTTAAGATTAATAATAATATTTCCTTAAATAGGGATTTGGGGGAATATACACTAAATGCGCTATACACAAATTTAATTAAAAATGATCTTACAAAATATTTAAAAAAAAACAATAGATATTATCACAGAACCGGTCACAAAAAGACCTTTGATGTTAGCTGCCAAAAGGCTGGATTAGCAATAATAACGTGTTTTTAAATTATTTTTCTTTCATCTCATTGAATCGCCTTGTTTTACCTCACTTTTTTATTAGTCCTGGTTGAACTTCGCTGAAGTAAGGATGCTGGGACTGCTTTGAAAAAAATTTTAATTTTTAGTTTGATTGGTCGCAGGTTGCTGTAAGTCTTTCTTTTTTAATTATATTTTCCTCTTGCTGAGGACGACCCTTGAACATAGGGCCGAAATATTCATTCAAATTTATTTCCACTGTTTTACAAAAAAAAATTTCCCTATTGTTCTTCGTGCTTTTGATGTGCGTTCGTAATATTTTGCTGACATGTCTTTTTGATAATTTAGATGCATATACTGTCTGTTTGATTTAGTTCAATATCTTCCTCGACATCCTCTGAAAGTTTGAGCTTATTACCCTTAGCTTTTCCTGAGTTATTGCACAAGCCCATTTTTCCTGTATGAAACGTATGCTTAAACAATTACCAGTTAATAATATTTACGATCCTAGACCCAGGGCCTGCGGAGGTCTTGTCATCACTGGAGGCACATTTTATTGGACCTTCAGACTATTTTGAACAAAATGGTTTTTTCAAACTTTGATCGAATATATTTTGTTGAAGGGGAATGATAGTTTTGGCTATGCATGGCTATTGGCTATAATTTACTATATTTGGCTACAAATAATTCGGCTAAATTGTCTGTAATATCTAGTCATTGACTATAATCTATTCTTCTATATAGCTTTGGCCAAATAGCTTACAGCCAATAATAGCCAGAGGTAATATATATTCAAATAGCTCATAGCCAATAGCTTTATGTGGCCAAATAGCCGATTAACTTACATAGCTACAAATAGCCAAAAGCCATATATAGCCAAATAACTAAAAGCCAATTGCCTCGTTTAGCCAAATAGTTTATAGTCAATATGTGACCGAATAGCTTATCGTCAAATAGTTTACAACTAATAACAGAAAATAGCCATGTGTAGCAAAATAGCTTATAGCCAGTGAATATGACTATGACTAACACTGTATAGACTATATAGTGTATATAAACACTATATAGTGTTTACTATATAAACTTTATAATACTATATAAACACTATGACTAACTTGGAAGATGCCAAAAGTTACATTCTTTTTTATTGTTTTTTTTTTCTATTGATGCACTATGATCTTCTTCCAGTTGTCGCAAACAGCAGAGAATATTTTTTGTGTAAATAAAGTTTAAAGGTTATCTATATAGATTAAATTTTAACGGTTTAAATTTTATTTAAATACAAATAGTTTGATATTAGAGTTACAGAATTTCGGAATGTAATAAAATGTAAGAAAGTCAGAATTTAATGTAAGAATCTAAAGTTTAAAATGAACCCAAAATTCAGGTTTACAAAAACTTGTTTTTTTTTTCTAAACGCGTTTTTTAACTTTTGACGAATTTAAAATGATATGAATAGATTAGATCTACATTAAATTCGTTTAAATGTATCTATTTCGGAAGTTTGATATTGCTGATATAATTTCAGATGGTGATGATTTGAGAGGAAACTCAAAATCCAAAAGGGTGCGAACAACTTTCACCGAAGAGCAGATGGCTGTACTTCAAGCTAACTTTGTTCTTGATTCCAATCCAGATGGCCAAGATCTCGAAAGGATAGCAAATTTGACTGGATTATCCAAAAGGGTTACACAGGTATTGATTGATTTTAAATAACTAAATACCAAGACATTGAAATAAAAAAAAATAATATAAAAAAATTACGTGTACCTTTCGTGTTTTCAGCAAAGCACTAGGTCTGTATAATCCTCAAAATATAGGGAAATTTTACAATCAGTTTATTTAACAGCCAGTATGTTCATATAGCCAAAAAACTTGTAGCCAGTAGCCTTGTATGGGCAAATAGCCTAATCTAGCCAAATAGTTTATAGCCGATAATATGCAATAGGCTGAGTCATATGTTGTTAATATCATAATTTTTGTAGAAATTATGCTGCATAGTCTGAGAAGCAAGTTTGTTGTTTTTTGGTTAAGTTTTAATTTGGCATCATTGCTTCTATTCGAAAAACTTTGGGAGATTGCTGTTAATTTTGTAACAAGTACTTGGTTTCCACAAAATTGGCTCCCATGGCTTTTCGAGCTACTACTACTACGACTAACAACTCACCGCAGCAAAAATCCGCTTGAGGCCACACAGCTACGCACGCTCCTCCACATCCCAATCTAATCAGCGCCACCCTCTTTCGCAGGGGTTTCCACTTCTCTTAAATATTCCTTACGACGCCCTCCCATCCCAACCAAGGACGACCTGCTTTCCATTTAGTCTTAGACAGTTGGCCGAAAACGACAATCTTTGGCAATATGTCATCCTTCATCCGCAGAATGTACCCTAGCCATCTCAAGCTTTCCCTCGTTATAGCCCTAGAAAGCGGGATTGAACCACACTTTTCGTACAGCCTACTGTTTGGAATAGGGTCAGTCAAACGGGTACGCAAAACGGCAAATTCTCTGGAAAACATCTAGCATATCTTTCTTCATTTTTCGGAGCGCCCATGCTTTAAAACCATATTAGACCACTGTCAGCTTTGTAGCTTCCAATATTTTAATCTTGGTTTGCAGACTTTCCTGTTCTTCCAAGTTTTTTTCAATTGTGAAAAAAACACCTTGGGCCTTGGCTATTTTATTTTAAAATCTTCACTGCACCCACCGTCTTGACTAAAAATGCTCCCAAGGTAGATGAAGTTTTCCACTTGATCGACCTTTTCCTTCGTCATCTGTTCATCTTCACTCATTCCTATCCTTAGCGACTTAGTCTTCTTAATATTAATTTTAAACCTATTCTAGCACCCTGAACTTGCAAAACCTCAAAAGTTCATTTATTTTGCTCAAATATTTATCTAGGGCTCTTAAATCATCAGCATAATCGAAGTCTAGGAAAGCTGATTTTAATTCGAAACATGCTACTAACCTTGCTACCTACCTTAACTGCAGCAGTGTTATTTTAGTAATTAGCACTAATTACTTTAATGTATTTGTCTGGTATGTACAAGGATAATACCCTCGCTAAAGCTCTTCAATCAGGTGAATCAAACGCTTGCTCATAATCCGCAACACTGAAGAGTAAAGGTGTTTGATGACTCAGGCACTTCTCAATTATTGACCTAAGAGTGAAAATTTGGTCGACACGTCCACCACGCTTCCTAAAACCGCACGGTTCTTCTCTTAAAACTTTGTCTATAGCATCCCGAAGTCTAAAAAGTACCATCATACTTAGTAATTTGCTACCTACAAAATAAAAGTCTGTGGTTAATATTCCAATACAACCATCACAAATCTAAACACGGTAATTGTGGATTCAGTGATTGTTGATCACACTTTGATTAAATCAGAGTTAAAATATCTGCTTATATAATTATGACAATATAATCAGTATGAAAATTATAACCAGTATATTGCTAATAGTTGCGTATAGTCAAAGAGTTTACAGCAAATAATTGCCAATATCCGTGTGTAGCCAAAAAACCAGAATGCACCTATGTTTATCAAGCATATATTAACTAAGTATAACCAATATATAGGAAAAAGCCCCATATAGCCAAATAATTTATAGTCAATATTAGCCAACATACACATATAGCCGGATAACATGTATATGTCTAAGCATAACAGGAATACAATATCTAACTAAAACAAATAAAGCCAGTATTAAAGGGTTGGTACTTGCAAGGATTTTATTTAAAGACCGCCTTTTAAATACCTCTGAGCTGGAAATATTATTGTTAGTAGTAAAGGACGGTCCCATGGGGGGGGATGTGGGTCATATCATTTACGTAACGTATAAGCTACTTTTATTGAATTGCAGGGAAAGGTCACTTTAAATAATATCAATAAGAAAAAGTTATAACACTCTATTTTTATACATTTCTAACCCCACGCTCAGTCGAATTGGATGCAAAGTAAATACAGCTGATTTTAGGTAATCACATACATGTTACTGTGAGTTTCCAGAATCTGGTTAATGTCGACATTCACCGTTGAATGTCCGAAATTCCTTTTTTTCTGCTTGGATTCAATTAGCTTTGTGAATCAGTTTTTTCAGTCTTATGCAAGCTTTGATGGTAAAAAATTAAGTAATATTAGGTTAAATTGGTTTTAAATCTCAAAAATGGATTACAAACCTAACTCAACGTAAACTAACCTGTCACCATCAATACTTGCATAAAACTGAAAAATTTGACTGGCAACGCTGACTAAATCCAAGGAGAAAGTTTTACCTTAATACTTCATGCTTTTTGGATATCCAGGATCGGTTCTAGGCGTTTATCCCCCTCCGATTACCCCCCCCCCCTCCCCCCGGAAAATACCTCCCAGAAAATACCTCCCCGCAAAGTACCCCCGCGGAAAATACCTCCCCCATGGAAAACAAGGCTTTCCAAATTTGAAAATTTTATTTGAGTTTTTTTTCCGTAGAAAGAATCTGGTAGGCTACTTGTGTATTATGCGCCATTCACTCAAGTTTACGCCATGTCAATCTCAAGAACAAACCGGTTTGTTCGTTAGTTTTTTTCAGCTTAGTGCGAGACAAGACAAAGACAAGTGACAGAATATATGGGAAATATATAATTTGGGCTATATATTTGCACCGAGGGGCTAATAACAGGTGTCCCTTCCTTCGTGCCTTCGGCACACCTGAAACAGCGTGTTCCTGGAAGCGAAGGAACACAGTTTTATCTGTGGCTTATGGAAAGCGTACGGCGCGTTTTTTACGACGGCAAACTTTCTCCTCTTGAGAGGTTATCTTTTCTTGGTCGTGGTGTTTACTGCGTTCGACATTGGAGATCCTGGGTCCTAAAAAGTGGACATTATGCTTTGAACGAGAATTTATTACCACAAACCTTTACCATTGCCTAGAGATAAATATGTATTCCCTAGTGCTTCTCATTCGTCGATTCAAACGGCTTGGGCTCGAACGTCTTTTCAAACTCTCCGACATGAATAGCCAACCGTGTGAAGAGTTTTTTAGGAAGATGCGGTCTCAAACCAGCACTTACAGTACTGTAATAAACTTTTCGTTCCTCCAACTTCTACATCGAATTCGTCGATATGAAAGTATAACGGATTTTGAAGCTCAATATTCTAATGAACAGTTGTCCTTGCCCAAGGCCAAGCGAGTTAGATCCATTGGTGTTGTGTCTGTCAGTCCCGATTTTTCTTTGCCCGGGGATGATGAAATCAAGCTCGAGCTAGGGTGAGCTCGTATTGAAAGCCAGCGAATAATGAATGCCTTGATACCCGACGACGTACTTTCTGCTTTCGGTCACCAAGTACCGAATGTTCGTCTTTCTGTACTTCACGATAGTGACTCAGACGATGACTCATAGGAAAATACTCTGTCCAATAAGCAGGAAAAGGTTTCCGTGACTGACACTGAATCGGGCTCGGAAAGTGACGGCATCTTTGAAGATTTGCCAGTGATTGCTCACTGTGTGAAACACCAAGTTGAGAAAAATTGGGTTAGTGAGCCTGTGACGAACATGAAGAATTCTAGGTTTTGTCTTGTCAAGACTTCTGACGGCTCCATAACACCAATAAAAAAGAAATCCACGCTGTTGTGGCTTCTGAGGGAAAGCTCTGAGAAGCTGAGTAGTGACCGATTAAAACGGGTGATGGTCCAGGGCCGACGAGTAGGACTACGTGAGTCGCCAGAAACCAATGCAGAGGTCGGTGTGAAATCGGAATTGCGTATCGGGGAATGGTGCGTTTACAGACCGGTTGGCAGGGGAAAGAGAGTATTAGTTGGGCGGGTCACACAGTTTGGCTACTTGTCTGGGCGAAGATGCCACTCTGGTACCCATTCAGTCTCTGACCAGTTCACATCTTAAAACATAAAAGTACATTTCATGGATTAATTTTTTACTTGTGGACAAACCTAGGCACGGAGCCAATTGATTCTGTGTAAAAAGAAATTTATTAAGCTAAAATCTGATTACACAAGTGACTTGCATGTGATTACGGCTTAAGGATTATTTATGGATTGTGGCTTTGGATTAATATTCAGCACTATTATCACCTGAATCGTGCATTGAAATACTTGGACTACTTGCAATTACTTGAAATTATTTGCAAATTACTGGATTAATTGGCCCACTCAAAGATAAGTCATTATTTATTTTCAGTGCTACGCTCATGTCAAAATTCAAGCCTTTTGATATTGTTTTCGCTAGTTTCAAAAGTTACCCCCCTTGGCCAGCAATTGTTTTGCAGTCAAAAAGTGGTGCTAAAGGATTATGGAGATATACAGTTTTTTGCTACGGCGATCATTCTGAGCACCAAGTGGCAGAGTCTAACTTGAAATTACTTTCGGATAACCCTAGTGCTCGCAAAAGAACGGAAAAAGATGTTGGTAAAGCATTTACCGAATTAGATTCGTTTCCAGACATTTATAAATCGTCATCACCTACTTATCTAGCATTAAACCCAGCGAGCGTTATTGCAGAAGACTCACTGGCACCTAGCCTAATCCTGCAAAAATAGCTTTTACCCAGGATGAATTAAATCGGACACAGTTAAGGCTAATCTATCAGACCCTGATACAGCAAATCAAGCAATTGATATTATAGTAAAAAAAATTCATGATGCTATTTCCATTGATTACAACCCAAAATTCCAAGAAATAGAAAAATCACTCAAAGGACTATTTGCAATGGTTAAAAGCTTGGAAAGTAGGATTTTGTCATTGGAATCGAAAGTGGATGATTTTGAACAAGAAAAGATGTTGGATTGCTTAGTGATGAATGGAGTAAGGCAGAGGCCTGGAAATGATCTAAAGAAAGAAGTATCGGTTATCATTAAAGACAAGATGTTGGTCCCTGGTTTTGAAGTCAATAATATTGTAAATGTTTATCGATTTAGTTTGAATGACTCTAACGATCAATCTAAAGTGTCTCCAGTGCTAATACGCTTCAAAAATATGGAATTAGCTCGAGTTTTTTTTCAAAGAAAAGACTAAACTAGCAAAGAGTGGAATATTTTTATCAGAATCGCTAACAAAAAAGCGTCGTGAAATTTTAAATGCGGCAAGAGATTGCTTCGGTAAATTTAATGTATGGACTGACCGCGGGCAATTTTGGCCAAACCACCTGGTCAATCAATGATACGAAAGATTCGATCATTCGCAGATTGTGCTTAGATTTTTTTTTTTTTTTTTTTTTTTTTTTTTTTTTTTTTTTTTTTTGCATGTATGTTTTATGATTTAATGCCATAACTAAAATCTATTGTCTTTTTTTTACTGGCAAATTAGAAACGCCCCCAGTTGTAGGACGACTTTTTGAGCTTGAAAATAACCCGTTAGATGTTTTAAGCATTATCAACAATTCTATCGGACATGTCAGCAGTGATTTGACCACAGTGAACCACGCAGTAATAAGTAAATATGTTTCTAGTCTAAGGGAGGCTGTCAAGTGGGATGGATATTTTCCAGTGCTCCAGTTGAATATTCAGGGTCTTTGTTCTTCAATTGACCATCTAAAACAGATTGTTTCTGATGGGCTACCTGACGTTGTTGGTTTATGCGAGACTTTTTTAGGTTCTAAAAATGATATGCTTTTGGATTTGCAAGGTTATAAAATGGAACGACTGAATCGACAAAAGATGGCCAAGGGTGGTCTTGCTTTGTATATATCTAATAATCTCCCATATTCTCTTAGAATGGATTTATCCAGAAATATCGAAGGTGTCTTTGAGTCACTTGTCGTAGATATTAAATGTGGAGGTAAGGATTTAATTGTTGGTATTATTTATCGATCTCCTAGTGGCTCTATTCCACTGTTTCTACACACCCTTAATGATCTACTGGATACCATCCTAAAACAGTCGACTGAATTAATTATTATGGGAGATTTTGATACAAACTTGATGGATATAAAGTCTTCTGTATCGTTGGATTTTCTGTCGTCCATGCTTGCCGCAGGTACTTTACCTTCAGTATGTATCCCATCTCGCATAACAGAGAGTACGTCATCTCTGATTGACAATATTTTCTGTATGGCTACCTAGATCCAAAATTATGTTTTAGTGAGCGACATTTCCGATCATTTCCCTGTTTACTCTAGATACTGTTTTGATAAACTGACTATTGAGAGGACTTTTGAGTCTGGTAAGAGGCCTTTTAGGTTTGGTGAAGTGGAATTGATGCTTCTTAGGTATAGATTGGCAGAAATTTCTTGGGGTGGTTTTGAGAGTGATTCTGATTTTTTTAATTTATTTGATACTTTTTATGAGTCTATTAAAGACGCTGTTTTTGATATTTGTTCTGTTTCAACTTCTAATCGTAAGTCTAAGAATGCTTTTCCTCTAAATCCTTGGATGACCCCTGGTCTCCTTAGGAGTTGTAGGAGAAAAAATAATCTCTGGGGGGCCTTTAAGTCTGCTAGCCCTTCAATGAAAGCTATTTGCTTTCAGCGATTTAAAATTTATAGGAATATTTATAATTCTGTGTGTCGAAAAGCCAAGTCCCAGTATTATTTTAATTGTTTTTCAGATTGTGGTAAAGATATACGAAAAACTTGGCAGGTTTTAAATTCTGTCCTTAGGCCCTCTTTCCAGTCTCCATCAGCCCCTTCTTTTTTGGATCTCGATGGCAAAATCATCGAAGGTGAACTGAATGTTCAAGATGCATTTACTTCATATTTTGCGAACATTGGTAAAAGGACCGCTTCGGCTGTTGGTTCTTCTCCTTCAGGATCCAACTTCAGGTCTTATCTTGGGCCACCTTGTATGAAGTCAATGTTTTTGGAACCAGCGACAGAGAAAGAAATTGCTAAAATTGTTATGGGATTGAAAGATTGTTCGTCGTCTGGCCCCTGATAATATTCCTACTAAAGTAATTAAGTTCATACTTCCTTCCATTATTTATCCCTTAACAAAACTTATTAACCTCTCCTTTCAGCATGGTATTTTCCCGAGTAGTCTCAAGCGTGCTCGAGTCATCATATTATATAAGGGGGGGGACACGAAATGATCCAGGCAACTATCGGCCAATTTCTTTGTTGTCTGTGTTTAGCAAAATATTTGAAAAGGCGATGCTTTCTCGTCTTAATAATTTTCTTACATCTAAAGATTTTTTTTTCACAATTTTGAATTTGGTTTTCGAGCAAATCATTCGACTGAGCATGCTTGTGCATTTTTACTGAATTATCTTCACTCTGCCATAGACTCCCATTTGATTCTTGCTGCTTTGTTTCTGGATGTTCGTAAAGCCTTTGATTCTTTAACTCACAGTGTTCTTCCATTTAAACTTTCTCATTTTGGCGTAAGAGGTAGTTCGTTTTATTGGTTCAAGTCTTTCTTGTCTGGAAGAATAATTTTTTTTGATCTACTTTTTCGCTCACCATCAAGTGTTGACCAGGGGGTCCCTCAAGGGTCAGTTTTAGGGCTGGCACTGTTTTTAATTTATATAAATGACCTAATTTTTGCAGTTAGAAATAAAAATCCCCTTTATTGCTGTTGTCTATGTCATCCAACAGTCTCCCTTACCCATAAATATATTTTGCATACCTCGGATTCTCTTGTTACTTTTGCCGATTATACCACCCTTATTACTTCTGGAAGAACAGAGGATGAGGTTCGTACAAAGTTAGTGGACCTCTTTGAGAGAGTTTCAATTTGGTTTGATGCTAACTCTCTTGCCTTAAATGTTTCTAAAACTAGTTTTTTAGTTTTTTCTCGTATATCCCAGGCTTGTCCTCAATTATCTGAAATTCATATATCCAAAGGCTTTATTAGTAGACCAAAGGATGGCCATGTCCGTTTCCTAGATATCCTCCTAGATGAAAATTTATCTTTTAAACACCATATTGATTTGATTAAAATGAAGGTATGCAGAAACCTCGGTATTCTAAGAAAACTAAAACATATCTTTCCAGGACTAATTCTAAGAATCCTATTTCATAGCTTAATTCATTATTATGTTTCCTATTGTTCAGTCATATGGATGTCTACTTTCCCTTCTTTTCTCCAACCGCTTTCGAATACTTATGATAAAGCTATAAATCTTATCCAGGATGTAAATCGTTCGGTAACTAAACCGTTATTTGATATTAAAAAACCTTATATTCTTTCCTGTGCGTCTTTCGCTTTTCTTCAGCTCCATGGTGATATTCCTAGGTCCCTTAGGTTTACGTCTTCTTTGATTTCTGATCGGTCAAATTATCAACTCCGTAGTTCTTTAAATATTCAAATTCCCCATACACCAACAATAAGATCCGATTTTAATCCTCTTGTTGTGTGTCATTTGACATGGAACACCCTTCCCGATTCGGCTCGAGAATGCCACTCGTTTGGCACCTTCAAAAGACAAGTAAAAAAATATTTGTTTTCATGTGATTAATTTTCTTTACTTTTGCCTGCTGCCAATAGTTTTTTTTCATTTGATTTTTTTTTTTTTTAGATGTTGTGATTAACTGTAGTTTGATAAAACTTATTTAGTGAACTCTCCTTTTTTTTTTTTTTTTTTTTTTTTTTTTTTTTTTTTTTTTTTTTTTTTTTTTTTTAATGAAGCAAATGCTTTACATCTTAAAAGTTCAAAAGCTTATGTTTATATGTTTAAATATTAATGTTATGTTTATATTGTTTAAATCTTAAGCGTTTTAATGTTTAATGTTTATTTGATTTTTTCATAATCCCCCTCCTACAGGCCATGGAGCCTTTGTGGGGATTTGTAGATTGTTATGTAATAATTTTACTGATATTGGAAAATAAATCTATCTATCTATCTATATCTGTCTATCTAAATCTATCTATCTATCTATCTATTGACACGCAGAATATGGCGATGCCGTTCCCTGACGACATAGGAATTCTGTGCCAGTTGTTCCGACTGAATGCTGATCTCACATTAACTGCCGTATTGGTAGACCAGGGTTACTGTGACTCCAGCCTGTATATCATGCATTCAGCAGAAGCCGTTTCTATGGAAATTGGCACCAACATTGTCCTTGGCTTTGACTCAGACGTCTTCATAAAGCTGAATTCATTTATCACGAAGAAAGGGTTCCACTTTTTGATGTCTCGTTAGCATCGCAATCATCATGTTAAAAATGGCACCTAAACCCAAAACTGACCTCAAGACCATAACCACCACCATCGCCATGTTCTGTGTGTCAACAGAAGTAATTTTGTTTAACATTTTTCAGAGGTAGTTGTTATTTTTCCCCCCTCCCCTCCTCCTCTCCACTCGGTGATATTTTAATACAAAAACATATAAATCTTACAACTTTATACATTATCATATCACCTAAACTTCAAAAAAAAAAAAAAAATTATTATATACCAGTCAATGTATTAGTGGACATGGAGGCGCACTACCATTTAACTTTTTTCTTGCCAAATATCTATCGCTCCCCCCGTTCCAGGGTGTCCTCCCCCCTCTAGGAGACGCTTTTCCGGTGGCATTTTTACTTCAATTTCTTAAAATTCATATCCTTCAATTTTCACTAATACGAATTCGAATTTTAAAGGTGGTCTTCCAAAAGGCTTACTCTTACAACTTTAAAATTTTTAACACAAAATTACTATTTGCTCTCCCGTAGACTGGGCGTCCTCCGTCCACAAGAAACCCATTCTTGCAGTGGCACTTTTTTCCTTATTTTTTTTTCTTTTTTTTCAGCCCTTTTTACTACCAACCTTAATCAACAAAAAAAAACAAAATACAACCAACCCATCAACAAAAAAAACAAAAATAACCTTAATACCGACGTGCATGAGGACACAGAACTGAACAGAATCTTGAACCATGTCTCCTACGGACGAGGAGGCCACCCACGGTGGGGCTGGTCCTTCCAGCTCAAGTGCGTGTGCCCCTCGTCCCCCAATCGCTTGAGTTCTTGATATAATTTTATGAGTCTCGAATGCATTCCGAGATCTAGGGCAGCGGAAGCGATGAGTACCATCGGAAAACTTGTTATGCCCAGTAGAAGACTTAGTAGTAGAAGACTTAGTGTTTATACTTGTGCTAACCGAGCTAAGTTTGATTTACTGAAACTCATTTGTCCAGTTTCTTAGGGTTGTCATTTGAGCTGTGATTATCGAGATGATTACTGAAACATACCAATAAATATCTGAGAAACTAGTTATTTTTTTAGTTGGTTGCTTTACTTAGCGCTTTTTACTAATAACTCGGTAGTAACAGTTTTTCTGACTGTTGCTTTACAGTTTTCTCTTCAAATACCCAAAGGCCCAGGTTTAATACCAAGAAAGTTGGATTCTAAGTACATTCGGGAAAAAGGGATCTGTGTTTCTTCCGGATTCTTTCGTGTCAAAGCAGCAGATTCCTTTTTTTTAGTACAATTAAGAATTCGAGATCCAAGGGTGTGTCTTGGCACAGCCACTAAACAGAAAAGCAGGTATGATAAAAGGGAAAGGGACGTGTGAAGACGTGATAAAAGGCAACTTTTACCGCTGGCCAAGTCATATTGAATAGGGCTGCGAAGCGTGACGTCAATTCTTGGGCGGGAAATTCAAATAACGATGAAACGTGGATGTGTATACACGTTTTTTCGGAACTTTGGCGAATTGTTTTGGCCTAAAATATTTGTCGTAGATCCTACTAATCCACATGAACGTTTTCACGTCGAAATAATACTAGGAATATGGACAATCAGTTGTTAGTTACAACTAGAAACCACGTTTCACGGTACTTTGAATTTCGCACCTTGCTTTTTACGTCATCACCGCGCAGCCCTTTGTTGTATAACTTAAAAACCGTGTTCCGGGATTTTTTTTTGAAGAAAAATCGGAATTTTATTTTTGAGCTGGTGGCAACGCTGCATGTGTAATAGGAAAAAGTGACACCCCAGTGCCATCGTAGAGTTACCTAGTTTTTGCATGGATATCAACAACTTGCAGTCCTCCGTTCTTCTTCTTTAGGTACATATCAGTTGTTTTCAGTCTTGGAGGTTCTTTTCCTTGCCAACTAAACCCGTAAATGATTTTTTCCAAGTTCTAAAAGATCACTTTTGAAGGTGCTAAAATATTCGACAGATACCGAATAACAGGCAAGCTGTATATATTTACATATTGCACCCTTTGGAATATGCCTCCGGTGTGCCTCCGTGCCTCTTGCCTCCAGGTGTCCCTCAAAATGCCCAGTTGTTAACCCCTCGATTTGCACATAAGGGGAAGGGGTTGTAAAGTATTTGGACAGTTTGAATTCAGAAAATAATTATTTGTTCATAATATGTCGAATAATTGTACCTAACACATTTTGCATGCAGACCCGCTATACCTTACCCCCCCCCCCCTAGTGGGTAAATCTATGGCCCAAATTTGTTTCTAAAGTAACGAAGAAAACAACAAAGAAACTAGTTTGTTCTCGAGGGGGTTTTCCGCAGGGGAGGTGTATTTTTCGGGGTTGTAATCACCGGGGAGGGGTGGTAAACGCCGGCCACCCCAGGATCAAATATCGTATTTCACTAGCATTCATTCAGTGAACACCGAGCTTGAAAACAGATATTTTATAGTCTCTGATCAATAAAGAACTGGTTTCTTCAACTAAACGGATTAAAATATAGGTGAAATTTGTTGCGCAATTGACTTTACTTGAGTAAACAAAATTGTAATTAATATTACTACCGGTGAACGAACTCGATTATCCTTAGACTTTGATATTTGACTAGTTTTGGGTTGGAGTTTTGTATTGCAATTTCGGTGAACGAACTCGATTATCCTTAGACTTTGATATTTGACTATATTTGGGTTAGAGTTTTGTATTGCAATTTGCATAGTGATATATTACAATCGGTGAACGAACTTGATTATCCTTCGACTTTGATATTGGTCTATTCTTTGGATTACTACTACTACTACTACTTACAACTCAGCGCAGCACCAAGCCGCCTGAGGCCAACACAGCTACGCACGCTCCTCCTCCACCCCAATCTATTCAAAGCCTCCCTTTTTACACCCGCCCACGAAGTTCCCATTTCCTTTAAATCTTTCTTTATGACGTCCTCCCACCCAAGACGGGGACGACCTGCTTTCCGTTTAGCCCTAGATGGTTGGCCGAAAAGAACAATCTTCAGCAATCTGCCATCCTTCATCCGCACAACGTGCCCTAACCACCTCAACCTTTCTTTCATTATAGCCCTAGAGAGCGGTATTGAACCACATTTTTCGTATAGCCTATTGTTTGAAATACGGTCAGTCAGCCGGGTACCCAGAACAATCCTTAAGCAATTTCTCTGGAAAATATCTAGCAAATTTTCATCCGCTTTTCGGAGCGTCCATGCTTCAGAGCCATATTTGACCACTGTCATCACTGTAGCTTCTAATATTCTAATCTTGATTTGCAGACTTATCTTCCTATTCTTCCAGACTTTTGTCAACTGTGATAAAACACCCTGAGTCTTGGCTATTCTACTTTTAACATCTTCACTCCTCCCACCATCTTTACTAATAATACTACCATGGTAAGTGAAGCTGCCCACCTGATCAATCTTTTCATTACCCAACGTCACCTTTTCATCTTCACTTATTCCTAGCATTAGTGACTTAGACTTCCTAACATTAATTTTCAAACCAATTCTAGCACTCTGAACTCGCAAAAGCTCTAAAACTTCATTCATTTTGCTCACACTTTCATCTAGGATGCTTAAATCATCAGCATAATCCAAGTCCAGGAGGCTTGTTCCTCCCCATTTGATTCCGTGGTCTCCCATTGCCTTTCCTCTACTCCTTAAAGCAAAGTCCATCAAAATAATTCATATAAAGGGGGATAGAACACAACCCTGCTTAACTCCTGATTTAATACAAAACCAGCTGCTAACCACATTTCCTACCTTAACCGCAGCAGTGTTATTCTCGTATATAGCACTAATCACTTTAATGTATTTGTCTGGTATACCATACAAGGATAAAACCTTTACTAAAGCTCTTCTATCAACAGAATCGAACGCTGGCTCATAATCTATAAAACTGAGGACCAAAGGTGTTTGAAAACTCAGGCACTTCTCAATTATTAGCCTAAGAGTGAAAATTTGGTCGACACATCCTCTACCTTTTCTAAAACCACACTGCTCTTCTCTTAAAACTTTGTCTACGGCATCTCTCAGTCTAAAGAGTATCATATTACTAAGAAATTTACTACCTACAGAGACCAGACTAATGCCTCGATAATTACCACACTCTCTTTTATCACCTTTCTTATAAAGTGGCTTTGGCAGGGGAAGAGGCGATACTAGTGGTGGTAGCCTGTACCGTGGTAATATAGGAAGATCGACATATAACTCACGTATAGACTACTACAGGATGGATTTCAGTGAATCACAGAGAATTCCTCCAGAGACACCATTCAATCTTGTAGCTGATCAAAGTGTAAACACAAATTAGCGGTACGCAGGCCATACGCGAGAAAGCGTGGTCAAGTTTGTGTATTGGAATGTTCAAAGACTAAGGAATAAAAAAAAGTGAAGTGGAACTTGAAATAATAAAAATTGATTTTGTTGCGTTAGTAGATTCATGGCACAGGGGTGATGAAGTGCTATCTTTTCGCGGTTTCATAACAGAACATGTTGCCCGTTCTGTGTCAAGGAACTCCCGGCATTACGGTGGTATCTTGGTGCTTTTAAAGAATAATTCTTTTTTGTCTTTTATTAAGCTGAAAAGTGAATCAGAAATCTTGTTTGGATTAGATCGGTATGTCACTCAGGTCTGAAATTATTGGTTTGTGCAGCTTATGTCCCACCGCAATCTAGCTCATCTACTACAGAGGATACATGGTCTATATTAAAAAAAAGAAGCTACATTTTATCGTAGTAAATTTATATCCCTCTAAATATTGCTGGTAGGAGACTTTAATGCTTATACAGCTGATTTGGTTGAGCTGCCTGTTGTTGAGATACCGGCCGTTTATGATGTTGTTCCTCATATGTATAGGATCCCCAGAAAGAGCATGGATGATAAAAGAAAAATTAATGTTTGGGGTAGAAAACTCCTGGCACTTTGTTCGGAGGTTGGAGTTGGGATTGGAAATGGTAGGTTTGGTGTGGATAAGTCAAGGGGTGATTATACTTACATTTCGGGTCTGAGGCCTAGTACTATTGATTATGTTTTCATTGACCTTCGTTTGGATGTGGAATCACTGAATATTGAAGTTTTGAATATTCAGTTGTCTGACCACCTACCGATTAAGTTAAGCTTCGGCCTTGAGTGTAGAGTTAATGAATATAGTTCTTTGCAGTTTGGGTATACTTCACCAAGTAGACAGCAAAAGAGAGAGTGGAGTGAGAGCGAACAGAATGCATTAAGCGCTATATTTAGTAAAGAGAGGTTTGTCGGAGACTAGAGCAGCTAAGGTTAAGTAGTGATTCTAGTGATGAATTAGAAGCTAATTTTAACACGTTATTACTCGAGCTATCAGCGCCAGTATTGAGTTCATTAAAACCAGTTAGTGAAAGTTTTTATGACCTTGATTGTTTAAGTAGTAAAAATTTGTTAGCAGAGGTCTTAAATCGGGTAAAGCAAGCTAGAGATGAGGTTGAGAAAGCAACACTATTGGTTAGGTTTCGCGAGGCTAGGAGATGCCATAAGAGATTAATAAATGTAAAGAAAAGAGATTTTAATACACGTCAAATCGAGCAAATGAGCCGTTGTTACTTAGAGAGTTATATGAAGGAATTTTTGAGAAGGGTAAACCAAAGACAAGGAAAAGTGCCAGAGGGAATCCCGGATCTAAATAGCTGGCCGGAACATTTCGCAAGTAAGGAAGAAGGAGATCTTAGTAAGTGGTGTGATGAAGAATTGAGGAATATTTTGGAGGAATATAATTACCCTATGAGGGAGGAAGGTTATTCGTTAACAGAGGAGGTAGATATTGAGGAGGTTGCACATGTGTTAAGGAAATTGGATGGAGGAACAGCTCTTGGAATTGATGGAATTCCAACTCATTTATATAAAAAGTTTTCAAGTTTATTTATGCCAATTTTTATACTGCTGTTTAATAGTGTACTTTCATCAGGAATTTGGGTTTCAGGATGGAAGACGTCTTTAATTTTACCGTTATTTAAAACAGAGGATCTGAGGTTGCATTGCAACTATAGGCCTATAGCTCTGGTACCATGTTTTAGTAAGATTCTAGAGAAATTGATTGATAATAGGCTAGCTAATTGGTTAAAGAAGAATCGAATAATTCGTGAGGAACAAGATGGATTCGGGGAAGCATATAGCACAGTTGACAGGGTATTTGTACTTAAGGCGTTGATAGAAAAGTATAGTAGAGATAAGAGTAATTTATTGGTAGCTTTCGTAGGTTTTGAGAGAGCATTCGATAGTGTTGATAGGATTTTGTTGTGCGTAGAATTGTTGAGGATAGGACTGCCCCGTATTTTTGTTCGACTAGTGTGTGATATGTATAGGCTAACAAGAGGAATGGTTAAGGTAGCAGGGGAAGGGTTTTCGGATTTATTTAGTTTCGAGGTAGGAGTTAAACAGGGTAGCACCTTGTTACCGAGGCTATTTTGTTTATATATTAATGATATTATTGAGTTTTTTGAGGAAAAAATGGGCACCAACAGTGAGTTTAGGAAATTTAGCTTTGTCTCTGTTGTTATATGCGGATGATGCAGTGCTGATAGCTAGAAGCGCCGAAGGTTTGCAAATATTGTTGAACATATTAGATGTTTATTTGGAAAAAAAGAAAATGAGATTAAATATCCAAGAGACTGAAATTGTAGTTTTTGGGACAAATAAAAATAATGATAAATTTTATTTAAGGGTATTGAGTTGAAAAAAAGTACAACTTTTAAGTATTTAAGGTTTGTATTAAATAATAAAGGAAATTGGAAGGATCATGTGAAAGAAATGGTGGGTAGAGGTAAAGCTGTTTCTTCAGCAGTTTTAAGGAAATCAGCTTTAAATGAAATTAAAAATATCAAAATGCATAAGTATTTATTTCAATCGAAAATTCACCCTACTATTCATTATGGTGCGGAGATTTGGGGATATGAGGTGATCCCGCAATTAGACGGTTTAATTACAATATTATAAAAGATTGGTTAGGGTGCATGCGACAACTCATAAGTAGAGTGCTAACTTATACTTCCACGACGCTATGTTCCTTCCCTTGCTATTCCACGACGCTATGGTCCTTCCCGTGCTATTCTACGACTTTATGTTCCTTACTGTGCTATTCTATGGGACCTCTACACCTTTTCAAAGAGAGTGAGTATCCCCTCACAATGTTGTATGGATTCCACGACTCTATGTTCTTTCCCATGCTATTCCACGACGCTATGTTCCTTGGTACCTTTCCAAGCAAAACGATCATACACGTTTTGAAACTATGGTTGAGATTGTATAATATGCAAGTAGACTGGTTTTTGAGGCAACACCCATTTTTTTTGGGGGGGGGGCAATCACAGAGAATGGAGGCTACTTCGTATACGATAACTTGATTAGTAATTGGAATCAAATAAAAGGAGTGATTTTCATTGTAGTTCATATTAGTAAGAGAATTGAATTCAGAGAGAATAGTTTAATTGAGACGATATTAGTAGAGGAACTGAGTTGAGCATTTACACTATTGGAGGTTGATGATGGAGCAGGTAGCAAAGATATACGAGTACCAAACGTGGCTGTGGAAATAACAGGAGGCTGTAGACTATGTCTTGAATGGGATGATATGTATGCTAGATATGTGATATCATTGAGCAAATTTAAAATGGAGGAGCTATTATGTTTTGCTGCGAAACTGAATATTGTGCATATAAATATACTTCAGGCAGTATTAGATGCACTAGTGAAATATATTGATGAAAACAAATTGAATCAGTGATTATTATTGTTGTAATTATGCTCAATAAAATTGTTTCTAAATCAAAGATATTTTTCTTTCTATAGTAGGCTAGCGTGTAGTTTTAGAGTAGAAAAAAAATCTGGTTAGTCTGAAGTTGGTTGTGAGAGTGTTAGGACTCTAAAAAATGGATAGATTTTAGAAAGAGCGAATCATGGGGAATCTTGTGTTTATGGAAAAACGTTTGATTCTAGATGATGATTTTCTAGAGCTGTCTATTCAAAGGAAGATATTTTCTCAGGGAATGCTTGTCGATATAATGAAAACTGATTTTCCGTCATTAGACTATTGCATGAAGCTTTTACGTCGTGGACCAACGGCATTTACACAATTTATTGACATATTAATCACGACACAGCAAAATGATATTTTGGATATGCTTTTAAACACTAGCTTAGAAATTTAGGACTTTTTTCTCATGAGAAAGATGGAGTTCAAGGATGATTTACTCCTCTCTCTCTTTCTCTCTATCCCACTCAATTTGTTGATAGTAGCTCAGTTTCATTGTGGCAGTGAGAGTGTCAACACATGAAAAAATGTTTCATACATGTCCGCTATGCATGTACACACTGGGCAGCTGGTCATCATGTGAGAATTGTACAATGATTGATGAGTATGATGAAAAGTGCAGATTATGCAACCCGTGTAAATTGCATAGAGGATATGCTGTACAAATTAAAGGTTGTAATTCATGTCTTGAAGAGGTGTGTGACTCTCATCCTAGATGGCACCTATGCTCCAATTGCCACTATGATATATGTAATCAATGGAAGGATACATATCCTGGTATGATTGGAAAGAATCCTAAGCGTGATTTTAGTTTATTGCTAAGTAATTGGTATCGTCGTGGCTTTAGATTGTTCTAGGAGGAGGAACCGGGTCAGCGATTCAACTGTTGGAACAACAAAAGAATTTGGTTTCTACGTCATCGTTGTGAAGACAATGGCTACTATGATTATAAGCCCACTGATTTTTATTTGGCTGTGATGGAATGTGATTCGCTACTTGAGGACACTGTTTGTGACATTGCTTCAAATAAGCAAATTGAAACATGTGAATTCTATAAAATGAATGAGAATAGTATCATTTACTATACAAACAGATATGATAAGAGTGAAGTTACACTCTATTGTAGAAAATGCGAGACTGACATTGCAGCAAATCAGGATCAATATACCGTGAATTCAGATAATCTACCTGCATTAGTTATTGTCGACAAATACCTATACCTAGTAGAAGATGAAACCTAAAGAGTAGAAAAGTCGTTTTTATCATGTATATACATTTTTAATTTATTAATAAACAATTTCACATACATTTTTAGAACATTTTATTCGTAGGGCACTAAAATCAATATTAAACACGCTTGTAAGTATATTTTCCATTAGAAAGTCGTTCAATCGAGGTAAGTCAACGTAAATGTTGAGAAACTGCTTGTAGGTATAGTCGTGACATCTGAACATGAAAAAGAGTAGTGCATGAAAGCCACATGTCTTAGTCGTTAAATCCTGTACTCTCCTTTGATTTTGAATAATAGGTTTCCCACTGCTCTCAATAAAGTTGCTGATGTGTGGAATGTAGAATTTATACGATAGGCCATGAGGATCAAAAAATTCAATATTCTTCGCTGTTTGAAAGATGCATAGCCAATGGCCTGTCTTCAGAGTCGATGGACTGCTATTAACAATGATTAGGGTATTGTTAACCCTTGGAATTTTTTCAATGAAGTCCTATGGTATGCAATAGGACTTATACTGGGAAATGTATGGATCCATATAAAATACGTTGATTATTTGGTTTGTGTTCATGGTGCTAGGTCTAGTAGAACACTGCCGTCAGGTGTGATTTCCAATAGGTTTCAAATTGACTCAATGATATTAGCGTGATACTCTCAGTCAAAGCATTGGCAAATGTACACTCTAAACGTACATTCCCTGTTCGTACTATGCTCATATCCTTGGTCCCCGACAAGTCCAAAAAATTACACCATGATTTTTTGAAAACATTGAATCGGTTATTCCATTTTCAAATAGTTGGGAGTCATGATCTAGGGATTGCATGGTCAACTCATACAGAGTTCTACAGGATTTGCTATATTAATGATAAGGGTGACTGCTATTAACAATGATAAGGGTATTGTTAACACTTGGAAATTTTCAATAAAGTCCGATGGTATGCTATAGGACTTTTACTGGGACATGTATAAATCCATATTAATTACGCTGATTATTTGGTTTGTGGCCATGGTGCAAGGTCTAGTAGAACACTGCCGTCGGGTGTGATTTCCCAATAGGTTTCAAATTGACCCAATGATATAAATGTGATATTTTGAGTCAAATCATCGGCAAATGTGCACTCTAAACGTACATTCCTCTTTCGTACTATGCTCACATCTTGAGTGCCAGACAAGTCCAAAACAATTACACCATGATTTTTTGAAAACATTGAATCGGTTATTCCTTTTTCAAATAGTTGTGAATCATGATCTAGGGATTGCATGGTCAACTCATACAGAGTTCTATAGGATTTCTTATCAAATGATAGAGTGTACAGTGGAATACCATTAACTTTGCACACAAGGCTAGATAGACCGAAAAAATTAAAATCATGGGGGGATTCAGTCCAGGATCCGACGGCACTGCCACTCTTCACAAAGGCCAAAACGAGTTTTAATGGGATTTTTCCGTTGATAAATGATGAATCGGTATAGCTACGAGAGCCGGTGGCAATGTGACGTTGATTGGTGATTGTATGGGGGACAAGAAGTTTAATGTTGTTGCCATTGGCTCTTAGCTTTTCCACTGCCAATGCAACAGAGCTCATAACCTGTTGTTTTCGAACGTGGAGAATTGCCGATGTGATAATGACATTTGCATCGGGTGCTGCAGGAAGTGATTTTCTCAAAATGAAATTCGACCGGGCTTGTTGCAACTTTATGTCAATCCTGACATTGGGGGATAACCATTGTGATATATTGAATATCCCATGATTTAGTTTCCCAACCAGATGATACTCCTGGGTCACTGTAGTAGTCAACTCACCGTAAGTATCAACACCTGATCGATATTCATAGCCCAATGAATGTCCTCTCAGCTTCTTATATGCCATTGGTGTCATCATCATAAATTGTATGTAGCTTGCATAGTTGGACAATTTATTGCTAGTGCTCACCAATGTTCCATTAATAAATACATTAGTTTGTTTGAACAGGTTGTGTAGAATACAGTTTTCGTAGGAGAGACCATCGGCAGCAGTTGGAGTTGTATTATCTGACTTTTTCTTCACCGCAACATTTAAATCAATAAATGTTGATGATAAATCAATGAAATAGTCTTCATTAGAAAATATTTGAAAGTGTATATTTTCTGAGAGGGGTTGCTGGAGATGAAATTGTTCATAGTAGCCATACTTGACACTAACATCAACATTTTCAGCATTGAACAGATTCAATGAGGATCTGATTGATGGATGCGATTCCTTGTGAGGGAGATAAGTCATCTTAAGAGAAGAAATCCTTCTTTGATCTAACAATCTTTTTCTTTTTCTTCTCTTTATTGGTCTTCGTTGTTTTATTTCTCAAATTCCTTGCTGATGTCCTTCGCTTCCCGCCTGGGTAGAGACTTATGAGTGAATGACGCGCACACATCTTTTTCAATCCCTTCCCATTTTCCTGAGATTTTAATTGCTCACCAACGGCTCTTGCTGAATATCTAATATTTTCCTTAACCCTCTCGTTGAAATTCTTACCCGACCCCCAGTCCTGTAGTGTTGAGGCAGCAAAATTTGATGCAGCAGGTACAACATATTTTCTTGCAAGGGGTAGTGCAGAACGAAATAGCCTAGCAAACCAGCTACCAAGACCATAGCCAGACATTTTAGTACCCCCATTGTAGTAGTCCAATCCATTTCCTATTTGACGTGGACTCAGAGCACCAACATAGCAATCGATATCAGGACAGACAAATGGAATTCTTCTATTATTCATTTTAGGAGGTGGTGGCGCCGACAGTGGGTCGAAAATGACATGTAATTACTGCTAAACCTTTTGTTATTGCTAGAGGATCACCCAATTCACTTCTTAGTGTTAACTGACAGAGTTCCAAATACGAAGTGTTTACAGGAATATACTGAAGATGCTTTATATTATAGTGATGAACAAGTTCATGGGTTGTTTTTCGTTCAAGAACACGTAGGAGGGGGACGTTTGAATTACCAACTCTTGAAGTTTCCACAAAGACGCATAGAGAAATATGCAAGAGTCCGAGGTGAAACCAGGTGGATAATCAGCAAAAATAACTTGATCCATCCCGTAAACAGTGCCAGCGTTTTGCCCATTGATCATATTCTGTTTCAAGCCAAGAACGTCTCTCAGATTATCATTGAGAATAATTATTTCAGTGTCAACAGGTGAGGTAATGTAAATCCTATCGTGTTCCATTGAATAATTAAAATAGAATAAACCATTCCTACGATATGAGATTTATTCTATTGTTTGTACGACACAAATCTGTCATACTATCATATTCTATATATTTCAATTTTACATGTGGATATCGCTAGATTTAAGTGCTTCAACCCATTCATACTCGACAAAGAGTGACCAATCGAATGGTATAACTTTTATGTCATACACACGATCCTTTCTCAGGATGTCATATGTGTTTTTGAGAATACAGTCGACAAGAGCCACTTCATACTTTCCGTCATCGAATTTGATGGCAGGGGAGAGTTTCGTCCAAAAATCACTTGTTTTATTCAAGTCATTGTAGAGAGGGTCGGAAACGTTGGACACAAATGTTACATAGAAATCATTGGGCATTGGCAATATCTTCAACACTGATCCAAGAATCAAAATCAGAGTTGTATCCTAGCCACCGAACAAGTAGCTGTTTCCTACCCCTGTGAGTACGAGTCTTTAATATCTTTTCAATCTGATTGATTTCACTATTATTTTTAACTTTTTGTAGTTCATAGTCATAAAAGCCGCCGAGAATTTCTTCATCTTTGGTATCGCGCAAACGATAAGTTATGGGCTTAGTGTCTAGGATTTTTGCCGCTTTAAAAAGTTCTGTGGACCACAAGTAATTACCCTTTTCAAAAACATTAGTTGTTCTATTAATTCGAACAGTATCACCAACATTAGATGTTTTCTTCTTGACAATCCTTTCATTGGAATATTGTTTAAGAAAGGTATCAATTGTATCATGATCAGAATGATGAACTTCTGTTGTGGTTGAATTGGACAGATGAGGAGGTCGTTGATTATAAATCAACATGATTTTATCTAAATCATCACTAAAAACAGATGTATTTTTCAATATACAATATTTTGAAAAAAAGTCGAATAGTTCTTATCAATCGTTCGGCCAATGCAGCCTTTATAGGACTATGACAGTGATAGAGCAATGTATTATATTTCGCTAGTACTTTTAAAAACATGGGGATTAACAAATTCACTACCACGGTCCGTTTGAATTTTTTTATACGAATCCTGTTCGAGAATACTTTCAACGGCCTGAGCAACTTCAACACCTCTCTTCGAGCGCAATGGAATGGCATATGCATAGCGACTAAAAACACTGATTGCAAGTAGAATGTACTTGTACGGTGTATTGTGACGTCTTTGAATCTCATCTAGAGTTAAGAGATCTGCTTGCATTGTATGCAATGGGAAAAAGGCTTTAGTTTTTCGATAATGATTAGCACGAAGTCTATGATTTCTATGCACAGTGTAACTTGATTCATTTTTTAGATAGTCTTGTACACTTTTAGTGCAAACACCAGTGACTTTGGAAAGAGTGGTGGGGGAACTTAAACTTCCCGCTTCACCAATATTTTCATAAACATGTTTCAGAACTTCAACCATTTTGAATGTAAACACGTAGTGTAACTTCCGCTACCCTTTTGTATACTAGTGGTTGGCGGTGGTTGTGGTGACTTTGACTTGATATGTCTTCGCTTTTGTCTAGCTATCAGTGGTGTGCTGCTCCTCCTAACCATTGTCAAGTTTACACTAGGTGTGCTAGTATTTTCCAGGATTGATTTAAAATCTTCTTCTTCTTCATGTTCATATTTTAATCGTGTTGAGGGTGTATGTTCATTTAATTTTTTTAGAATTTGCCTATTGCTAATAAGGCTTTTGGGGAAGTTTAATGTATTTAGAAAGTTCAAATGATAATAGTCCTTTAGGATTTGTAACCATATCATAGATTAAATCAAGTAGATTATAGCTCTTGCCTTGAATTATAATCCCCTTCCCACTGCTATAAACTTGAATATGATCTTGACCGCTTTCCATGAGATATGTTATGAGTCGTTTACTTTGTTCACGATATGAGTGGGGCATTAGATTTCCAATGCTCGACACAATTGAATCCAATTCCTCCTTCTTTAATTGTGTTCCAGCAGCAACAGCAGAAGAAGAATCCGGAGGAGATGGTTCTTTTTTGTGATCAATACTACTGGCCTTCATACGATAGGGCTTATTTTTGTCCACTCGGCAAAGTGCATCTTGAAGTAAAAACAGTTTTTATCATCCTCAATATTCTCATTGTCAATGAATTAACTCAGATTGTCCTCAAAGTGTTCCACGGGTGAGATAGCGAGTTCTATTGGAGTCAATTTATAGGGTTTGGCCATTCTCTCTAGAGAAAACTGTTTACAAGTCCTGCAATTATCGGTAGTAAAAGTTTGAAAAAGCTACCGCCCGCCTGAAGAAGACGTTTCCTTTTAAAATTCTTTCCTTTATTTTTAGAGGCCAATGTACGTACAATGGAATGATGTTGCTTTGCCTGTTTCTTAACTACTTCTGGCAGTTGAACATTGCCCTCGGTCAAATTTAAACAAAGTTCAGATATTAGATTAATGAAATCATTGTCAACATCATGTTTGATTATGGCTTTCCTAGGTGGGGGTTTTGAAGTGCTTAGAACTGAAAATAAATGTATATTTTCATGTAGTTCCTTCAGTGTCATGATAGCAACTGATTGGTCTTTTTACTGTTCACGGGGAGATATACTGTAATTTCATTGTCAAAAATATCTGTGACTACACGCAAATCCTTGGGTGTATTTTGATTAAGATCCAATTGGATATAGCCGTAGGGTTTATTAGTTGCCTGATTGTACGCTGAGAGCAGAAATTTAGGTGCCCCAGGGTACATTTGTTTATTGAGGGTTATTAGCGAGCTAGAATCACGAACAACTCTTTAGATGATATAGTAGGTGCAGTTCAATGCAAGTGTTCGCATACATTTGCTCTGATGAAAGAGGTTGTGTAGAACCAGTGTAATGGAAATCTGTTCATGATGAGAGCGAACAGTGAACAATTGCAGCATTTCCTGGGACCATTGTTCAATAGATTCAGCCAGATCGTCAATAATCAGCCAAGAGTTTGGTTCAATAATATTGAAAACATCAAGTCCCTGTATGAATTGTATCTGCACCAATCCCGCTATGCCAATTGCTTTTATTTTATCGTATGACTCCTGCCAAATACTGTAACAATAGTAGATTTTTCTTCGGCTTTTCCACAAACATTTTATCACAATTTTTTATTATTTTAGTTAAGAGTGTCGTTTTGCCTGATATTGATGGACCGTAGAGAAACGATCTGAATGGTGTTTTAAATTGATACATGTTCCCTTCAACATTTCACCTACAACTAACTGTAGACTATAGTTTTCTAATGACTAAATAATTTCCCTACTAGTCCGTTCAGGAATAATGAGAAGAAGATGAACAAAATCAATAAAGAATCATATTTCTTGTATTATTAAAAAAACAGCACTTTACAAATAATACGTTACAGAAAAAAACAAGAAAAATACACTTAAGATTTTTTTTATTTATTTATAATAAAAAAAATTTATTTTAAAAATGTACTAGAAGAAGCACTTTAATAAATATACTTTATTTGTTTATAAAAAATACAACATTTATTGAAAAAAAAATACACAGAATAATATCACTTTTTTACAACTTTTTTTTAATTTGAATGCAACAACAACATATATATTTACAAAAAAGCCCCCCCCTCTGGCGGCCGGCCGGGCGACCCCCCTCCCTGGCCATGAGGCTCCCCCCGAGCCGTGAGCCCCCCCCCCCCCCCCCCAAGGTTTTTGGAAATTTATTGGACTTTACTCAAACCGAGACTTTGCCTATGGCTAACACATTCGGCTCGGTCGGAAGTTAAATAGTGCCCCAGGGGGAGGGTAGTCACACCGTCTTGACAAACATAGACCTTGTCGAAAATGTTACTCACGGCAATTTTTTCTATATTTACAGTGAAGTTCCCGTAGTTCAGCGAACGAATTGCCAACAATTTTGCTCGTGGAATTGTTTTCAACAATACAATTCCTATAGACGTCCATGTCGAAATACTTATCCACATAGCGCGTGGGTACTCCTTTGCAACGTTTTTTGATTTCCTCGTCGTGTGTCTGTATAAAGTACACCTTCGGACTTACAAACATACCACGGGGAATCATGTCACTTCCCGTTTCTGATTTAAAAAATAAAAGCTGATTTGGCGCCCGACGTTTTACTAGCTCTAGGTAAAGCCCACCCAAATTGGTGTAGTCCATCCGCAAGCTGATGATTTCAACGTGCGCCACATCATCAAGTAGGTTTGGAGTTTTTACTTTTAGCAGTAGAGAGTCTGTGTCCCCGTAGCAGACCTCTACTTGCCCCTTCGCCGGCCACTGTACCCTAGCCACATTGTAGTAGAATTCCAACATGAGTTTTTAGAGATCTCCAAGATGGCACTGCCTGCAGCAATATTTTTATTCAGGACAATACTTCTTTTTTCCTATTCAATAGTACCATGTCCAGGCCAATGATTGTAAAGGAAGTGTAATTTGGATCGGCAATAATTCGAGCACATTGTTCGGGATCGGTCACGACGTCACAACGATTCCTATTGCGAACACTTTCGCACATTTTACCAAAAGCCGAATTTAAAATGAGCTTATAGATTTCTTTTTCGGCTTTTGTCTGCGCTTCAGAACGTTTCTTGACAAAATTGTCAACAAACGTTTTCAGATAGGGTTTTTGACTAAACTGGAGGGCCCTATGAACCTTTGTGACGTTGAAACCGTTGTTGCACATCCATTTTAAAGCCACATGATGTACAACAATATTTTTCTTCGGCAGAAGGTCGGCAATAAGTTTGTTTTGAAGGTGACCAATGCAATCCGTCCACCTCGACCAAACGTCTGTTGCGGGGACTCAAAGAGTCCCTAGACACAGGTCTATTGATGCAGGGAAAAACTAAATCCTTTACTGAATCGTGAAGCTCAACTGGTATCTCCCCATCAATTTCAAAAAACCATCCAACCGGCCCAATCTCCTCAACACTGTCAATGTTGGGGAAATTGGAGGCTTGAGGGTCATTGAGCCATTTATAGTCATCGCAGGATAGCGCATAATGGGACATGGCCGAGGGGTAGAGGGAATTCATATCAAGGAAAACTGCCTCCTATTTTGTCCCCTTCTTCTCTCCAGTTGTATCAGTTTCCAAGATACGATCCCCGTGAAAAACGTATCCACCCCTCATTGACCTCTCGATGAACAGGTGCTGATCGATGTCGGTGATCAGCCCGATTTTTTCCCCGCTAATTCTTAGGAAGAGGTCCATTACCAGATGAGGAGATGAAAAATAATATCCTAAATCAAGATTAAATTCCCCATATATTTTGTCCGTATTCTTACACATAATGTCTAACAAAGTTAACACATCACTCGACAAATGCAATTTGCAGTAGTCAAACCCATTTTTACACCCTCCCTCTGCCCACACTTTTTTTTAGCAAAACTGTATTCATCAGGGGTGCACCTACGATCGTGTAGACTGTCGTAAAACGATTCGATCGAGGGAATAGTTTCCTCGGCGAATCTCGACATGGAGCATTGATAATCATAAGGATATATGCCCTTGACCGTCAACAAATCATATAAATCATTTGGAAATTGTTGCTTGAGAAGGGGGAAAGCTTTGCAGCCGTCATCGTTTTTCTGCACTTGAATTAATTCGCTTAATGATTTGGGGAAAAAACTGTAGGAATCTAAAAAGCGAATTTTATTCGTGTACTCAATGTCGTCTTCAACATATCTCCACATAAATTCCAAAACAAGCAACTTTTCCAAAGATTTAGGAATGATTTTGTAGGAAAAGCTGTCTATCACCAATGCATCATCCACTTTTTCATTTCTTTGAAGATGTGCCATTGCTGGTAGCACATACTTCAGATCGTAGTTAGAATTATGTATAAAAACCGGAAGAAAGAGTTGCTGTTTAATTTTTAAATTACATGAATTGTGAGCCCACCCAAGAAAGTTACTTTTCCCCGTTGAATTGGGGTCAATAAGATGATTATGATCCTGGACAGCGTCTTTTGGGGCAAGAGCACCCCTACAAACCCAACAAATTGTCCCCTTTTCTAGTGCTCGTTGCTCCTTATCTGATAATGACATTGGGTAGTTGGTGTGACGCAATCGTGAAATTGCACCGTTCGCTGTTTTTGTTAAACACACGAATAACTTCTCCATGCTACCCTCCTCATCCATAGTAAAAAAACTCCTCCAATTGCATTTAATTGTTGGAATCGCGACGGGCATGCGCATAGGAACCCCCAATAAGTTTGTGTTCCTTGACTATATTTGGCCTTGATGGGTCCGATACCTCCAACAGTCTTGATTCACAGTCCAAAGATACTTTATCAACCTGTAGCAGGAAATTATGGAAGTTTTTAAATTGTAAAGTATCTTTGCCTTCTGCCGGCGTTTCTATTCTTTGATTACCATGAATTTTGCAATATCTCATGTGATCCTTGAATGTTCGTTCAGGTCTAAATGAGGAAAGGCACATGGGGCAATAGTGACGTTCCCCTTTCTTCACACCTTGAGATAAGAGTCGACTTATTGCCGTAACGGGGGAAAAATGACCATAGGAATTTACATCTTTAAGAGGCTCATAGATAATCCAAACCCAATTTTTAACATTATCTACCAACGGTGTCCTAACTGAATATAAAACTCCTTTTTTATTCGGTTTCTTTCCCCCATTAACGAATTCCGTGTCATACTGGAGAACAACCACCCCCAACCCGAGATTTTCATTTGCTTTTTCAAATATGGTTATTTCTTTTAAGGACACCGGATACATCCCCTCTAAACAATCAAAATTTACTTTAGGGAAATTGTCTCCACCGTTACGTGCAAGTCTGGCGAGATTTTTTATTGTTGAATCACTTTTTAATGTTTTATGGGCTGCTGCTAAAAATGCATATTTAAAGCATTGCAGCTCCGTGTCAAATTTGAAACTCTGAAACCCTCCTGTAGCCTAAAAATCTGGGTGGCATTTTATTTTTCTACCCCACCCTCCCCTTAAACTAAAGTTTTTTTTTAAATCTACTGAGATTCAGATCCATATTTTCGATGTATAAAATGGTGGACCTACTCCCCCTCTCGTTGAATGTGTCCAAAGTTTATATTAATTTATTGACCCAACTGAAAAAGTTACCCTCAAATTCATTTAGACCGGGGTAAAAAGTTTGGTTGCCAGTTGAAAAATGAAAATAAAAAATGTCCTCAGATGTCCCCTTTTGTAAAAAAAACTTTTTGATTTAACCGATGCCTTAATCCCCCCCGGACCCCCCCCCCCAATTCTGAATCTGAATCTCAATAAGTGCTCGAATTCAGTCGATGTAGTTATGAAGAACATTTACAGGGTCTGTTAAAATGACACTCCCGTCAACCAGGTTTTCCTCGGGGGGATTAAAATCTACCCTATGTGTTTGCAAGTGACCCAGAGCAGATTCTAACAAATAAAATTCATGCAGTTCCGGGGACGCGACACTATTTTCATGTCCTGCACCTATTTGCAATAGAACCTAATTCACTAATAATAAAGTCATCGTCAAAAATGTCCCCGGAAACATTAGATCCAACAATTTCCATAAGGGTATTCATTTCTTCCGTTGTAAATTGAAAATCCAGGGGGACACTAAATGACATACCTTCACTAACATCATCCGATTGTTCCAGCGAGAGGGGACAATTACCCATGATATTCTGAAGTCCTGGGCCAGGTAAGGCAGTTGTTTTTGTAGCTTCCCCCTGAAACTAAAATGAATGGATTGAGTTTTTTTTCTTTGAGGAAAGTTTTATCACAATTATAGCACACTGTTTATTTTTTTCTTAGTCAGATTTGTATTCATATTATTTATTAAACAAATGTTTTTTTTCTTAATTGAATTCGTGTTTATCAAACAAATGCATAATAAATTACAAATTTCGCCTATAGCATTATTTATAAGACAAGTGCATAATAAATTACAAATTTTGTTAATAGCACACACACACACACACACACACACACACACACACACACACACACACACACACACACACACACACACGCGCGCACACACACACGCTCACACACACACGCACACACACACACACACACGCTCACACACACACACGCTCACACACGAACGCACAAACTCACACACACACACACACACACACACACACACACAGCTAGTGTTTAAAAGCATATCCACAATGTCATTTTGCTGTGTCGTGATTAATATGTCAATAAATTGTGTAAATGCCGTTGGTCCACGACGTAAAAGCTTCATGCAATAGTCTAATGACGGAGAATCGGTTTTCATTATATCGACAAGCATTCCCTGAGAAAATATCTTCCTTTGAATAGACAGCTCTAGAAAATCATCATCTAGAATCAAACGTTTTTCCATAAACACAAGATTCCCCATGATTCGCCCTTTCTCAGATCTATCCATTTTTTGAGTCCTAACACTCTCACAACCAACTTCAGACTAACCAGATTTTTTTTTCTACTCTAAAAATACACGCTAGCCTACTATAGAAAGAAAAATATCTTTGATTTAGAAACAATTTTATTGACCATAATTAAAAACAATAATAATCACTGATTCAATTTGTTTTCATCAATACATTTCACTAGTGCATCTAATGCTGCCTGAGGTCTATTTATATGCAGAATATTCAGTTTCGCAGCAAAACATAATTGCTCCTCCATTTTAAATTTGCTCAATGATATCACATATCTAGCATACATATAATCCCATTCCAGACATAGTCTACAGCCTCTTGTTATTTCTCTACTACTTTTTCTTATTTCTCTACTTATCTACTTTTTTACTTATTTCTCTACTACTATTTCTCTACTCATTTTCTCTACTTATATCGTCTCAAATAAACTATTCTCATTGAATTCAATTCTCTTACTAATATGAACTACAATGAAAATCACTCCTTTTATTTGAAACCAATTACTAATCAAGTTATAGTATATGGAGTAGCCTCCGTTCTCTGTGATTGGCCCCCCCAAAAAATGGGTGTTGCCTCAAAAACCAGTCTACTTGCATTATAAAATCTCAACCATAGTTTGAAAACGTGTATGATCGTTTTGCTCGGAAAGTTACCAAGGAACATAGTGTCGTGGAATAGCATGGGAAGGAAGATAGCGTCGTGGAATACATACAAGGGGATACTCACTCTCTTTGAAAAGGTGTAGAGGTCTCGTAGAATAGCACAGTAAGGAACATACAGTCGTAGAATAGCACGGGAAGGAACATAGCGTCGTGGAATAGCATGGGAAGGTACATAGCGTCGTGGAAGTATAAGTTAGCACTCTAGTCTCATACACAGGCTCTTAAGGGAGATCTAGGTTTGTTTTCGATGCATGAAGAAAGGCTACTACATGTTGTAAAATTTAGGATAAAAAATATCCAACTACCAGATGAGAGGCTTATGAAAGCCGCATATTTTGAATTATTGCAGCGAGGTAGAAAAAGATCGTGGCCGTTCCATGCTAAAGCCCTCCTTGATATAGTCGGATATAGCTAGATATATATATATATATATATATATATATATATATATATATATTATATATATATATATATAATATATATATATATATATATATATATATATATATATATATATATATATATATATATATATATATATATATATATATATATATATATATATATATATATATATATATATATATATAATATATATATATTATATATATATATATATATATAATTTTCGGAATTGTAATACTGCAAACTGTGTCACGTGACGGCTATGATTTTTACAAATGACAATTTATGTTTGTTACTGACAGGTTCTTTGAAAACGTAGTAACTTTATCGTAATTCTCCTGCCTTTAGGTCATAATTTTTAGTAGTTTTTTTTTTTTAATAATTTCGCACTATTTTTCATAATTCGTTTTTTTAATGACTAGGACAATTTGTATCCCCTAGAAGTAAGTTTCTCTATACCTGCCTGTTTACGCTTTATTGCGAAATAATAACCGCTGATTTTGCTTCTCGTTACTTTTTTGTGCTATGGAGATAAACACAGTTACAGGTACATCCACTTTTTACGTGAAGAATTAAAGTTTACTTATTTCGTAACTTCATTAAAACTTGAATAGTAACGCAGCCATCACCCTGTGCGTAATATTTTATGCTAAAGGATTAAGTTACATTATGCTAAGTATAATCGGTACTTGTGCATTATACGGGCCCACTGCTACATACTGTATAAGGAAACCAGACACAAAATCCGCCAAGCGGGTATTTGCAATACAGAAATGGAATGCAAAGCGTGGTTTTCATTGATTTTACAATACTGAAACTGTTGTTTTATGGGGTTTAGGGGGGGGAGGTACTTAGGTTAGGTTACGCATTTAATATATGCTGTGATTTACCTCCTTGATATATCACATATCTAATTGTTCCAGGCGTGATACGCCTGGAATGAAGGTCTTGGTCCAACGGGCGATCCAGAGGAAATTTATCGTAAGCTAAAACATGTTAAGGAGGATCAAAAGATCCAACTCTGGCATGAACAGATTCGAAAATCTGGATCCTTGCGCCAAGATAAAACAGTCTTTTGGACTAGAACATTTTTTAAGCTGAATTTGCCACCGGAAAACTTGCGTCTGTGGTTCCAGGTCCAAGTGAATGGTTTGTGCTTAAAAAGTAGATTAAAAGTATTTGAAAGAAATGCTCAGGGCCCGATATCATGTTATACTTGCTCTTTACGTGGTATGGAGGAAGAAAATTTGCTCCATTTTTTTACGGTGTGCCAGGGGCTTTCAGATTTGAGATTGAAGTCTTTAGGTGATGGGGAAGTGTTTTTTTCCTGGGATCCTTAAATCTTCATCCCGGGAGACGATTATAGCAGCGACTGGATTTATAAAAGAGGGTTTAAAAAGATGTAAATAATGAGCTTAAGGTTTTTGTTTGTTGTTAGTAGTTATACCATTTATTTAAGTGTATGCTGGCTGTTCTCTTATATAATCATTGAAATGTCTGTGTATGCCATAGCGGCTGAATAAATTATCTATCTATCTATCTATACCCTCTTTTCTTGATACAAATCTTATACAGTAGAACTTGCATAAGTTACAGCCCTTGCACCAGAGAGTGAGGGTCGTGAACCCCAAGGTCATAGTTATTTAAACTTTGTTATGTTTTAAATAAAATGGCTATCTCAATATTTTCATCGATGTATTTGGAAGAAAAAGGGTTGTAGGGTGGCCTGATCACTTCTGACTCTTAAAAAAGGTAATTGAACTGTTGACAGTGGTAAAGCATTAATAGATACAGATCGTGATTGTGTAATTTGTCTTACCTCCCGCCTGAGGCATGGATATGTGTGTATATTTTCAAGTAATTGGGTTACCAGGGCCATTTGCCTATTACAATGAACGATACTTACCTTACCAGTACACTTTGCAGAAACCCGTGAATGTAGGAGTGAAAGTTCGTTCATAGTATATCTGAATCCAATTACTAATCAAGTTAGTGTGACCGCCATTTTTCTATCTGGTTAGGTGGGTATAATCTGGTTTGGTTCGTTATTGTGAGAGGGTTACTCAATTTGCATCTTAGTGTTAACTGTGCGATGACTTAGTCTAATTGCGTGGGTACTAAAGGAACATTTGAAGGTGGAGAAAAAAAAGGCGTAATTAGTGATTAGACAATTTTAATCTTTTGTTTGCATGTCCGGGCTGGTGTTTGCAAGTCCAAGTTGGGTTTTCAGACCTACGTTTTCGTAAAAATAACTCTATTTGCGATTTTTTTTTTGCGAAAAGGTATTTGCGTAAATGTATTGCGTTGGTTAAGAATGCCTCACGGATAATTAAAGAATGGGATGCTTCCATCAACAATACAAAGAATATGCTCAGATACTTAATAGATTTGACGCATACAAGAGACATTGGTAAAAGGTATTCAATAGCTTAATTGAAAAGTAACGATAGAATGACATTGTGACGACCTCGCTTTACCTCTCCGATGTGGTCTGTATAATACACAAGTAACGTTTGAAAAGTATTGTCAATTTAAAAAGAAATAGCTGAAAAGTGTTTTGAGGGGGATGGGTTGCATGAAGGGTTGAGTTGCACGAGGGTTCAGTTAAAGGGGATACAGTTACACGGGGGTTTAGTTAAATTGGGTTGAGTTGCACGAGGGTTCAGTTAAATTGGGTTGAGTTGCACGAGGGTTCAGTAGCACGAGGGTTCAGTAGCACGGGGGTTCAGTTGTACAGGGTTTCGATTATAAAGGGGTTCAGTTACATGGGGGGTTCAGTTGCACGGGGGTTGAGTTAAATGGGGCTTGAGTTCCACGAGAGTAGTGCTTTGTCGTGGTTTAGCTTCTCACAGTTACATTCTCTTGATCTTTCAAAGTTCACTTTGATTTTATTTCATTGATTCTTTTTGTTTGCATGTCCGGGCTGGTGTTTGCAAGTCCAAGTTGGGTTTTCAGACCTACGTTTTTTAGATTTTCGTGGGTGTTTGGATGTTTTGCCGAAAAAAAAACATAGTTGTACCCTCAACGCCTCGCTCTTTACGCTAAATTTTTTTATTGTTTAAAAAATTAGAGTTGTGAGAAAGTCAAACTTTAATGTAAAGAGCGAATCGTTGAGGAGGGGACAGCCCCTTTCATAAACGGAATAATTTCTATTCGTTTTAAGTTTTGACATCGTTCCTTACTTTCAGTTTAAAAAAAAACTTGTTTTTTACTTAGGTAATAATGGAACATTTAGTATTTTTTCTAATGTAAGTGTTTTCTTAAGAAAATGGCCCTTGGTTTTCTTTCCTTATTTATGTGTTTTCTTTTGTTTGCATGTCCGGGCTGATGTTTGCAAGTCCAAGTTGGGTTTTCAGACCTACGTTTTTTAGATTTTCGTGGGTGTTTGGATGTTTTGCCAAAAAAAAAACATAGTTGTACCCTCAACGCCTCGCTCTTTACGCTAAATTTTTTTATTGTTTAAAAAATTAGAGTTGTGAGAAAGTCAAACTTTAATGTAAAGAACGAGTCGCTGAGGAGGGGACAGCCCCTTTCATAAACGGAATAATTTCTATTCGTTTTAAGTTTTGACATCATTCCTTACTTTCAGTTAAAAAAAACTTGTTTTTTACTTAGGTAATAATGGAACATTTAGTATTTTTTCTAATGTAAGTGTTTTCTTAAGAAAATGGTCCATCTGTAACAAATATAGCCTTAGTTAGTTAAAACTGCACATAAACTCTTGATTTTTTGTCGTGTTACTTAGATAATAAAGGAACATTTGGTTTTCTTTCCTAATTTAGTGTGTTTTCTTAAGAAAATGCCCCATCTTTAACAAATTTTGCCTTAACTAGTTAAAACTGTGCATAAATTCTTCAATTTTAGTTATGTTACTTAGCTAATAAAGGAACATTTGGTTTTCTTTCCTTATTTATGTGTTTTCTTTTGTTTGCATGTCCGGGCTGGTGTTTGCAAGTCCAAGTTGGGTTTTCAGACCTACGTTTTTTAGATTTTCGTGGGTGTTTGGATGTTTTGCCAAAAAAAAAACATAGTTGTACCCACAACGCCTCGCTCTTTACGCTAAATTTTTTTATTGTTTAAAAAATTAGAGTTGTGAGAAAGTCAAACTTTAACGTAAAGAACGAGTCGTTGAGGAGGGGACAGCCCCTTTCATAAACGGAATAATTTCTATTCGTTTTTAAGTTTTGACATCGTTCCTTACTTTCAGTTAAAAAAAAAACTTGTTTTTTACTTAGGTAATAATGGAACATTTAGTATTTTTTCTAATGTAAGTGTTTTCTTAAGAAAATGGCCCATCTGTAACAAATATAGCCTTAGCTAGTTAAAACTGCACATAAACTCTTGATTTTTTGTCGTGTTACTTAGATAATAAAGGTACATTTGGTTTTCTTTCCTAATTTAGTGTGTTTTGTTAAGAAAATGACCCATCTTTAACAAATTTTGCCTTAACTAGTTAAAACTGTGCATAAATTCTTCAATTTTAGGTATGTTACTTAGCTAATAAAGGAACATTTGGTTTTCTTTCCTTATTTATGTGTTTTCTTTTGTTTGCATGTCCGGGCTGGTGTTTGCAAGTCCAAGTTGGGTTTTCAGACCTACGTTTTTTTAGATTTTCGTGGGTGTTTGGATGTTCTGCCAAAAAAAAAAAAATATGTTAATACGTTTAAGCAATAAATATCTTTAAGCTTAACCCGTCTTTATTCTTTAGAATAGTTTTATTCATTTCATTAAATTATGAAAAAATTGTAAGTAAGTAACAATAGCTTTCTTGAATTCGCTTCCTGGAAACAATACAGATATTTAATTCAAGAAATCATAATTTATTTTTTCTGTTCAATTATTTTCAGTGTAAGCCAATATAATTACCACATTCTTTTATTCTAGCTTATTATTTTCAGTGTAAGCCAATATAATTACCACATTCTTTTATTCTAACTTAACTTGTAGGAATAGAGTTTCGGTTACTATTGAGCCTTACATGCCTGAAATCATGAATTAGAATATTTAATTAGCTGTTTGGGTTTTCAGACATAGTTTTTTAGATGTTCATGGGTGTTAGGTTCCTGGAGGGTTTTATGACTCCTCCCTCCAATGAATTCAGATGGTTTTAGAACTCATCCCCCTAGCCATAGCTCCATTCAACCTTGAGCGAAGATATAAAAGTTCGATGAAGTATTTTTCTACTTAACAACTACATTAATAACTTCCAAGATGATAGGACTGTATGACACAGAATTTATCAGTTACCGAGAGTTCAATGACTCCTCCCCGCAATGACTTCCAGGGGTTTTATGACTCATCCCCACAATGAATTCAGATGGTTTTAGGACTCATCCCCTAGCCATAACTCCATTCAGCCTTGAGCGAAGATATAAAAGTTTGATGAAGTATTTTTCTACTTAACAACTACATTAATAACTTCCAAGATGATAGGACTGTATGACACAGAATTTATCAGTTTGAAAAAATCATCTTGTGGTGTTATATTTGAATGTGCATTTTTATTATTGTCTGTGGAACTCGAAGAGATTGACTGTTATCATTGGATAGTGAACTATAACATGTTTGAGTATGATAAAAGCTTGTGGAGTACTACATTACGTCATATGAACAGACTGGAATTCTACGATAGAGTAATACCACCACTTAATAATGCTGGTCGGGAACTGAGAAATGTTCAGGAGGAAGTCAGTGAAATTTGCAGCTTTTTCGGGGTTGAAGCGCTCTACGTAAAGGGCAATGTACCTACAGATAAAGTTTTAATTCAAAAGTGTGACCCTAGGATTCCACTTTTCAATCTAGAAGAGTTTAAGTGTCCTAAATTTGAGGGAGGTTATCACCGTCCTGAAGACGAGGTTAGGTTCTTCGCACAGTGGATACCTAAGAACATACCTGATCGTGATAAATCCATAAGACATGTTAAAAACTATTCTATATCATGGGACCATTGTTTGTGGATGTTTAAGAGTGAACTCTAAGTACTATTTTTATGTAAACATTTGTTGTTGTTTTTTTTTCAAAAAAATCTGTTAATACGTTTAAGCAATAAATATCTTTAAGCTTAACCCGTCTTTATTCTTTAGAATAGTTCTATTGTAAGCAAGTAACAAACTCTTTCCTGAAGTCACCTCTTGGATACACAATGCAGAAACTTCATTTAAGAAACTATGAAAAAATTGTAAGTAAGTAAGTAAGTAACAAATTCTTTCTTGAAGTCACCTCTTGGATACACAATACAGAAATTTTCATTAAAGAAATTATGAAAAAATTGTAAGTAAGTAGCAAATTCTTTCTTGAATTCACCTGCTGGATAAACAAAGACATTTCGTTCAAGAAATTATGACAAAATTCTAAGTAAGTAACAAACTCTTTATTGTTTACATGACTTAGATACACGATGTAGAAATTTAATTCAAGAAATTATGAAAAAATTCTCAGTAAGTAACAATTTCTTTCTTGAAGTCATCTCTTGGATACACAATACGGAAATTTCATTCAAGAAATTATGAAAATATTTGTAAGTAAGTAACAAACTCTTTATTGATTTCACCTCTTGGATATACAGTACCGATACTTCATTCAAGAAATTATGAAAAAATCGCAAGTAAGTAACTTTTTTTTCTCTTTATCACAAACAATTTTTCACTTAGCTACATGATGTAGAAATTTAATTCAAGAAATTATTAAAAAATTCTCAGTAAGTAACAATTTCTTTCTTGAAGTCAACTCTTGGATACACAATACGGAAATTTCATTCAAGAAATTATGAAAATATTTGTAAGTAAGTAACAAAACTCTTTATTGATTTCACCTCTTGGATATACAGTACCGATACTTCATTCAAGAAATTATGAAAAAATCGCAAGTAAGTAACTTTTTTTCTCTTTATCACAAACAATTTTCACTTAGCTACATGATGTAGAAATTTAATTCAAGAAACTATTAAAAAATTCTCAGTAAGTAACAATTTCTTTCTTGAAGTCAACTCTTGGATACACAATACGGAAATTTCATTCAAGAAATTATGAAAAAATTGTAACTAAGTAGCAAAATCTTTCTTGAATACTTCATTCAAGAAATTATAAAAAAAATCGCAATTAAGTAACTTTCTTTTCTCTTTATCTCAAACAATTTTCACTTAGCTACACGATGTAGAAATTTAATTCAAGAAATTATGAAAAAATTCTCAGTAAGTAACAATTTCTTTCTTTCTTGAAGTCAACTCTTGGATACACAATTCGGAAATTTCATTCAAGAAATTATGAAAATATTTGTAAGTAAGTAACAAACTCTTTATTGATTTCACCTCTTGAATATACAGTACAGATACTTCATTCAAGAAACGTGATTAAACACGTTTTGAAACTACATGCTATTTGCATGCCTTTTCTTGGCACCTTTCCAAACGAACGGGGATTCCCCACTGGTTCCTACACATTGCAAAAAGTGAGCAGTAGGAAAACTCCACGTTTTCAGCCAGACTGGTTTTTTAGACAACACCCACTTTTTAGGGACCAATCAGAGACAGCGGAGGTTGCTCAATATACAATAACTTGATTGGTGATTGGTTACACACCACGACGGCGCATACATAGTGAGAGAGACATGCAAAGTCGACATAGCTTTATTTCATTTTTTTAAGGTTAATTTAGACGAGGTTACGTGCGCGCACGTAACCTTACTTGCGATTTTTTCATAATTTCTTGAATGAAGTATCTGTACTGTATATCCAAGAGGTGAAATCAAGAAAGAGTTTTGTTACTTACTTACAAATATTTTCATAATTTCTTGAATGAAATTTCCGTATTGTGTATCCAAGAGTTGACTTCAAGAAAGAAATTGTTACTTACTGAGAATTTTTTAATAATTTCTTGAATTAAATTTCTACATCATGTAGCTAAGTGAAAAATTGTTTGTGATAAAGAGAAAAAAAAAGTTACCTTACTTGCGATTTTTTCATAATTTCTTGAATGAAGTATCGGTACTGTATATCCAAGAGGTGAAATCAATAAAGAGTTTGTTACTTACTTACAAATATTTTCATAATTTCTTGAATGAAATTTCCGTATTGTGTATCCAAGAGATAACTTCAAGAAAGAAATTGTTACTTACTGAGAATTTTTTCATAATTTCTTAAATTAAATTTCTACATCGTGTATCTAAGTCATGTAAACAATAAAGAGTTTGTTACTTACTTAGAATTTGTCATAATTTCTTGAACGAAATGTCTTTGTTTATCCAGCAGGTGCATTCAAGAAAGAATTTGCTACTTACTTACAATTTTTTCATAATTTCTTTAATGAAAATTTCTGTATTGTGCATCCAAGAGGTGACTTCAAGAAAGAATTTGTTACTTACTTACTTACTTACAATTTTTTCCTAATTTCTTAAATGAAGTTTCTGCATTGTGTATCCAAAAGGTGACTTCAGGAAAGAGTTTGTTACTTGCTTACAATAGAACTATTCTAAAGAATAAAGACGGGTTAAGCTTAAAGATATTTATTACTTAAACGTATTAACAGATTTTTTTGAAAAAAAAACAAAAAAAAATGTTTACATAAAAATAGTACTTAGAGTTCACTCTTAAACATCCACAAACGATGGTCCCATGATATAGAATAGTTTTTAACATGTCTTATGGATTTATCACGATCAGGTATGTTCTTAGGTATCCACTGTGCGAAGAACCTAACCTCGTCTTCAGGACGGTGATAACCCCCCTCAAATTTAGGACACTTAAACTCTTCTAGATTGAAAAGTGGAATCCTAGGGTCACACTTTTGAATTAAAACTTTATCTGTAGGTACATTGCCCTTTACGTAGAGCGCTTCAACCCCAAAAAGCTGCAAATTTCACTGACTTCCTCCTGAACATTTCTCAGTTCCCGACCAGCATTATTAAGTGGTGGTATTACTCTATCGTAGAATCCCAGTCTGTTCATATGACGTAATGTAGTACTCCACAAGCTTTTATCATACTCAAACATGTTATAGTTCACTATCCAATGATAACAGTCAATTTCTTCGAGTTCCATAGACAATAATAAAAATGCACATTCAAATATAACACCACAAGATGATTTTCAAACTGATAAATTCTGTGTCATACAGTCCTATCATCTTGGAAGTTATTAATGTAGTTGTTAAGTAGAAAAATACTTCATCAAAATTTTATATCTTCGCTCAAGGCTGAATGGAGCTATGGCTAGGGGGATGAGTCCTAAAACCATCTGAATTCATTGTGGGGAGGAGTCATAAAACCCCTGGAAGTCATTGCGGGGAGGAGTCATTGAACTCTCGGTAACTGATAAATTCTGTGTCATACAGTCCTATCATCTTGGAAGTTATTAATGTAGTTGTTAAGTAGAAAAATACTTCATCAAACTTTTATATCTTCGCTCAAGGTTGAATGGAGTTATGGCTAGGGGGATGAGTCCTAAAACCATCTGAATTCATTGGAGGGAGGAGTCATAAAACCCTCCAGAAACCTAACACCCATGAACATCTAAAAAACTATGTCTGAAAACCCAAACAGCTAATTAAATATTCTAATTCATGATTTCAGGCATGTAAGGCTCAATAGTAACCGAAACTCTATTCCTACAAGTTAAGTTAGAATAAAAGAATGTGGTAATTATATTGGCTTACACTGAAAATAATAAGCTAGAATAAAAGAATGTGGTAATTATATTGGCTTACACTGAAAATAATTGAACAGAAAAAATAAATTATGATTTCTTGAATTAAATATCTGTATTGTTTCCAGGAAGCGAATTCAAGAAAGCTATTGTTACTTACTTACAATTTTTTCATAATTTAATGAAATGAATAAAACTATTCTAAAGAATAAAGACGGGTTAAGCTTAAAGATATTTATTGCTTAAACGTATTAACATATTTTTTTTTTCGGCAGAACATCCAAACACCCACGAAAATCTAAAAAACGTAGGTCTGAAAACCCAACTTGGACTTGCAAACACTCTCGGTAACTGATAAATTCTGTGTCATACAGTCCTATCATCTTGGAAGTTATTAATGTAGTTGTTAAGTAGAAAAATACTTCATCAAACTTTTATATCTTTGCTCAAGGTTGAATGGAGTTATGGCTATGGGGGATGAGTCCTAAAACCATCTGAATTCATTGGAGGGAGGAGTCATAAAACCCTCCAGGAACCTAACACCCATGAACATCTAAAAAACTATGTCTGAAAACCCAAAACAGCTAATTAAATATTCTAATTCATGATTTCAGGCATGTAAGGCTCAATAGTAACCGAAACTCTATTCCTACAAGTTAAGTTAGAATAAAAGAATGTGGTAATTATATTGGCTTACACTTAAATAATAAGCTAGAATAAAAGAATGTGGTAATTATATTGGCTTACACTGAAAATAATTGAACAGAAAAAATAAATTATGATTTCTTGAATTAAATATCTGTATTGTTTTCAGGAAGCGAATTCAAGAAAGCTATTGTTACTTACTTACAATTTTTTCATAATTTAATGAAATGAATAAAACTATTCTAAAGAATAAAGACGGGTTAAGCTTAAAGATATTTATTGCTTAAACGTATTAACATATTTTTTTTTTGGCAGAACATCCAAACACCCACGAAAATCTAAAAAAACGTAGGTCTGAAAACCCAACTTGGACTTGCAAACACCAGCCCGGACATGCAAACAAAAGAAAACACATAAATAAGGAAAGAAAACCAAATGTTCCTTTATTAGCTAAGTAACATAACTAAAATTGAAGAATTTATGCACAGTTTTAACTAGTTAAGGCAAAATTTGTTAAAGATGAGTCATTTTCTTAAGAAAATACACTAAATTAGGAAAGAAAACCAAATGTACCTTTATTATCTAAGTAACACGACAAAAAATCAAGAGTTTATGTGCAGTTTTAACTAGCTAAGGCTATATTTGTTACAGATGGGCCATTTTCTTAAGAAAACACTTACATTAGAAAAAATACTAAATGTTCCATTATTACCTAAGTAAAAAACAAGTTTTTTTTAACTGAAAGTAAGGAACGATGTCAAAACTTAAAAACGAATAGAAATTATTCCGTTTATGAAAGGGGCTGTCCCCTCCTCAACGACTCGTTCTTTACGTTAAAGTTTGACTTTCTCACAACTCTAATTTTTTAAACAATAAAAAAATATAGCGTAAAGAGCGAGGCGTTGAGGGTACAACTATGTTTTTTTTTTTGGCAAAACATCCAAACACCCACGAAAATCTAAAAAACGTAGGTCTGAAAACCCAACTTGGACTTGCAAACACCAGCCCGGACATGCAAACAAAAGAAAACACATAAATAAAGAAAGAAAACCAAATGTTCCTTTATTAGCTAAGTAACATAACTAAAATTGAAGAATTTATGCACAGTTTTAACTAGTTAAGGCAAAATTTGTTAAAGATGAGGCATTTTCTTAAGAAAACACACTAAATTAGGAAAGAAAACCAAATGTTCCTTTATTATCTAAGTAACACGACAAAAAATCAAGAGTTTATGTGCAGTTTTAACTAACTAAGGCTATATTTGTTACAGATGGACCATTTTCTTAAGAAAACACTTACATTAGAAAAAATACTAAATGTTCCATTATTACCTAAGTAAAAAACAAGTTTTTTTTTAACTGAAAGTAAGGAATGATGTCAAAACTTAAAACGAATAGAAATTATTCCGTTTATGAAAGGGGCTGTCCCCTCCTCAACGACTCGTTCTTTACGTTAAAGTTTGACTTTCTCACAACTCTAATTTTTTAAACAATAAAAAAATTTAGCGTAAAGAGCGAGGCGTTGAGGGTACAACTATGTTTTTTTTTGGCAAAACATCCAAACACCCACGAAAATCTAAAAAACGTAGGTCTGAAAACCCAACTTGGACTTGCAAACATCAGCCCGGACATGCAAACAAAAGAAAACACATAAATAAGGAAAGAAAACCAAGGGCCATTTTCTTAAGAAAACACTTACATTAGAAAAAATACTAAATGTTCCATTATTACCTAAGTAAAAAACAAGTTTTTTTTAAACTGAAAGTAAGGAACGATGTCAAAACTTAAAACGAATAGAAATTATTCCGTTTATGAAAGGGGCTGTCCCCTCCTCAACGACTCGCTCTTTACATTAAAGTTTGACTTTCTCACAACTCTAATTTTTTAAACAATAAAAAAATTTAGCGTAAAGAGCGAGGCGTTGAGGGTACAACTATGTTTTTTTTTTCGGCGAAACATCAAAACACCCACGAAAATCTAAAAACATAGGTCTGAAAACCCAACTTGGACTTGCAAACACCAGCCCGGACATGCAAACAAAAGATTAAAATTGTCCAATCACTAATTACCCCTTTTTTTCTCCACCTTCAAATGTTCCTTTAGTACCTACGCAATTAGACTAAGTCATCGCACAGTTAACACTAAGATGCAAATTGAGTAACCCTCTCACAATAACGAACCAAACCAGATTATACCCACCTAACCAGATAGAAAAATGGCGGTCACACTAACTTGATTAGTAATTGGATTCAGATATACTATGAACGAACTTTCACTCCTACATTCACGGGATTCTGCAAAGTGTACTGGTAAGGTAAGTATCGTTCATTGTAATAGGCAAATGGCCCGGGTAACCCCATTACTTGAAAATATACACACATATCCATGCCTCAGGCGGGAGGTAAGACCAATTACACAATCACGATCTGTATCTATTAATGCTTTACTACTGTTGACTTCAGACCATAAAACAGAGCTGTTTTATGAAGGATCTTGACAGGTATTTATATTAAGACTTTTAACGACAAACAATTCCAACAAGGTTAAACATGTAAAGGTTCTAACGTATGTTTTACCCCATGATAATGTCTCATATTTGTAGACTACTGAAAAACTATGTCCTGGGGTTCAGTTGAACGAGGGTTCAGTTACACTAGGTTTCAGTTGCACAGGGGTTCAGCTGCACGAAGGTTTCGGTTGAACGGGGGTTCAGTTGCATGGGGGTTCAGTTACACGAGGGTTCAGTTGCACAGGGATTCAGTTGTACGAGGGTTCAGTTAGACGAGGGTTCAGTTACACGGGGGTTCAGTTAAATGTGGTTAAATTGTACGGGTGTTCAGTTGCACGGAGGTTCACACCAATTTGAGCATCTAGCGTGCGAAGTGTAAACTTCATCAAAGTAAGAATATATATATATATATATATATATATATATATATAATATATATATATATATATATATATATATATAATATATATATATATATATATATATATATATATATATATATATATATATATATATAATATATATATATATATATATATATATATATATAATATATATATATATATATGCTTCAATACGGCTAAAATTTTGTAAAATTTAATGATTAATTGTAAGGTGTTGGAGTGGAGACGTGTATCTAAGCCAATTGTTTATAGATTGTCATTTTCAGGTATGGTTTCAAAATATGCGTGCCCGCCATAAAAAGCACCTCACCAATAAGCCTCATTCTCGTCAAAGAGGAAATAGCATTACCTCTCTGGTAGAACCCCCAACGTTAAGAATGGATCAACCTGACATGCATAGTCCTGGTTTCAGCTCACGCATCTATTATGATTCTTACAATCAGCCTTCAACTCCAATGGAAACGAGTCAAGGTTCGGTTGTTTGTTTCTGCTCCTTTTTTATTTCTTTTATTTTTTCTCGTTCTTTATTTTGCTCTTTATTATTATTAATATGACCAATCTTAAAATTCAAACGAGAAAATCAAATTTTCGTTTCTTTATTTTTTATCTGTATTTTTTTTCTTTTTTTATAATTTATTATTCTTTATTTTTTTACAACTTCCACAAATCAGTTTATACAACTACCACAAATCAGTATCAATAAATAAATGAAACCCAAAACAAACAAAAATTAAAATAAGTCAAACTCAAAACGAGCAGAAATTAATCTGAGCAGGGTTTTATACCCTATGCTTTCTAAAAGCCAGAATATAATTTGTACTTTACTGAAAAAAAACTCAGATGAATTTACTGAAAAAAATGTGCATTGTCAGTTTAATATACATATGCTGATATTTATTCCTTAAGATCTTAATTAATTTATTCCTTAAGATCTTAAGTGAAAACATTTAAAAGAATTTTATTCAGTAAAGTACAAATTATATTTGCTTTTAGAAAGCATAGGGTTTAGAACCCTACTCAGATTAATTTCTGCTTGTTTTGAGTTTGACTTATTTTAATTTCTGTTTGTTACAACCCTTGCCCGGAGGGGTGTGGGGGGGAGGTATTAACTTCAAAGACATAATATCTAGACTTTACAACTACGTTGAAAAAAAATTGCTATATCAAAATTTTGATTGGATGTGTTTGGGGAAATGGTGAGTGTGAGAGGGGGTTAGTTGCCCTCCAATCAGTTTTGACTAGCCTATTAAAAAGGTCACTAGCCCTTTCAGTTTCCAATTGAATGAGACTTTTTTGAAATTTCTACGACAACATTTTGTATAAAAAAAAAAACAAAAAAAAACTCATATGCCCCTTCTACAGGGCATAGCTTACAACCATTGCCTTGAAGGCTGTGAGGGGGGGGGGGGTGTTATCCTCAAAGACCTAGAACTTTTCAGAACTTACAACTACCTTGAAGAAAATGCCTATCTCAAAATTTTAATTGGATGTGCTTGGGGAAATGGTGGTCGTCAGAGGGGGGTTAGTTGCTCTCCGATCATTTTCGACTATTAAAAAGGGCTCTAGCCCTTTCAATTTCCAATCAAATGATGTTTTTTGAAGTTTCTACGACAACACTTTCTATAAAAAAAACCTTATATGTCCCCAGGGCATAACTTACAACCCTTGCCCTGAGGGCTCTGAGGGGCTTACCATCCTCAAAGGCCTAATTTCCAGAACTTTTAACTACGTTGAACAAAAATAATATCTCAAAATTTTGATTGCATGTGTTTGGGGAAATGGTGGGCGTGAGAGGGGGGGGGGTAGTCACCCTCCAATTATTTCAACTATTATAAAGGGCACTGGCCCTTTCAATTTCTAATCGAATGATTCCTTTTGAAGTTTTTACGATAACTCTTTCTATAAAAACCTTATATGCCCCCAGGGTGTAACATACAACCCTTGCCCTGAGGGCTGTAGGGGGAGTTTCATCCTCAAAGACATAATTTCTGGACCTTTAAACTACTTTGAACAAAATGTGTATCTCAAAATTTTGATTGGATGTGTTTGGGTAAAAGGTGGGCGTGAGAAGGGGGTTAGTTGCCCTCCAATCACTTTCGACTATTAAAAATGCCCCTTTGTATTTCCAATCGAATGAGCCCTTTTTTAAGTATCTACGAATACACTTTCTATAAAAACCTTATATGCCCCAGGGCAAAACTTACAACCTTTGCCCTGAGGAGTTTCGGGGGTTTTTCATCGTCAAAGACATAATTTCCAGAATATTCAACTACGTTGAACAAAATGCCTATCTCAAAATTTTGATTGGACGTGTTTAGAGAAATGGTGGGCATGAGAGGGGGGTTAGTTGCTCCCCAATCACTATTGACTATTAAAAAGGCACTAGCCCTTTCAATTTCCAATCAAATGAGCTTTTTTTGAAGTTTCTATGACAACACTTTTTATAAAAAACTTATATGCCCCCAGGGCATAACTTACAACCTTTGCCCCGAGGGCTCTGAGGGGGTTATCATCCTCAAAGATCTAATTTCCAGAACTTTTAACTACGTTGCACAAAACGGATATCTTTGTGTGTGTGTGTTTTGATTGTGTGTGTTGGGGAGATGGTGGGCGTGAGACGGGTTCAGATGCCCTCCAATTACTTTCAACTATTAAAAAGGGCACTAGCCCTTCCAATTTCCGATCGAGTGAGCCCTTTTTGATTTTTTTACAACAACGCTTTCTATAAAAACCTTATATGCCCCCAGGGCATAACTTATCACCCTTGTCCTGAGGGCTGTGGAGGAGTGTCATCCTCAAAGACATAATTTCCGGAGCTTTCAACTACGTTGAACAAAATGTCAATCTCAAAGTTTTAGTTGGATGTGTTTGGGGAAATGATGGGCTTTAGAGGGCGGTTACTTTCGACCATTAAAAAGGCCACTAACCCTGTGAATTTCCAAATGAATGAGCCCTTTTTGAAGTTTCTATGACAAAGCTTTCTATAAATACCTTATATGCCCCCAGGGCATAGCTTATAACCCTTGCCGTGAGGGCTGTAGGGGGAGTGTCCTCCTCAAAAACATAATTTCCAGATCTTTCGTTTCTACAACAATGCTTTGTATAAAAACATTATATGTCCCCAGGGCACAACTTACAACCCTTGTCCTTCGGGCTGGGGGGGGGGGCGTTTCCTCATCAAAAACATAATTTCCATGTGGAAATCAACTTCGTCGAACAAAATGGCTATCTCAAATATTGACTGGATGTGTTTGGGGAAATGATGGGCGTGGAAGGGTTGTTAGTTGCCCTCGAATCACGTTCGGCCATTAAAAAGGGCACAAGCCCTTCCAATTTCCAATCGAATGAGCCCTTTTCGAAGTTTTTACAACAAATCCTTTGATACTAAGTGCCCTGGTCTAAACCAAAAAATAAAATAAATAAATTAATAATACATTGTGCCAACATCGTTCTTTACTTAGGCAGCGCTATTGCGCTGCCTATGATTATGGCTGACATAAGCATGCAGCATGCACCACCAAAAGGGACAGTTCTATGTTCATTTGCTCATTTTTATATTTTTTTTTACTTATTGTTTCTTATTCTTTATTTTGTTGCGTATTGTTTACTCTGACCTCTATAATCATGTAGTCTGCAACAACAAAAGAGTCAAGACTATTTTTGTTCATTCATTACTTATTCGGTTTCATTTCTTTCTTCTTCTTCTTTGTTCTTGTATATCTTTCTCTTACAAAAGGGTTCGTTGTAACGAACTGTAAGTAAGGAGCCACGCGGCATATCGTAATCGAAACTCTAAAAACTAGATTTTGATATGAATATATATATATATATATATATATATATATATATATATATATATATATTATATATATATATATATATATATATATATATATATATATATATATATATATATATATATATATATATATATATATATATATATATATATATATATATATATCAGAAGAATCGACTTATTATACTAATTCCAAATATATAAAATGTATAATATATAAAAATATATAATTCATTAAGTTTAGTCTTACCCATTAAAAATTAAGAGCCTGAGAAAGTTTTACTGATTTTATAAAAAGGGGGGAAATACCCATTAGAAGTCAAAGAATTTTGATTCAAATCATACCATCAGATTCAGGCTATTCGAGTTACTATTGTAGAAGTTTCAAGCTTCCATCTGCAAAAATACGTGTCTTTTTCCAGGGTTGATTGCATCGAACCAATAGTCCTAGAATATTGGGAAAGGTTTCATTCGAACAGATATAAAAAGTTCCAGAGCCATTTTTAAGAGACCAAAAAGATTGATTGGCAACTATCACCCCTCCCACCCCTCTTTTTTCCTCAAAGTCGTCCAATCAAAATTTTGAGATCTTGTTCAGTATAGTTGATAAGTCCAGTAACTATGCCTTTGGAGATAACTTGACCCACCACAGCCCTGGGGAAAAGTCTATAAGTTATGAAATTTGCCCCTTGTTTACACATAGTATATATTATTGGGAAGTATACAGACATTTTCGGGGGGGGGGGGGTTAGTTTTCATTCTAGAGGGATTTATACGGGGAGAATTTTTCTATGGGGAGGGAAGTTTCCGGGGGGGGTAAACTTTCCTGGGGAAATTTAAATTTGGAGAATTTTCCAGAATTCCTCTACAAAATTCTTTTTATTTGACTTACTTTCTCTTTGCCGACTCAATTTTACTTGTGGGCATGTTGAGAGGAATTGCCTGGGGGACAATTTTTGCCGGATTGGAATATTCTAGAGCAATTTTCTGTCGGGGGGAGGGGGATTTCCATGGAAGAAATTTTCCATGGCGAGTACATTCTAAAGAGGGAATTTTCTGCGGAAGCAACTTCCTTCTAGGTTTAATTTTAAAGGCAATCAGAAATTCAAGTCTTTTTCAAATGAAAGTGTGCAAGAAAAATTGTTAACCCGGAATCGCCCGGAAGAAATTTTCCGGGGGGTATTTTTAGCTTGAATGGAATTGTCTGGGGGGAATTTCCCTGGGGGGAGGGGGTATTTTAAGTGGGAAGAACTTTCCATGGAGGGATCTTCTGTAAGGGGAAGGAATTCTCCATTGAATGGGAGCTGGATTTACTGGCATTATTTAAAAACGATCAGAAATTAAATTTAAAAAAGAAGTTTTTTGAGCTGAAAGAAATGAGCAACATCAAAACTTAAAACAAACATAAATTATTAAGTATACAAGGGGGTCACCCCCTGCTCAATACCCTGCTAAATAACAGTTCAAGTAAGGGTAAATCCTTTTATTAGAAAGTGAAAAAAAAACGATCAAGAAATAACTGGATATTTCGATCAGATGTACAGTGATCGTCATCAGCAGAAATAGAGAAATAGAAAAGGCCGTATTTCCGCTAATGACGATCACTATGCATGTGATAGAAATATCCAGTATATATTTTTTGATTATTTTCTCATTGTCTAATAAAAGGATGTATTCGAACTGTTATTTATCGTCATGGAAAGGCAGTGTGGTCTTCGAAATTACCTACGTTAATACCTCGCTCTTTACGCTAAAGTTTCCTTAGAACTTTTAAAAGGTTATTATTCTAATTAAACGGCCCTTATGTACCAACAGTCGTTCTTTATGAGTTGGGACAAAAGTTCAAACTTAAGTGCAAAGAGCGAGGTATTGAGGAGGGCGCAACCCCCTTATTTCAGTTGAAAAAACTTGTTTTTTTTATTTAAATTCTTCTTTATGACCGATATAATCATGCTGGCTTCTTGTTCCTTATTTTGACTAACATAATCATGCAACGTGCAAGTTTTTTTCTAGTTTGGTCTCCTCAAAAAAAACAAATTAAACTAAATCATAGACTTAAGACATAGAAAGTTTGCTTTAATTCCATTGGTTTATTTTTATTATACATTTTCCAACAACCCCACTGGAGAGAAAAAAATGAGTAACCACACTTTTTTTAATACTTTTTCTCTGTTCTCTGTGGTTAAAAAAAGCTGCAATAGGCAGGGTCGTATCTATGGTTTTGTTCGGGGGGATAGGGGGGGGGGCTACCAAAAACGCAACATAAATTTCGGGAAGGGGCTCAAACCAGGTATACCCCCTCTCCTGGATACGGCCTTGGCAATAGGTAACAACGTCAATCAGACATGTGAGGCATTACAAAAAAAATTTTGGACCCCAAATATAGAAAAAACAAATTTTATTTAATAATTTGAATAAAAGTGCCCGAAAATTCAAGAAAAATTAGAGTTTCAGGGGACCCAAGAGTCCTTCCACTTCTGTACAGGGGTATAGTTCCAGCTTTTTTATTGGGGGACAAGAGGGGTCTATATCCGGAAAGTCAAAGGGCATGGGCTATATAATAATTTTTTCTCAAAAGTATTGGGGGGCATCTCCCCCTCCCCCCCTTTGCCCTCTTCAAACGACGCCCTTGCCTCTGTACTTCCCTGAAGTCGACGATTAATTTTAGCTGTTATTCAGGTTCATGCTGAATTTCCTTCAACAGCTGTTACTGCTGTTTAGTAAATTTGAATTATTTTTTTCAGCTCTGTTAATTGCTGAACAAATTAACTACAATTGCTTAATTTGGCAACTAAAATGTCTTGAAAAGCAAAAATTGTTCTGATGTGAACCTTCAGTTATTTAATATATACAAGCAATTATTACCCACAATATATCGCGGTTTCCATGGCCGTACATCAGGCAATATGCTATACGGATAAGGTAGAAAATATAAAAAAAACCTCATAGAGAAAAACTTGTTATATTTAGATAAGAAGTATGGATAAATTTGGTTTTCAGTTTATTTGATGTCATATAATTTAGCCTATTTTTTGCTGATTTTGAGCCATATTTTCTCCCTTTTTTTATTTTGAGACCTACCACCAAAACTGCTCAACTGAATATGGAAATTTTCTTTATCAAAACCTGAATGCCCGATAATTTCTTGTTTTTTTTAAGATAAATATGGTTGTATAAGCTTCCAGCTAACCTATTCAAACAGTTAATTTTCACTATCCATGGTACTTTCCATAGTCAGGTTCTTAATAAAAATGCTATTTTTCTGGGCATGGGAATTTACTTCAAGGTCACAGTTTATGGAGAAGGGGAAATTTTGTAAAAAGCAAAAATTGCTGGGCACCGTTATAGAGATATAGGAAATTATAGAAAAAAACTGTGAAGTAGGGTGATTTTTTTCAAGGTCACAGTTTTTTGAGAAGAAAAAATTTTGAAATGAGGCAAAAAATAGGTGGGCACCCACCTATATATGACCATATAAAGATATGGGAATTGTAGAAAAAAACTGTGAAACAGGGTGATTTTTTCAGATGGAGATAATTTCGGAGACCACACTGCCTTTCCCTGACGATAAAATAAAAGTTCAAAATAGGGATAAAATCCTTTTTAATAGACAGTGTATAGAAATTCACAAAAATACTAGATATTTCGGTCACTGTATATGCGACCGAAATATCTGGTATTTTTGTGAATTTCTATACACTGTCTACTAAAAGGGATTTTATCCCTATTTTTGAACTTTTATTTTATCGTTTGGAATGGAGTCATGCTTAGGATCGGGAACTTATCACTTGCTAGTGGGAATCAAAATTTGCAGCTGAAATTTTTCTTGGTCTTTGTTATATACTTGATTCTTCGTCAAGTAAATTAGATTAGAGAATAAGCCAAAGTCTCAGTTTTTAATATACCCTATTAACCCATTATGAAGTTTTTAAGGCAGTACTCAGGGCCGTATCCATGATTTTTGTTCAGGGGGGGGGGGGGGCAGAGAAAAAATATTTATGGCATCAGTAGTAACCAAGGTACTACTTTGCTTGCGCCCCTGTACCAAACAGGTTTCTGGTGGGTACGATCTGGTTTGGTAGGTATAATCTGGTTAGGTGGGTATAGTCTGGTTTGATGGATACAGTCTGGTTTGGTTTTTCAAAGAGAGTGACTATCCCCATGCATATAAGTAATACTTCTACAGGGCATTACGCCTTTCCAAAGAGAGTCAGTATAACTTGATTGGTGGTTGGGATTTGAATAAAAGGAATAGTTTTCTTTACAACTCATATTAGTAAGAGAATTGAATTCAAAGAGAATAGTTTATTTGCGAGGATATTAGTAGAGGAAAAAAATGAGTGGTGCATTTACATTATTGGAGATTAATGATGGAGCTGACAACAGCAGCAGCGATATACGAGTACCCAATGTGGCTGTGGAAATAACCGCTGGTTGTAGACTATGTCTTGAATGGGACACTATGTATGCCAGATACGTGATATCATTAAGCAAATTTAAGCAGGAGGAGCAGCTATGTTTTGCTGGAAAAGTGAATATTCTCCATATAAATAAACTTCGGTCAGCATTAGATGTCCTATCGAAATATATTGATGAGAACAAAATGCATCAGTGAATATTATTATTGTAATTATGTTCAATAAAATTGTTCCTAAGTAAATGGTATTTTTTTGTTTCTATAGTAGACTAGCGTATATTTTTTAGAGTAGAAAAAATTCTGGTTAGTCTGAAGTTGGTTGTGAGAGAGTTAGGACTCTAAAAAAATGGATAGATTCGAGAAAGATCGAATCATGAGGAATCTAGTTCTTATAGAAAAACGTTTGATTCTAGATGACAATTTTCTAGAATTGTCTATTCAAAGGAAGATATTTTCTCGGGGAATGCTTGTCGATATAATGAAAACTGATTCTCCATCATTAGACTATTGTATGAAGCTTCTACGTCGTGGTCCAAATGCATTTACACAATTTATTGATATATTGATCACAACACAGCAAAATGATATTGTGGATATGCTTTTAAACATTAGTTAAGAAATTTAGGACTTTTTTCATGAGAAAGATGGTGCTCAAGGATGATTTACTCCTCTCTCTCTCTCTCTCTATCTCAGACAATTTTTTGTTGGTGCTAGCTCAGTTTCATTGTGGCAGTGAGAGTGTCAACACATGACAAAATGTTCCATACATGTCCGTTATGTATGTACTCACTGGGCAGCTGGTCATCATCATGTGAGAATTGCACAATGATTGAGGAGTATGATGAAAAGTGTAGATTATGCAACCCGTGTAAATTGCATAGAGGATATGCTGTACAAATTAAAGGTTGTAATTCCTGTCTTGAAGAGGTGTGTGACTCTCATCCTAGAGGTCACCTATGCTCCAATTGTCATTATGATAAATGTAATCAGTGGGAGAATACATATCCCGGTATGATTGGAAAGAATCCTAACCGTGATTTTAGTTTATTGCTACGAGATTGGTATCGTCGTGGTTTTAGATTATTCTGGGAGAAGGAACCGGGTCAACGATTCAACTGTTGGAACAACAAAAGAATATGGTTTCTACGTCATCGTTGTGAAGACACTGGGTGTTATGATTATAAGCCCACTGATTTCTATTTGGCTGTGACGGAATGTGATTCGACACTTGAGGACACTGTTTGTGAAATTGCTTCAAATAAGCAAATTGAAACATGTGAATTCTATAGAATGAATGAGAATAGTATCATTGACTATACAAAGAGATATGACAAGAGTGAAGTCACACTCTACTGTAGAAAATGTGACCCTGACATTGCAGTACATCAGGATCAGTACACTGTGAATTCAGATAATCTACCTGCACTAGTTGTTGTCGACAAATACCTAGTAGTGGATGAAATCTAAAGAGTAGAAAAGTCGTTTTATCATGTATATAAATTTTTTTTTTATTAATAAACAATTTCACATACATCTTTAGAACATTTTATTCTTAGGGCACTAAAATCAATTTTAAATACACTTGTAAGTATATTCTCCACTAGAAAGTCGTTCAATTGAGGTAAGTCAACGTAGATGTTGAGAAACTGCTTGTAGGTGTAGCCACGACATCTGAACATGAAAAAGAGTAGTACATGAAAGTCACATGTCTTAGTCGTTAAATCCTGTACTCTTCGTTGATTTTGAATAATGGTTTTCCCCCTGCTTTCAATAAAGTTGCTGATGTATGGAGCCTAGAATTTATACGATAGGCCAAGAGGATCAAAAAATTCAATATTCTTCACTGTTTGAAAGATGCATAGCCAATGACCGGTCTTCAAAGTCGATGGACTGCTATTAACAATGACTAGGGTATTGTTAACACTTGGAATTTTTCAATGAAGTCCGAAGGTATGCAATAGGACTTGTACTGGGACATGTATGGATCCATACTAAATACGTTGATTATTTGGTTTGTGTTCATGGTGCTAGGTCTAGTAGAACACTGCCGTCGGGTGTGATTTCCAAATAGGTTTCAAATTGACTCAGTGATATTAGCGTGATACTCTCAGTCAGAGCATTGGCAAATCTACACTCTAAACGTACATTCCCTGTTCGTACTATGCTCATATCCTGTGTGCCAGACAGGTCCAAAACAATAACCCCATGATTTTTTGAAAACATTGAATCGGTTATTCCATTTTCAAATAGTTGAGAGTCATGATCTAGGGATTGCATGGTCAACTCGTACAGAGTTCTATAGGATTTTTTGTCAAATGATAGAGTGTACAATGGAATACCATTCACTTTGCACACAAGGCTAGATAGACCGAAAAAATTAAAATTATGGGGGGATTCAGTCCAGGATCCAACGGCACTGCCACTCTTCACAAAGGCCAAAGCCAATTTTGATGGGATTTCTCCATTGATAAATGATGAATCGCTATAGCTACGAGAACCGGCGGCAATGTGACGTTGATTAGTGATTGTATGGGGAAAAAGAAGTTTAATGTTGTTACCATTGGCTCTTAGCTTTTCCACTGCCAATGCAACAGAGCTCATAACTTGTTGTTTTCGGACGTGGAGAATTGCCGATGTGATAATGACATTTGCATCGGGTGCTGCAGGAAGTGTTTTTCTCAAAATGAAATTCGATGGGGCCATCTGTAGCTTTATGTCAATCTTGACATTGGGGGGTAGCCATTGGGATATATTGAATATCTCATGATTTAATTTTCCAACTAGATGATACTCCTGGGTCACTGCAGTAGTCAACTCACCGTCAGTATCAACACCTGATCGATATTCATAGCCTAATGATTGTCCTCTCATCTCCTTGTACGCCTTTGGCGTCATCATCATAAATTGTATGTAGCTTGCATAGTTTGATAAATTATTGCTAGTGCTCACCAATGTTCCATTAATAAATACATTAATTTGTTTGAATAGGTTGTGTTGAATACAGTTTTCATAGGAGAGACCATCACCGGCATTTGGATTTGTATTATCTGACTTTTACTTCACCGCAACATTTAAATCAATAAATGTTGACGACAAATCAATGAAATAGTCTTCATTGGAAAATATTTGAAAGTGTATATTTTCCGAGGGGTGAAATTGTTCATAGTAGCCATACTTGACACTGACATCGACATTTTCAGCATTGAATAGATTCAATGAGGAACTGATTGATGGATATGATTCCTTGTGGGGGAGATAAGTCATCTTAAGAGAAGAAATCCTTCTTTGATCTAACAATCTTTTTCTTCTTCTTCTTATTGGCCTTCGTTGTTTTATTTCTCAAAGTCCTTGTTGATGTCCTTTGCTTCCTGCCTGGGTGGAGACTGATGAGTGAATGACGCGAACGCATCCTTTTCAATCCCTCCCCATTTCGTCGAGATTTTAATTGCTCACCAACGGCTCTTGCTGAAGATCTAATATTTTCCTTAACACTCTCCTTGAAATTCTTGCCCGACCCCCAGTCCTGTAGTGTGGAGCCAGCAAAATTTGATGCAGCAGGTACAAGATACTTTCTGGCAAGGGGAAGTGCAGAACGAAATAGCCTAGCAAACCAGCTACCAAGACCATAGCCAGACATTGTAGTACGACCCTTGTAGTAGTCCAATCCATTGCCTATTTGACGTGGACTCAAAGCACCAACATAGCAATCGATATCTGGACAGACAAATGGAATTCTCCTATTGTTCATTTTAGGTGATTGTGTTGTCGCCGACAATGGGTCGAAAATGACATGTAATCACTGCTAAGCCTTTTGAAATTGCTAGAGGATCACCTAATTCAGTTCTTAGTGTTAACTGACAGAGTTCCAAATAGGAAGTGTTTACGGGAATATACTGAAGATGCTTTATATTGTAGTGATGAATATGCTCTTGATTGGTTTTTCTTTCAAGTACTCGTAGGAGGGGAACATTTGAATTACTGACTCTCGATGTTTCCACAAATGAAGCGTAGAGAAATATACAAGTGTCTGTGGAGAAGGCAGGTGGGTAGTCAGCAAAAATGAAATTAGTGTTTCTGGCACTTTTACCATTGATTATATTGAGCTTAAGGCCAAGAACATCTCTCAGATTATCATTGAGAATAACCGTTTCGCTGGCAATAGGTGAACTAATGTAGATCTTGCCCTCCTCCTTTGAATAGTTGAAATGAAAAGCTCCTTTTTTACGAGCGGAAATTCTTTTATTAATAGAACGACATAAATCATTCATACAGGTGAGTTTCTCGTATGGTAATTCAACATATGGATAATCCATCCAATTGATTTTTTGAATTTGTTCTTGATCACCTGAAGGTGGTGGTGGTGGCCAATTATAGGGTCTAATTTTTATATCATATTTACGATCCTTTCTCAGGATGTCATAGGTATATTTTTGAGAATACAGTCGACAAGAACCACTTCATACGCACCGTCAAATTTGATGGCGGGAAAGAATTTTGTCCAAAAATCACTTGTTCTATTCAAGTCATTGTAGAGAGGATCGGAAACGTTGGACATGAAAGTTACATAGAAATCATTGGGCATTGTCAATATCTTCAACACCGATCCAAGAATCAAAATCAGAGTTGTATCCTAGCCACCGAACAAGTAACTGTTTCTTACCCCTGCGAGTACGTGTCTTTAATATCTTTTCAATTTGGTAGATTTCACTAGCATTTTTAACTTTTTGCAGTTCATAGTCATAAAAGCCGCCGAGAATCTCTTCATCTTTAGTATCACACAAGCGGTAAGTTATGGGTTTAGTGTCTAGGATTTTTGCCACTTTAAAAAGTTCGGAGGACCACAAGTAATTCCCCTTTTCAAAAACATTAGTTGTTCTATTAATTCGAACAGTATCACCAACATTGAATTTATTTTTCTTCTTCTTGACAACCGATTCATTGGAATACTGTTTAAGAAAGGTGTCAATTGTATCATGATCAGAATGATGAACTTCCGTTGGCGTAGAGTTGGACAATGATCGATGAGGTCGTTGATTATAAATCAACATGATTTTATCAAGATCATGAATAAAAGCCGGTGTATTTTTCAATGTACAATATCTTGAAATTAAAAGTCGAATAGTTCTTATCAATCGTTCGGCCAATGCAGCCTTTATAGGACTATGAGTATGATAGAGCAGTGTACTATATTTTACTAGTACTTTTGCAACATGGGGATTAACAAATTCACTACCGCGATCCGCTTGAATTTTTTTATTTGAATCCTGTTCGAGAATACTTTCAATGGCCTGAGCAACTTCAACACCTCTCTTTGATCGCAATGGAATTGCATATGCATAGCGACTAAAAACACTGATTGCAAGTAGAATGTACTTGTACGGTGTATTGTGACGTCTTTGAAGCTCATCTAGAGTCAGGAGACCTGCTTGCATTATATGCAATGGGTAAAAGGCTTTAGTTTTTCGATATTGATTGGCACGAAGTCTATGATTTCTATTCAGAGTGTAACTTGATTCATTTTGTAGATAGTCTTGTACACTTTTAGTGTGAACACCAGTGACTTTGGAAAGAGTGGTGGGGGAACTTAAACTCCCCGCCTCACCAATATTTTCATAAACACCTTTCAGAACTTCAGCCATTTTGAATGTAAACACGTTGTGTAACGTCCGCTACCCTTTTGTATACTGGCTGTTGGTGGAGGTGACGTTGACTTGATACGTCTTCGCTTTTGTCTAGCTATCAGTGGTGTGCTAGTATTTTCCAAAATTGATTTAAAATCTTCTTCTTCAAGTTCATATTTTAATGGTGTCAATGTTGATGATGATGATGATGATGATGCATGTTCATTTAATTTTCTTAGAATTTGTCTATTGCCAATAAGACTTTTGGGGAAGTTTAATGTATTTAGAAAGTTGTATAGATGAGTGTCAAATGATAATAGTCCTTTACGATTTGTAACCATTTCATAGATTAAATCAAGTAGATTATAGCTCTTGCCCTGAATTATAATCCCTTCCCCATTGCTCTCAACTTGAATTTGACCACTTTCCAAGAGATATGTTAGGAGTCGTTTACTTTGTTCACGATATGAGTGGGGCATTAGATTTCCAATTTTCAATACAATTGAATCCAATTCCTCCTTCTTTAATAGTGTTCCAGCAGCAGCAGACTCTTGAGAAGATGATTCTTTTTTGTGATCAGCAGCAGCAGCAGCAGCAGTGGGCTTCGACCGATAGGACCTGTGTTTGTCCACTCGGCGAAGTGCATCTTGAAGTAAAAGCAGTTTATTATCATCCTCAATATTTTCATTGTCAAGGAATTTACTCAGATTGTTCTCAAAGTGTTCGACGAGTGAGAGAGCTAGTTCTATTGGAGTCAATTTATAGGGTTTTGCCATTCTCTAGAGAAAACTGTTTACAAGTCCTGCAATTATTGGCAGTAAAAGTGTGAAAAAGCTACCGCCCGCCTGAAGAAGTCGTTTCCTTTTAAAATTCTTTCCTTTCTTTTTAGAGGCCAATGTACGTACAATGGAACGATGTTGCTTTGCCTGTTGCTTAACTACTTCTGGCAGTTGAACATTACCCTCGGTCAAATTTAAACAAAGTTCAGATATTAGATTAATGAAATCATTGTCAATACCGTGTTTGAGTATTGCTTTCCTAAGTGGAGGTTTTGAAGTGCTTAGAACTGAAAAAAAATGTCTATTTTCATGTAGTTTCTTCAGTGTCATGATAGCGATTAATAGGTCTTTTTAGTGTTCACAGGGAGATATACTGTAATTTCATTGTCGAAAATATCTGTGACTACACGCAGATCCTCGGGTGTATTTTGATTAAGATCCAATAGGATATAACCGTGGGGTTTATTAGTTGCCTGATTGTATGCTGAGAGCAGAAATTTAGGGGCACCTGGATAGATTTGTTTATTGAGGGTTATTAGCGAGCTAGAATCACGAACAACTCTGTAGATGATATAGTAGGTGCAATTCACAGCAAGTGTTCGCATACATTTGCTCTGATGAAAGAGATTGTGTAGAACCAGAGTAACGGAAATCTGTTCATGATGAGAGCGAACAGTGAACAATTGCAGCATTTCCTGGGACCATTGTTCAATAGATTCAGCCAGATCGTCAATGATCAGCCAAGAGTTTGGTTCAATAATGTTGAAAATATCAAGTCTCTGTATGAATTGTATCTGCACCGATCCCATGGCAGCAATTGCTTTTATTTTATCGTATGACTCCTGCCAAATACTATAGCAATAGTAGAATTTTTTCGGCTTTTCCACAAACATTTTATCGCAATTTTTAATTATTTTAGTTAAGAGTGTTGTTTTGCCCGACATTGAGGGCCCACACAGAAACGATCTGAATGGTGTTTTAAATTGATACATGTTCCCTTCAACAGTTCACCTGGACAACTAACTGTAGACTATGGCTGTCTAATGACTAAATAATTTCCCTACTACCACTACTACTACTCTGTTCTTCAAGACGAATAAAGAATCATATTTTTCTTTTATTATATACATAGAAAAAAGTAACAATACATTGAAAAAAGCACATTAAACATGAAAAAATACACTTTTTTTTAAATTTATTTATAATAAAAAAATACAACATTTATATAGACACACTGAGAAAAAAAAACACTTGAATACTTTTTTTTTGTTTATTTATAGAGAAAAAAAATACAGCATTAAATTAGAGAGCACTTGAAAAAATATCACTTTTTTTTTGAATGAAACACTTACAAAAAAAAATCTGCTCTAAGGCCGCGAGGCCCCCCCCCAAAGGTTTTAGGAAATAATTTACAGGACTTTATTCAAACCGAGACTTTCCCTATGGGTAACACATTTTGCCCGGTCTGAAGTTAAATAGTGTCCAAGGGGGAGGGTGGTCACGCCATCTTGACAAACATAGACCTTGTCGGAGATGGTACTCATGGCAATTTTTTCTACATTTACAGTAAAGTTCCTGTATTTGAGAGAATGAATTGCCAGAAATTTGGCTCGTGGAATTGTATTTTCAACAATACAATTCCTATAAATGTCCATGTCGAAATTCTTATCCACATAGCGCGTGGGTACTCCTTTGCAACGTTTCTTGATTTCCTCGTTGTGTGTCTGTATAAAGTACACCTTCGGACTTACAAACATACCACGGGAAATCAAGTCGCTTCCCGTTTCTGATTTAAAAAATAAAAGCTGATTTGGTGCCCGACGTTTCACTAGCTCTGGGTAAAGACCACCCCAATTAGTGTAGTCCATCCGTGAGCTGATAATTTCACCGTGCGCCAAATCATCAATTAGATTTGAGGTTTTTACTTTTAACAGTAGAGAATCCGTGTCCCCATAGCAGACCTCTACTTGCCCCTTTTCCGGCCACTGTACCCTAGCCACATTGTAGTAGAATTCCAACATGAGCTTTTTAGAGATCTCCAAGATCGCACTGCCTGCAGCAATATTTTTATTCAAGACAATGCGTCTGTTTTTCCTATTCAAAAGTACCATGTCCGGGCCAATGATTGTGAAGGAAGTGTAATTTGGATCGGCAATAATTCGAGCACATTGTTTGGGGTCGGTCACGACGTCACAACGATTCCTATTACGAACACTTTCACACATTTTGCCGAAGGCCGAATTCAAAATGAGTTTATAAATTTCTTTTTCAGCCTTCGTCTGCGCTGCAGAACGTTTGTTGACAAAATTGTCAACAAATGTTTTTAGATAGGGTTTTTGGCTAAACTGGAGTGCTCTGTGAACCTTTGTGACGTTGAAACCGTTGTTGCACATCCATTTTAAAGCTACATGATGTACAACTATGTTTTTTTTGGCAGAAGGTCAGCAATAAGTTTTTGTTTTGAAGGTGTCCAATGCAATCTGTCCACCTCGACTAAACGCCTATTGCGAGGGCTCAAAGAGTCCTTAGTCACAGGTCTATTGATGCACGGGAAAACAAAATCCTTTACTGAATCGTGAAGCTCGACTGGTATATCTCCATCAATTTCAAAAAACCATCCAACCGGGCCATTCTCCTCAACATTGTCAATGTTGGGGAAATGGGGAGCTTGAGGGTCATTGAGCCATTTATAGTCACCGCAAGGTAGCGCATAATGGGACATGGCCGAGGGGTAGAGAGAATTCATATCGAGGAAAACTGCATCCGATTTTGTCCCCGTCTTCTCTCCTGTTGGATCAGTTTCGAAGATACGATCCCCGTGAAAAACAAAACCCCCCCTCATTGACCTTTCTATGAACAGATGCTGATCAATGTCAGTGATTAGCCCTATTTTTTCCCCACTAATTTTTAGGATAAGGTCCATCACTAGATGAGGCGAAGAAAAATAATACCCCAAATCAAGATTAAACTCCTGATAGATTTTGTCCGTATTTTTACACATAATGTCTAACAGAGTTAACACGTCACTCGACAAATACAGCTTGCAGTAGTCGAAGCCATTTTTACACCCTCCCTCTGCCCAAACTTTTTTAGCAAAACGGTATTCCTCGGGGGTGCAACTACGATCGTGAAGACTGTCGTAAAACGATTCAATACAAGGAATAGTTTCCTCGGCGAATCTCGACATGGAACAATAATTGTCATAAGGATGTATGCCCTTGACCGTTAACAAATCATATAAATCATTTGGGAATTGTTGCTTGAGAAGGGGGAAAGCGTTGCAACCGTCATCGTTTTTCTGCACCTGAATTAATTCGCTCAATGATTTGGGGGAAAAACTGTAGGAATCTAAAAAGCGAATTTTATTCGTGTACTCAACGTCGGCTTCAACAAATTTCCACATAAATTCCAAAACAAGCAACTTTTCCGCTGATTTAGGTATGATTTTGTAGGTAAAGCTGTCTATCGCCCATGCATCATCATCTATTGTTCCATTTCTTTGAAGATGTGCCAATGCTGGTAGCACATACTTCAGATCATAGTTAGAGTTATGTATAAAAACAGGAAGAAAAAGTTGCTGTTTAATTTTTAAATTACATGAATTGTGTGCCCACCCTCGAAAGTTACTTTTTCCCGTTGAATTGGGATCAACAAGGTGATTGTGGGCCTGCACCGCGTCTTTTGGGGCAAGAACACCCCAACATACCCAGCAAATTGTCCCCTTTTCCAACGCCAGTTGCTCTTTATCTGACAATTTCGTCGGGTAATTGATATGACGTAATCGTGAAATTGCCCCGTTCGCTGTTTTTATTAAAGATATTAATAGCTTTTCCATGCTGCCCTCCTCATCCATAGTCAAAAAAAACTCTTCCAATTGCATTTTATTGTTGGAATCACGACGGGCGTGTGCGTAGGAACACGCAACTAGTTTGTGTTCCTTGACTATATTTGGCGTTGATGGGTCTGATACCTCAACCAGTCTTGTTTCACAGTCCAAAGATATTTTATCAACTTGTAGCAGGGAATTTTGGAAATTTTTAAATTGTAAAATATCTTTGCCTTCTGCCGGCATTTCAGTTCTTTGATTCCCATGAATTTTGCAATGCCCCATGTGATCTGAGAATGTTCGCTCAGATCTAAATGGGGAAAGGCACATGGGGCAATAGAAACGTTCTCCTTTCTTCGTGCCTTGAGATAAGAGTCGACTTATTGCCGTAACGGGAAAAAAATGACCATAAGAATTTACATCTTTGGGAGGCTCGTAAATAACCCATGCCCATTTTTTAACATTTTCCATCGTCGGTGTCCTCACCGAATACAAAACCCCTTTTTTATTTGGTTTTTTTCCCCCATCTACAAATTCAGTGTCATACTGGAGAACAACCACCCCAAGATTTTCATTTGCTTTCTCGAATATGCTTATTTCTTTCAAGGACACCGGATACTTTCCCTCTAAACAATCAAAATTTACTTTAGGGAAATTTTTTCCACCATTACGTGCAAGTCCGTCAAGATTTTTCATTGTTGAATCTTTTTAATGTTTTATGGGCTGCCGCTAAAAGTGCATATTTAAAGCATTGCAGCCCCGTGTCAAAATTGAAACCCTGAACCCCTCATGTAGCCGACAAATCTGGGTGGCATTTTATTCTTTTACCCCGCCCTCCCCTTAAAATAAAGTTTTTTTTTAAATCTACTGAGATTCAGATCCATGCGTTCAATGTATAAAATTGTGGACCCACTTCCCCTCTCGCTAAACGTGTCCAAAGTCGATATCAATTTATTTACCCAGTTGAAAAAGTTGTCTTCAAATTCGTTTAGACCTGGGTAAAAAGTCTGATTCCCAGTTGAAAAATGAAAATAAAAAATATCCCCAGATGTCCCCTTTTGTAAATAGACTTCTTGATTCACCGATGCTTTAACCCCCCCTTGACCCGCCCATTTCTGAATCTGAATCTCAATTTTTGCTCGAATTCTATCGATATAGCTATGGAGATTTTTCACAGGGTCAGTTAAAATAATGCCCGCGTTTTCCTCGGGAGGGTTAAAATCTACCCTGTATGTTTGCAGGTGACTTAGAGCAGACTCTAACAAATAAAATTCACGCAATTCCGGGGACATAGCACTATTTTCATGTCCTGCACCTGTTTGTACAGGACTCAATTCACTAATCGTAAAGTTGTCGTTAAAAATATCCCCGGAAAAATTAGGCCCAACAATTTGCATAAGACTGTCCATTTCTTCAGCTGTAAATTGAAAATCCAGGGGGGTATCAAATAACTTACCTTCACTAACATCCGGTGAGAGGGGACAATTACCCATGATACTTTGAAATCCGGGACCAGGGAAGGCAGAAGTTTTCACAGCTTCCCCCTGAAACTAGAAAATGAATGGATTAAGTTTTTTTTCTTTGACGAAAGTTTTATCACAATTATAACACACTTTTCTTTTTTTATCAAACAATGTATAATAAATTACAAATTTTGTTAATAACACACTGACACACACACACAAACACATGCACACACACACACACACACACGCACATACACACACACACGCACATACACACACACACATACACACTGATACACATACACACACACATGCGCACACATACACACACACACGCTCACGCTCGCACACACGCACACGCTCACACAGAGACGATACACACACAGAGAGAAGACACACGCACAGAGACAGCGCACACACACACACACACACACACACACACACACACACACACGCACACACGCTCACACACGCACACATACAAAACATCGCAACGTTTGACTAATAGCAATAAAATAAAATAAAAAAAAAGTCAACCAAATATTTGTCTTACTATCCCCATTTAAAAAAAAAGAACTTGATTCTTTTTCCTACAAATCTAGCCATCCGTAAGAAATAGCGATCAGACTAGAAGCAGATTCCTTTTTCCTACAAATCTACCCCCCCCCCCTTTTTTACCCCACCCCCACACACCCTTTTTTTCTTCAATAATTACCCCCTTTAGTAAAAACACACACGCGCATACAAGTAGCTGATTATAAATTGTTAACCGAACAAACGATGATCGTTTTAATTTTGCTTAAATTAAGACTTCAAATGAAATATGGACATAAAAATTTCACGAGAAGTTCTCTATTTCATTGAAGAATACACGGAGCAAAGACAGGTTTTTCATATGCTAAGTTTTGTTACACTTTGAAGGAATCTGCATTTGATTAGGCTAAGAGGCGCGTGCTGACCCGGTTTTTTTTTTCTTAACTTTAGTACATGAACGTCATCTCTGAGTCGAATGTAAAAGTTAAATTATCAGCAACTTGTTTAAAAAGGGAAATTTGTGAGTGCGCTATAAAGTTGAAAGCTATCTGATAAATGGTGCTTACCATAGAAGTTGCAGTTAGCTCGTTACAAAGTGACCGTGGTGCATAGCGAATAACGCTTTCTCTCATCGAATTCTGTGCAGAGTTGACACTGTCATGAGAACTTGCAGCTTGCATTGATGTGTTATCACCCCATCTTGGTCTCTTTTCGGAGGGAGGGTGAATGCAAGAATCCACCTCAACATCCTTAAAAAGAAGAAAAAAATTTGGTAATAAGCCCTCTTTTACAGATAAATTGCCCTCTAAAGTTTATTCTGATGTTTGTAGCACTTTAGAAATATTTAAAAAGCTTTTAAAATAAAATTTTTGAAAATTTTGAGTTTGGCGGGAAGGGAAGGAGGGAAGGATGATTTTAAAAACATCTCCCCATAATATAATTTCACTTATAAAGTCAATTCTGATGTTTGTAGTGCTCTATGTCTTAAAGCTTTACAAATATTTAAAAAAGCTTCTGAAGTAGAATTTTGGAAAATTTGAGTTTGGAGGGAAGGGGGATTTTAAAACCCTCTTCCCGTGATATAATTTAACCTATAAAGTCGATTCTGAAACTTGTAGCGCTCAATCTATTAGTGCTTTAGAATGCCTGCTACTTTTTACAAATCAATATTTTTCTGCTCAAATGTTCCTTCGCATACATACGAATATCATGGTACTAAACTCCCAAAATTTGAAATAAAAAAAAAAATCTGAAACTTGTAGCGCTCAATCTATTAGTGCTTTAGAATGCCTGCTACTTTTTATAAATCAATATTTTTCTGCTCAAATGTTCCTTCGCGTACATACGAATATCATGGTACTAAACTCCCAAAATTTGAAATAAAAAAAAATGACAAAATTTCATTAGCTAGCTCAATTTTTACTTATTCAGAATATTAACGGAGGGCATTGGACCCTCAATTCCATAGTATCAAAAAAAAGTTGACAATTATATGCAAAGTTTTTAAAAGTTATATACCTAAATTACGAAATACTTAAAATCACAGAAAAAAAGGAAGAAAAGGATTCCTGGACATAGCCTAAACTAAAAAATTATTAAGTATATAAGGAATTCACCCTCTAGCCTATATCTCACCCTATACGCTTATTTATTTTTTTTCTTTTTTAGCACTTTCAAAAGAGGTATCTATTCTAATTAACCGGCCTTTGTGATTCAAGAGTTCCTTTAGCGTAAAGAGCAAGATATTGAGGAGAGGGGCGACCTTTCATATCTGCCGAAACTAATATGCAAATTCTATTTTAATTTTTCATATACAACGTGCCAAAATCATAGTGAACATGCCTCTTTTTTTGAATATCTACTAAAATTGAAATACATGGACCGTTTAATATTTAAAAGAAGGAAGCTTTTTAAAAGAGGTAACAACATGGTGAAAAAAAAACAAAAGTGTAAGGAAGGAATTTCTTCCTTAACTTAATGGCGAGACAATTTCTTTTTATTATAATAATGAGAAAATTTTACTCACCAGAAGCTGCTTAAAATATTCCATATCTATGTAAATGATCGCAAAAATACCGATACTGATAAGTTGAATGAACTATTCAAACTGTTGAAAATCCTAATTTGAAACCTGAATATATACAAAAAATAACTGAATATATTGGCAGCTAAAAAAAGACACACCGGTTTTTCTGACACGGATTTAACCTAAAAAAGACATGTATACCCTGAATTAGAAATCCGATAAATTGTGTCAGAAAAACTTGAACCAAACCAGATTATACCCACCTAACCAGATTATGCCTACCAAACCAGATCGTACCCATCAGAAACCTGTTTGGTACAGGGGCGCAAGCAAAGTAGTACCTTGGTTACTACTGGCATCAAAAAGTGCTTTTATGCATTTTGTTATGTTTTTGCGAGTCAGAAAACTATTTTTGGGTGGGTGTCGGCCTCCCTACCACCCCCTCTCCCCCTTCTAAATACAACCTGGGTGGTACTACATTTTCGTCAGTGTTGCCATATTGAACAGAAAAAAATAAATTATTCTGTAACAGTGATCTTGTATATCTTATTTGACAGTCTACTGTAGAGTTTTTCTTCAGTTTTCTTCTTTCATGACGGGGTTTGTTCGTAGTTTAACCATTGATTTTACTATGCCCGAATTTCTCAGAAAAAAAAATTAGTTCTCTTAAATCTTCCTAAATTAACGATTTGTATGTTTCAGTTTGTTTATTTACGGACCATATATATTTAGATTTCTTACTTTAGAGTTTAACATAAAGACCCACCAGCGGCCAGATACGTAAATATCAGAATTATTTTTTATAATTGATTTCGTTTTTCCTTCCTTTTAGCACCTGAAGACATGCTTCAAGTGACAGGGATGGATATGTCGTGATCAGATGTGAATTTATTTGTGATATACGGAACTCACCAGCAAGCTTTAACGGATCTATTTTTCACGATTGTGTGTTTCTGTCACAGAAAATCGGTGTGATTCTAATGATGAGCAACTATAAGTAGTGAGCTTATTTCAGAACAAATGAGTAACAATGAGTATATCAAGTTTTTTACTAATGTTTTTTACATTAGATTAGTATTACGTGAAAGTGATAAATTGGTAGAACTAATACGGATATTAAAGAATAGCTGATAATGGCAAATAATGGTCAAGTGTTCTCTTATACAATTGGCATAATTTTAACGAAGAGTATTCAAAGCTAAGTTATGTTCAGAGCTCCAATTAAAGGGGCGGAGGACAGATTTCGAATTTTATTTTTCATCTACTTTGAAAGAATTTAAAAAGTGGCCCTCTAGACAGGGGCGTAATTTTCTACGGGACAGGGGGGGGGGGGGGGTGGAGCAGCTGCCCCTTTCAGACCCACGTCTGACCCCCAAACCTAATCTTGCCCCCCCCTGCTGAAATATAGTTTCTACTAAAAATCTTGTCAAAATTTAGGTAAGCCTGCATAGTTCAAGTATCCAGAGAAACAGGTCATTTTTCTTTAGTGTATCTTTGCCTTTATGGTAATATGTGACTCATTTTTCAGTTTTCACTGTTATTTTCACTTGATTTGTTAAAATTGGCTCCAACTTTGCCCCCACCCCTCTCGGGATTTTGACAAAATTACGCCACTGCCTCTAGGCTTAGGGAATATCATTTTTTACGCTCATTAAAAAATTGCAAAAAAAATAACAGCCCTCACTAAATTTCTTGTACTATATTTTTTTTTCAGATCTTCATTTTTTAGATCGAAAGTCCTTTTTGCTCAGGGGTGCCAATTAGGAAATGGTGGGCTGGTAATTAGGCCTTTTGATTTCGATAATTAGTTTTTTTCGCATTTTTCGATTTTCTGAAAAAAAGAAAAGAATGTGCATCAATTTAATTTACTAACTTTACATATCCACCAACAAAAGTCTAAAAAAACTGACACCCCCCCCCTCCACCCTCTCTGAGTTTTTGAAATATTTTCTTTTGTATTTCTGTAAAAAAAAAAATTCTGTCCCCCTCACCCACTCATTTTCGTGAGTATATACCACTGATTATGTCAAGTGTCTTTTGGTATTAGTTCCATTTGATGCTTTGTTTTTTTTGTACATATAGCCAAAGACAATATATTCCATATGTAAAAATATTTCAACTTAAATATCCATTTATTTATAGTTTTTACGGTAATTTAATGTTTGCTTGGTAGCCAATCTGACATTTTCTTACTTATTAATTTCATAATTTATTTTTTGTTTATCCTTTTATTATTTCTTAGGATCTAAGCTTTTAGTCGATGATTTTGATAAATTTCCCTTTCAAATGGGTACAATTTAATTACCCCGCTTAGTCCTGAAATCGACTCCGAAATCGATTTTACCTAATTCGTTTTATGTTAGTTCTATATTTTCAACCTAATCCCTCTTTTTTGTTCTTCATATATTCAATAGTGCATTAATTCAAAAGTCGCGTTACAGCTTTAGGTGATAAAGTGCGATATATTTCAAATGCAAAGTAACTCTTACGAACTCGTGATCATACTCACGGAAGTGTGACTAGATGCAATAAGTTGGCATGGAGGGAAATGTACCATTGGCGCCCATAAGCTGAATTTTAGAGGGGGGGGGGCTTACCTGGACTAATCGGCACTTCCAATGCTGTATAACAGAAAGCTCAAAACAAAAATGTAGAAATATAAAACAGGATCATTCAGACATGGGGGGGGGTGCAGCCCCCCCCCCCAATATGGGTGCCTATGAAATCTTCTCGGCTAAATATATGCAACTGGTCCTTCTCACCTTTTCAATATAGTTTGTTTTCGTGTTTTTTTTAAAAGCTTTTATCCTGTCTACCCTCCCCCTCCCCTAAAATATTCATTCTTGCATTATTGCACGACTGATAATAGGTACCATCATTTATAATATGATGATCATGTTACCTATTGTGAATCTCCAGTTTAAATAAGTTATAGTTAGAATTTTAGAATTGGCGGAATTTTAGAAATGGAATTAGCGAGGAGAAAAGAGAGATTGTTTTCTGTACTTCTGTGATGAAGACTAAACTTTAATTTCATTGGCTTATTTCTATGATGTATTTTCTTAAGCCAATCAAATTATTCCTTATTTTTAGAGACAAAATAACCCTGGTGTTTTAAGCTCATGCCTAAGTGTATCGAATAGGCTGATGGTCTGGCACGTACATACGCCGGGATGGGGTCTCGGGGCTTCCTATCTCCTTTCCCCATAATCCTAACTTTATTAGATTTCTGGGTACGTTTAACCCAATAAAAAACATTGTACTGTTTTTACCAGTAAGTTCTTTGGTTCTCTGTGCTAATATTACGTATTATAGCGTATATTGTGCGTATTAATTTGGATAGGGATTTCAAGATAATCAAGCACCTTTTTTACCTATATTTCAGAACAAACTTCTGACTCTTAGGGATCTGAGTCGTAAGAAGTTAGGTGTCAGCATCTGGAGTTTTGTTAACAAGTTTTAGCTTTGTTTTTTTTTATGTTTATTGTGTTGTTCCTCTTATATTACTCCTCAAGTGTTCCAAAAGTGCTCATTAGATAGCAGATTTACCGAGAGATTTTTGCATCTTGTTCTTTCTTTTTTTTCCATCATTATTCAAGAATAGGAAGCAAAATCAAGGACTACTCAGATTAATTACCAAGGACAGTGAAAATCAGATGATTGTTTAAATTGATTAAATGAAACCTCCAAACCATATATATCTTAAATATTATGGAAAATTGGGAATTACATTTTTAATAAAAAAAAGACCGGCTGAAGGACTCTTCATTCTCAAGGACTCCACGCCCAAGTAAGGGGGGGGGGAGTAAAACTAAGAAAAAAGAATGTGGACAAAAAATCAAGATAAAAGTATATGGCACCGAACTGGTGTTTTTCTTTGTTGTTTTTTTGGTTTGCGTTTTTACAAATAAAACCTTTGTCAAATTTAACCAGTTAGTTCTTTTACTATTTTAACGGTTCAAAGTGGCAACACTGAAAAAATTGTGGTACTACCCTAAAATCTTAATAATTTCGAAACAATCAAAATAAAAACTTTTTCCTTTTTCCCTTTCAGCAGCAACGCATAAATGAAAAAAGAGCTAATTGTATGCTGCAAACTTAACCAAAATATTGTATTAATGTCGTTTTTTTCATATTAATTCTCTCGATGTAAATATTACATAAAGAACACAAAATCGTATTATTTCTCAGTTTATGATCAGACGAAACATGCCCAGAAAATTTTGCACCGCATTTCAGTAGACCTAAGATGTCCTGTTATTTTAATGTCCTTGGTACTCTTCTTTAAATCTTCATTTTGAATCCAGATTTTATTTAAGTGTTACGGTTTTTATTTTAACAGTTTGCGGTTTCTTTTTTACTTGTTATTTAAGCAATGTTCGTTGGATGATACCTAATGATTTATTTTTATGATTTGACCAATTTTGGATGGAATACTTTGTTGTTTCTGGTTTGTTTTTTGCATCAATTTTAGAAATAACTACCGCTGTTTTTTTTCTGTTTTTTTTTTTACATATTTTTAGGTATTCGTTTATTTTAGGCTTTAAAGAGTGCTCAGTGGATAAAGGATTTACTAATCTGATTTTCCTGTTTTTGATATGTTACTGATATTATATTAGATTTATGAATTAAATCAATTTTGCTCAAAAATTCTGTTTCTTCAATGTTTTTCTTCTTCTATCCTAAAGTTAGATCTTATGACAACGATGTTTCATCAAAAAACATAGGCCCATCATGTATAAAATACCAAGGACATAAATATTCAAAGTATTTTTGGCCCCATGATCCAATTTTCAGTCTATTCATGTCTGACAGTGATGATTTTATAACATTTTTATTTTGGTTGATTCAAAAATATCAAGTTTTTAGGGCAGTATCACATTTTCACCAGTGTTGTCGTATTTAGCTATGTAGGTAAATATGGAAGACTAGTTAGCGAAATTTGACAACCATTTTAGTCTGTAAAATTCTTATATTCATAATCTATTGATTCCTGAAGACAACTTCAAAGTAAATCTTTACCTTTTTATGCTATCTGGTGCCAAATGTTGTAGCTTACTTTTTGCCGATTTTTTACCCACATTTCCTTTTTCTAAGTTTCGCGCCTATTAGAATTGAAAACTCCTTAATTGCATATGGGGAGTCTTTTCTTCACTAAGTACTTGATTCTCGATTCATTTATTTTTTAAAGATCAGTATGTCTTTTTCTTCACGTGACCGATTCAAAGAATCAGATTTCATTTTCATTGTCCTTGGAACTTTAAAAATTGAGATCATGTACACAGATTGTTTTTTCTTCTTAGGTTCTGAAATTATGTCTTTTGATTGCGCCCATGAGCTCGCTCAAAAGCTCAATACCATGCCTGTGTTGTTATAAGAGAGACTTGTGTATTCATATTCTCCAACCCCAGAAACTCGGTCACCTCGCCTTGTACATTAGGCTACAACCACATATTGTTATTCTCCAACGCTAAAAAAATGGCCTTATATATTTTGAAATATGTTTTATTTGACTTCAGTCCTGACCGTCCTTGAAGGTAAACGAAGAATATCCGAAAGACAATAAGGCGCAAATTTATTCATCCACAACTTCGAAAGAAGACCACGAGGGCAACACAACGAACTTGCCTTTCGAAGATGAATTTTGGGATACGGGCTTGATTCATCCATTAGACACGACTGAGCCATCCAAGTTACTGTCACCTAAGTTTATGGATTGAGGAGAAGCGTGCATAGCTGTGTTGGCTGCTGGCAGCTTGATGCTGCAGTGAGCTGTTAGAAGTAGTAGCAGTATTAGTATCTCAGTAGGATCGTCTTTGGGATTTGAAATCGTCCGTGGCCTGCGACATTTCAGATTTTATCAAGATAGGTGATGCCGGAAATTCGGTGGAGATGTTTAATTTTGTAAGAGTTAGATTGCGATAGGGATGATCAAGGCATTGAAAGGTTGTGTTTGAAGCCGTTGAGACTTATACTCGCTACACCATAGGGGCTTTAGGGCTTTGAACTCGCAAGGGCAAGCTGCAAATTTTTTATTATAGTGATTATTGTCGCTGGTGATCAGACTGCCAATATAAGGGAACTCATCGACCCATTGTTTCAGTAAGTTTTAGGTCTGCCTTAGTTGCATCCTGAAATCTTTCTGAGCAGCACATTGTCTTTGTTTTTGTTGTTTTTATGACCGTTTCAGAAAGAGCTAATCGCTTCGAAACCTTCATCAGCTGCGTGTTGTAGATCAGGATTTACAGTCAATTGACAATATCGTTGGCGTAGGCTATCTGGTCTGCCAGAAACCCTCCCCCTCCTCCTGTTTGTGTGCAGAGATCTCATCCAGTAGGGAGATGCCTGCTGCGAAAAAATGTTAAATAGTTCTGGGTACAGGGGTATCCTTAAATTTGCCCATATTGTATAAGTGCTTTGAACTGGGACGCACGGTGGCTGGCGGTTACCCCCAGAAAATGCCACCCCCGGAAAATACCCCCGTGGAAAATAAGGCTTTCCAAATTTGTGAATTTTATTTGAGTTTTTTTTCGTAGGGGGAAGGAACTTTGGTACTTGTGTATTATACGCCACTCACTCAAGTCTACGCTGTTTAAAATTGGAGAACTCACCGTTTTTTCGTAGTTTCTTCTTTACTTTAGAAATAAATTTGGGATATAGATTTGTATATTAGGGGGGGGGGAGTAAATTATTGCGGGTCTGCATGCAAAATGTGCTTGGTACAATTATTCTGCATATTAGATAGATAGATAGAGAAGTGTATACTAAAGCCAAATATACGGCCTTACAGAAGAATAGCGAGGTATCTGGAAATTTTGTTAACAAAAAAAAAAAAAAAAAAAAAAAAAAAAAAAAAAAAAAAAAAAAAAAAAAAAAAAAAAATATAATATAGAGTAATTGTAATGTTTCATTCAAGTGTTTTTTTCTAAGTGTTAAGTTTTTTTTCAATTACCGTTTTTCCATGTATTAAGTACTATTATTAGGTTAATGTGGTGTTTTATTTAAGTGTTTTATGATGATCGCTGATCAAAGTTTATGTTTACTTGTGCCTTTCATTTATGTTATTTTACCATGTTCATGGCCGTATATTTGGCTTTAAAATACACTTCTCTATCTATCGATATGCAGAATAATTGTACCAAACACATTTTGCATGCAGACCCGCTATACTTCAACCCCCCTCCCCCCTAATATGCAAATCTATAGCCCAAATTTATTTCTAAAGTAACGAAGAAGCTAACGAAAAAACAGGTGTGTTTTCGAATTTTACACAGCGTAAACTTGAGTGAGTGGTTTAATTATTGGTCAGGGCACCGTATTTGTGGGGCTTAAGAATTTAATGCGTGAAACATTTGGAATTGGGTAAATAGGGAAGGAAGGCCCAGCAAAATTTTGGATTTACTTTCGAGGAATACCGCAGGAAAATATTTTCGTGCAGTTATACCCGAAAGAAAGAGATTTTGGAAGATTAAAGGATTGACCAGGAGAGAATTGTTTGAAAAATATTATTATAAACGTAATGGAATTGAGGGTTTTTTACGTTTTCGTTTATGGTATTTTTTGTTTTGTTTTAAGTTTTTTTTTTATATTTCCATTTTAGTTCGTGGCAGTTTTTTTTTTTAATGAAAAGAACTCCGAATCTAAATAGTGATGATAAAACGCACATATAATATTTTGAATGAGTATTTGGATCCTATACAAATAATCAAATGAAACTTGAGATAACAGAACAATTAAAGAATAAATGAAAATTAAAACAAAAAAAAGCAAGTTGATTAATCAAGTCAAACATTGAATAATAGAGGCTACAATAGAGGCATCGATACTTTTGTGGGTTCTAGACGTTTACCCCCCCCCCCAAAAAAAAAAAATCTCCACGTGGAAAATATCTCCAAAAAATATCCCCCCTCCCGACGGAAATACCCCCCCCCCCCTATGGAAAATAAGGCTTTCTGAATTTGAAAATTTTATTTGAGTTTTGTTTTTTATTTTCCGTAGGGGGCAAGAATTTTGGTACTTGTGTATTATACGCCACTCACTCAAGTTAACGCTGGTGTAAAACTCGAGAACAAACCGATTTCCTCATTTGTTTCTTTGAGCTTAGCGTTAGACAAGACAAAAACAAGTGACAGAATAGATGGGAAATATATAATTTGGGCTATATATTTACACATAAGGGGGTGGGTAAAGTATTTGGACAGTTTGAAGTCGTAAAACAATTCTTACTTCATAATATGCAGAATAGTTGTACCTAACACATTTTGCATGCAAACCCAACATACTTTACCCTCCCCCCCCCTAATGTGCAAAAATATAGCCAAAATTATATATTTACCATCTATTCTGTCGCTTGTTTTTGTCTTGTCTAAAGCTAAGCTCAAAGAAACTAACGAGGAAACGGGTTTGTTCTCGAGTTTTACACCAGCGTAAACTTGAGTGAGTGGCGTATAATATACAAGTACCAAAATTCCTTCCTCCTACGATAAATTAAAAACTCAAATAAAATTCTCAAATTTGAAAGTCTCATTTTCCACGGGGGAGGGGGTTACTTTCCGCTGGGGGGTAAACACTGGCCACCACTTTTGTGAATACAACGGATGACCTTAAAAACCTATCATGCCAGTCTCTTTCAGGAGCTAAAATATTTTTGTATTTTTCTCTCTTTGTCTATGTTACAACAGTCTGATAATAATAGTGAATCGAGATAAATGAACAGGTTACTAATCAACGGTTTTAAAGGCGCAAGATATTAAAAAAAATAACGATGGTTGTCTACATTGTATCAAGGTCAAAATAGCTTAATGAAAACTATACTACTGCTGCTATTACTAGCAACTCAGTGCAGCATCTAGCCGTCCGAGACTAACACAGCTGTGTGCACATCTCATCTACTTCAATCAATTCCAAGCTTTAATGATCTTCCTCCCATGAAGCTGCAATGTTGTTTAAATTCTTCCTTATGACCTAGTTCTACACCATGTGGGAACGACCATATTATTGTTTGGCTCTATAGGGATGGCCCAAAAGCACAATCTTTGGGAATATGCGATGTTGCATGCATAAAATGTGCTCTAGCCATCTCAACTTTTCTTTCAGTGCAGCCCTAAAAATAGAGGTCAAACCACTTTTGTCTCACAACTTGCTGGCTCAGCCAGCGCTGTAGCATTACCGTAGTAAAGAGCCATAAACCTGCAATACATTAACTTTCTATTATTTTTTTAGAGCCACTTTTATGGAAGGGGTGGTCGTGGAAACTCGGGAATGGACTTTTTGATTGAAAATGGAAAGTGATAGTACCCTTTTTAAGAGCCGAAAGCGACTGGAGGTTAACCAGCCTCCTCTATTGCCATTTTTAGCCCCCCTTCCCCCTATTGCCATTTTTAGCTTATTTTGAAAGTTTGAATTTTTGAAGGTTTAGGTTTTAATTAAATTTATTTATTTAGAATCATCATAAAAAGCCGATTCTTTTGAAATATCTATTGTTATCACAGTTCTTTTTTTTAGTTTTGTTCACTATTGGTCCGAGTCGCTTCTTACTCACAGCTCGTTTGCCACGAACTGTTTGATATTGGTATCAAAACTCCTTTTTCGGGTTCTGGCTATTATTAGTACTAGTAACTCCCTACTTACTGGTTGTAGCCATGAACTGTTTAAAATATGAGACATAAACACAGTGCCCTATATTTCTATTTAAATTGTCGATAAAACCAAGCTTCTGGTAACACTTGTCTCCCCCTTTACAGCGAAATTACACATTAATACTTCCCCCCCCCCCAATCTCCCCAACTTTTTTGACAGTAAGTATATAAATATAAAATATTATGTAACAAAGAAAACAGATTTCTGCAATTTCAAGGGAGCTATCAACCCTTACCTATAGTCAGGCTTAATCCAAATAAAGGGAGATTAGAGATTTTTGTATGCCCCTCCCCCCAGACCCTCTTCTACATTAACTAAAGGCTCGCAGAAATTTGAAAAATTTGGTTATTAAAGTATTCTTTCTGAGGCATTAGGCACATCCTTCACACTTGCAGAATGGATTGGGAATAGCGTGCCCAGTCGGATAAGGAAAAGACATAAAGAAGGAAGAGAAGCTTTGAGTGAAGGTGGTGTAGATGCGCATGCAGCTGTATTAGCCTTATGTGGCTTGGTACTGCAGTTAGGTTTTATTAGTAGTAGAAACACTAAAGATTTGAAATACCTAAGGAGATGAGAAGCTATAAATAATCACTCAACTCAATGCAACACACCTATTTAGTGTATCCATGATCTTATTGACTTCTTAAATGTAAAAAATTATCCTGCTAAACTTAGCTCAGCACTAAGGTTAAAGTAGGCGGAATAAAGGTGGCTTTTCAATCTGGTTTATTTGAGCCTTTTTTGCCACTGACTGAAAATAACCATTAATTAAGCGTGGCTATGTTTAAGGTCTATGAAAAGAAAGGAAAAGATGGGCGTTTGAAGTTTAAAACCCTTTGATTTAATGATCAATAAAAAAGCCATTCCTCATTCGACATGCTAATTGTGCTAGCTTTGTCGGCAAGTCGGGAAGCTGTATGCGGAACTTCCATGAATTCGCTTAGCGACAAAGACACGTTCGAACCCAAGGATATCTCTTTTTTTGGTGGAGGGGAGGGGGGAATGAAAAAATAGTTTGTTAATGGTCCCCAGAAATTCAGGAAAACTTTGGCTATTTGTGGCAGGCCTGAGTCCCAAGACTTCCTTTTCTTGCCTCCCTTGGTAGGAGAATTCCAAGTTACTCCTTTGCTTACCAAAATGTTTAGAGATGTTTCCTTGGGATCCCCACAAAAATTACCCACTGTGAATAATGGAAAGGAAATCAAACTAAAATTCATGCCTCCTGTCTATTCATAGCTGATTTTTTTTTTTTTTTTTTTTTTTTTTTTTTTTTTTTTTTTTTTTTTTTTTTTTTTTTTTTTTGATCTATCTTGTTTTTGTTTTTTTAAATTATGAAGTTGGTTCGGTAAATATTGCATTTTGTTGAACGTGGAAAAATAATTAAAATAATTATTTATAAATAATTAAATACAAATAAAATTATTAAATAATTAGAATTAATTGTTTTAGTCGTCACCCGATATTACCAAACATTGTAGGCTATAACTGCATATTGAGGTCTTTATCATTAATAAAAACTAAATTTCTGATTTTTTCTAGTTTTAAAGATATGCGTAGTAGTGAAAGATTCCAAGTAACCAACTGATTTGATCAGATTACTTTATATTATCTTAGATACCTCAAAAGTTCGGTTTAGTTATCAAGTGCAAGTATATTTTAAAAAGAAAAAATGAAGTTGATAAAGCTGGCTGCTTTCCTGTGTCCAGTCTTAACTTGAGTTTATTCTATTAATTCAAATTTAATTCATTTGTTATAAAATACTATTATTATATGTTCATCGTTCCCACTGATACCCTTATTGATGTCCTTATCAGTTTTTTTTTTACTAATATTAAGTAATTAAATTAAATTATTATTGACTTAAAATAATTAATAGCTAATTAAAAATTCAATAAAAATAATATGGATAATTCATTTTTCATTTATTTATTGTAAAGTAATAAATATTATAATTAAATTTATTAATTTGAACTTCCACAACTAGAGTTTGGGATTTGGTGATTAAGCATGATCTTGTATATATAAAAATTAAGACATGGAAAGTAAACAAAGATGAATTTTTGTTGTTTTTTTTTCCAGGAGACGGTGTTCATAAACTATAGTGTGTTTTTTTTTTACTTTAGATTTTCCTTCAGTTATCGTTGACACAAAAAATGCATCCCTTTCTAGGCCTCCATACAGTCATATCATCTCCCTTAAGAAGTAATATGTGGCCTACTTAGCCTTGGCAATAAGTTTTAACAAGTCAATCCAAAATAAAAAGTTTTTTTGTTCTCTTTTTGGCTCCATGTTTGGGGAAAAGGTGTCCCCACTAAAAAAAAAGATTTATGGTTGCTACATTTTACCCTCGCAGTGGCATCCTACTTATGCTATTGACTTTTCGTCATGCTTGTGTTTTAACAAACAGGAATGCTTCAACAACAAATCGAATGTCAAGTCACGTCAAAAAACCCCTTCCGCTTTTTGTTCTTTTCAATGCTCCACTCACACCTGCTATCATATGACCGAATCATGTCCAAGATCTGCCGCTGTTAAACCACTACCCCATGCAATGAACAGCACAATGCGTCTTCGTTCTGTCAAACTCATTTAAAACGAAATCGATTTATGAACTCGACATAACCAGCTGGGTCCATTAGCTTTTACGTGCCCCTGATAAAGCGGCCCGAGGTGACAAATTGTTGAACACTTTGTGAACTACATGGGTTTTCGGGTTTTATGAACCTAGGGGACCGGAGATAGAAGACATCAGAACACAATAATAGCTAAGTTGGTTGATTGTGTGGACTAGGGGGTTGTTTTCTTTGCCGTCCAGCAGCCGCAAGAATGATAATATCATATTTTGTTTTTTTTGCATTTGAATGTTTAGCCATTCTTTATTTTAAAATTAAAATCAAACTAATTCTTCCAAAATTTAATTAGAAAATTATGTAGGAAGAGGGGTCAAGGGATGTGATCGAACAATTCGTGGTAACGAACTGTAAGTAAGGAGTGATAAAAGGGAAATGCATGCTTAAATTATGTAAACTCCTTAGTCTTGCTAAACAATAAATCTTAGAAACACAGACTTGGTAAATAAACGTGTTATTAATTCAAAAAAAAATTACAAACAATATTAAAAACACAGAAAAAGCAGTTAAAAAAACACGAAAAACAAGAAATAAAAGAGAAAAAGCCTTATCGTAATATATGCAAGAAGAAACATGTATTATAAAAAGTCGGTGGTCCTAACAGCTAATTCCAGGGGGAGCAACCGTGTTGTTATATCTTTTCCTTAGAAAATGGTGCATTATTGCAAAACTTAATCTTAACTAACTGACAAAGTTCATAAATTCTTCATTTTAGTCATATCGCGCGGGTAAACAAGGACAATTTGATACATTTTTCTATTTTTGTGTGTTTTCTCAGAGAAACAGACCATCATTACAAAACTTAGTATTAACTAACTGAACATAAATTCTTCATTTTAATCATATCACGCGAGTAATCAAGAAAAAATCTAATACATTTTTTTCTATTTTTGTGTCATTCCTTAGAGAAAGGAACCATTATTACAAAACTTAGTGTTAACTAGCTGAACTAGTTCATGAATTCTTCTATTTAGTCATTAATTAAAAAAAAAAAATTTCCACAAAATAAGTTTTTCAAAGAAAAGTAAAGTACTCCATTAAACAAAAAATGAGCAAAAATAAAAACAAATAATCTACCAAGCTCGAAACTACCACAAATCAGCATCGATAAATAAATGAAACCCAAAACGAACAGAAATTAGAATAAATAACCGAGTCAAACTCAAAACGAGCAGAAATTAACATAAGTTGGGTGCAAAACCCCTATGCCTTCCCAAGGCCAGAACAAAATTTGCACTTTACTGAAAAAAATACAAATGAATGTGCATTGTCAGTTTAATATACATATACTGATATTTAGTAATCAAAATGTTAAAATTACTTGATTTATTAAAGTTTTTATAACTTTAATTTCTATCTGGAAATCAACTACACTGAACAAAATGGCTATCTCAAAATTTTAATTGGATGTGTTTGGGAGAATAATGGGCGTGGGGCAGGGGCTAGCTCCCCTCCAATCACTTTTGACTATTAAGAATGGAACTAGCCCTTTGAATTTCCAATCAAATTAGCCTCTTTTGAAGTTTCTATGATAACCCCTTATATAAAAACCTTATATACCCCAGGATATAACTTAAAACCCTTGCCCTGAGGGTTATTGGGGAGTGTCCTCCTCAAAAAAGTATTTTCTATCTGGAAATCAACTACGCTGAACAAAATGGCTATCTCAAAATTTTAATTGGATGTTTTTGGGGGAATGATGGGCGTGGGGGGGGGGGGGGCTAGCTACCCTCCAATCACTTTCGACTATTAAAATGGGTACTAGCCCTTTGAAATTCCAATCGAATGAGCCTGTTTTGAAGTTTCTATGACAACGCCTTCTATAAAAACCTTATATGCTCCCAGGGCATAACTTAAAACCCTTGCCCCAAGAGTTTTGGGGGAGCGTGCTCCTCAAAAATATATTTTCTATCTGGAAAACAACTACACTGAACAAAATGGCTATCTCAAAATTTTGATTGGATGTGTTTGGGGGAATGATGGGCGTGGGGGGTGCCTAGCTGCCCTCCAATCACTTTTGACTATTAAAAAGGGCACTAGCCCTTTGAATTTCAAATCGAATGAGCCTTTCTTGAAGTTTCTACGACAACGCCTTCTATAAAAACATTATATGCCCTCAGGGCATAACTTAAAACCCTTGCCCTGAGGGTTGTAGGGGAGTGTTTTCCTCAGAAACATATTTTCTATCTGGAAATCAACTACGCTGAACAAAATGGATATGTCAAAATTTTAATTGGATGTGTTTGTAGGAATGATGGGCGCGGGGGGGGGGGAGGCTAGTTGTTCTCCAATCACTTTCGACTATTAAAACGGGCAGTAGCCGTTTGAATTTCCAATCGAATGAACCTTTTTTGAAGTTTCTACGACAACGCCCTCTATAAAAACCTTATATGCCCCCAGGGTATAACTTAAAACCCTTGCCCCGAGGGTTTTTGGGTTGTGTCCTCCTAAAAAAGATATTTTCTATCTGGAATCAACTACGCTGAACAAAATGGCTATCTCAAAATTTTGATTGGATTTGTTTGGGGGAATGATAAGCGGGGGGGCTAGTTGCCCTCCAATCACTTTCGACTATTAAAAAGGGAACTAGCCCTTTGAATTTCCAATCGTTTGAGCCTTTTTTGAAGTTTCTACGACAACGCCTTCTATAAAAAAAGCTTATATGCCCCCAGAGCTCAACTTAAAACCCTTGCCCCGAGGGTTGTGGGGGAGTGTCCTCCTCAAAAATATATTTTCTATGTGGAAATCAAATACGCTGAACAAAATGGCTATCTCAAAATTTTGATTGGACGTGTTTGGGGGAATGATGGGCGTTGGCGGGGGCTAGTTGCCCTCCAATCACTTTCGACTATTAAAACGGGCACTAGCCGTTTAAATTTCCAATCGAATGAGCCTTATTTGAAATTTCTACGACAAAGCCTTCTATAAAAACCTTATATGCCCCCAGGGTATAACTTAACACCCTTGTCCCGAGGGATTTGGAGGAGTGTCCTCCTCAAAAGATATTTTCTATCTGGAAATCAACTACGCTGAACAAAATGGCTATCTCAAAGTTTTGATTGGATGTGTTTGGGGGAATGATGGGCTGGGGGGCTATTTGCCCTCCAATAACTTTCGACTATTAAAAAGGATACTAGCCCTTTGAATTTACAATCGAATGAGCCTTTTTTTAAGTTTCTACGACAACACCTTCTATAAAAACCTTATATGCCCCCAGGGTATAACTTAAAACCCTTGCCCCGAGGGTTGTGGGGGAGTGTCCTCCTCAAAAAGATATTTTCTATCTGGAAATCAACTACGCTGAACAAAATGGCTATCTCAAAATTTTGATTGGATGTGTTTGGGGGAATGATGGGCGTGGGCGGGGGCTAGTTGCCCTTCAATCACTTTCGACTATTAAAAAGAGCACTAGCCCTTTGAATTTTCTATCGAATGAACCTTTTTTGAAGTTTCTACGACAACACCTTCTATAAAAACCTTATATGCCCCCAGGGTATAACTTAAAACCCTTACCCCGAGGGTTGTGGGGGAGTGTCCTCCTCAAAAAGATATTTTCTATCTGAAAATCATCTACGCTGAACAAAATGGCTATCTTAAAATTTTGATTGGATGTGCTTGGGGGAATGATGGGCGTGGGAGGGGGGTTAGTTGCTCTCCAATCACTTTCGACTATTAAAAAGGGCACTAGCCACTCCAATTTACAATCGAATGGGCCCTTTTCGAACTTTTTACGACAACTCCTTCGATACAAAGTGCCCGGGTATGGAGAAAAAAAACACATTGTGCCCACATCGTTCTTTGCTTAGGCAGCGCTAGCGCGCTGCCTGTGATTTCCATTTTTGTTTGTTTTCTTAGAGAAATGTCCCCACTATACAAACTACACCATAGTACCACGCTATTACTGCTCTATGGCACATTGCGACACCTGTCATCAACTTTTTGAGCGTCTTTTTATTGTTTGAACACCCTCAATGGATGTATTTTTAATGCTGTTATTTACCAGCGATTCCCGGTACTATACCACACTTTTACTACTCTGTGACTACCCTCTGACATCATATCTTCATTCCTAAGATATTTTTCAGACATTTCTCGTTAAAAATTATACATTCAGGCCCATTGATTCAAGCTTATCGCAACCCCAGCCATTCATTATAGCCTTCAAAACACTCTATAAAACATAAAATCGCAAACAAAAACGAGGACAGTTAACAACCAGTGAAAAAACCGAAAAACTATGCAAATATTTCGGTCAAGACCTCCGCTAGTAGTAAGGCCATAGGGAATATAAAACCCACATTGAATTACACATGATTATGCGTGCAGTTTAACCGGTGCATTGGCTTACCAGGGTCAGTCACCTATTACTACGAACGGTACATGTCTTACCAGATGGGTTTCCTGGTTTGGTGGGTATAATCTGGTTTGGTGGGTATAATCTGGTTTGGTGGGTATAAAAAAAGAGGTAATTAGTGATTGAATAATTTTTAACAAGAAATGACTGAAAAGTGTTTTGGAGGAGATGGGAATGATTGTGTACTGTATAATACACAAGTGATGGTTTGCACAGTGTTGTCAATTTTAAATAGTTTAGAAATAAAAAAATTAACAAGAAATGGCTGAAAAGTGTTTTGAGGGAGTTGAGTTGCAAGAGGGTTCAGTTGCACGAGGGTTCAGTTACATACGGATTCAGTTACACGGGGATTAGTTAAATAGGGTCGAGTTGCACGAGGGTTCAGTAGCACGGAGGTTCAGTTGTACGGGGTTTCGGTTATACAGGGGTTCAGTTACATGGGGGGTTCAGTTGCACGGGGGTTTAGTTAAATGGGGCTTGATTTGCACGGGGTTGAGTTGCACGAGGGTTCAGTTGCACGGGGGGTTCAGTTACATGCGGATTCAGCTACACGGGGATTAGTTAAATGTGGTTGAGCTGCATAGTCTCGTTGGAAAAAATTGGAGTTCATACTTAAACAGTTCTATTAAGAGCTATTGCTATGGAAATGGCTCATTTTTGAATCAAAACTATGCTTTTCCGACTGAAGATACACATTTGAATCAGAAAATGTGAAAATGTATACAATTGAAACAGAGAAGTGTGTTTTGACGATATTTTCTATATTTTCGTCTGAAAAATAGGAGTTCACGCTTAAAAAGTTCTATTAAGAGCTATTTTTATGGAAATGCTTTTACAATCGGAAATGTTCGATTAACATTTGCAAAAAGGGGTAATGGGATTTGTGAATTGGAGGAGATGGGGTGATTGTGTACTGTATAATACACAAGTGATGTTTTGGAGAGTATTATCAATTTAAAATAGTTTAGAAATAAAAAAAAATTAACAAGAAATGACTGAAAAGTGTTTTGAGGGAGCTGAGTTGCACGAGGGTTGAGTTGCACGAGGGTTCAGTTAAGGGGGTACAGTTACACGGGGGTTTAGTTAAATGGGGGTCGAGTTGCACGAGGGTTCAGTAGCACGGAAGGTTCAGTTGTACGGGGTTTCGGTTATACAGGGGTTCAGTCACATGGGGGGTTCAGTTGCACGGGGGTTTAGTTAAATGGGGCTTGAGTTGCACAGGAGTTGAGTTGCACGAGGGTTCAGTTGCACGGGGGTTCAGTTACATGCGGATTCAGTTACACGGGGATTAGTTAAATGCGGTTGAGTTGCATAGTCTCGTTGGAAAAAATTGGATTTAGTAAATCGACTCCTTATATGCATGCGGTGAATAATGCTATTTCATGATTGACATGTAAAAAATTTGCGGCACAATATAACTGAATTAGCATGCATATATTTAGGCTAATGAGATACAGGAACCTTCAGGGTGTTACAAATTTTATAGGCCTGTATACAATTCAAAAATTACCAGTTTTATTGGAACTCAAACATCGTCTGCGGGACATGTACTCGCCTTGTTTTACCAGTTTTAATGGTTTTAAGCTATTACTAAAACCTTTATAAACATCAGACTTTGGTGAAAATCAACGCTACCAGTGGAATACCAAATAAAATATATAAATATGAAATAAAATCCTGATTCATACAGCCTTGAGCATCCTCAAATTCAATGAGGAAGATTATTCTAGTTGATTTGTACACATACATGTCACGTGTGTGGAGATCTATTTATTTCTTAGAAGGTGGGGGAGGGGGATTAGAAGTGTGGATCTAGATCCTGAATTTGAACCAAATTTTGAATGCAGGAAGTTCAAACTGGACCTCAACAGCTCATTATGTCATTTTTATTATTATAAAACAATTTCAATTAAATACACGAGAATATTCAAAGCAAAAGAAGACATTGAACTGAAATCTAACGAGACCTAATCTCGAAAGGTCATTATTTTATTTTATAATTAAACAATTTCAATCAAATAAACGAGAATATTCAAAACATCATAAGCCTTGGCTATTCTAATTTTAAAATGTTAATTCCAATATGTAAATAAAGAAATAATAATAAATGTTGCGTTTAATGTTCTATTAACCAATCCCCACACTGGCCTTGGGAAGGCATAGGGGTTTTGCCCCCAACTTATGTTAATTTCTGCTCGTTTTGAGTTTGACTCGATTATTTATTGTAGTTTCTTTTCAGTTTGGGTTTCATTTATTTATAGATGCTGATTAGTGGTACTTTCACGTTTGGTAGATTATTTGATTTTATTTTTGTTCAATTTTTGTTTAATGGAATTCTTTACCTTTCTTTGAAAAACTTATTTTGTAGAAAAAGTCAATATAAACGGGTTATTCAAATTCTTCCTTGAGTAGCTACCACTGTGAGGGATCTAAGCCTTTTTTGACCCTTGATGCAATAGGCAATGGGATATTATAGTGAACATAGCTATAAATTTAATAACATAAAATATTTGATTCAAGATGTGAAATGCATTAAGAACCTTACCTCTTTTCAGAGGTTAAGAGACGTATTGTTTAATTAAAATAGGAAGCTTTTTTAAAAGTATAAAACGCTTTAATTTAGAGAGTATCATATTAAAAATATGCTTGGTTTAGCCTCCATCTAGGACTTCCGCTCTTTTCTTTACGTGTTTAAGTAGCTTGAAATTTAGGTCTTTAAGCTTGCAAGCTACCTACTGAGAAAACTGAAAATAATTTTATTTTAGGAAGTTGTTGATCAAACCCCCCAGCAAAAGCGAGCAAAGTTGGATGTCACCTCTGACAGCAATGTGAGTCATAGCAAAATACACCATGAAAATACCCCCTTGCACATTTTCGAAGATTCGAGTGCTACAAGAAAACAGATAAGGATGCTTATAAAAACACAAGAAAAAGATAGACATTCACTTCTATTTAAAGGAAGAGATGTGAGGCGCTATGCTCAGTTAAACAATGCAAGGAAGCATCCTATAGTGTTGTTATTCTAAATTTCCAATTGGTCTGTGAATGTTCGTTTCTAAAAGCAGTATTTTTTTTTTATTTCAAATAAAATTCGTTGGCTTTTTTAACACCCCCATTACTCAAAGGGTCCAGATATTCTTAGAATATAGTTTATATCCTAGCCCCCTGCGATATAACCTATTCATCACTTGAAAAGCCCATATCTGAGGTAGTCACGGCTATTTTTTTATCAAGGAATTATCTGAATGCATTTAAGGTATAGTATGAACGGCTTGCAAAAAACACGAAAGTACTACTACAAGTAACAACTCACTGCACTACAAAACCAGTTATTTCATTGAAATGCAAGAGTTTGAATATTTGAGTAGTGTTTTGTCGTGGTTTACCTTGTCACAGAATGGTTTACCATGTCACAGTTACATTCACTTGATTTTTCAAAGTTCATTTTGAATTTCTTTCGTTGAAATGCAAGAGTTGGAATATTTCAGTAGTGTTTTGTTGCGGTTTACCTTGTCACAGTTACATTCTCTTAATTTTTCAAAGTTTATTTTGAATTTTTATCATTGAAATGCAAGAGTTGGAATATTTCGGTAGTGTTCTGTCATGGTTTACCTTGTCACTGTTACATTCTCTTGATTTTTCAAAGTTCATTTCGAATTTCTTTCATTGAAATGCAAGAGTTGGAATATTTCAGTAGTGTTTTGTCGTGCTTTACCTTGTCACAGTTACATTCTCTTGATCTTTCAAAGTTCACTTTGGTTTTATTTCATTGAAATGCAAGAGTTGGAATATTTCAGTAGTGTTCTGTCGTGGTTTACCTTGTCACAGATACATTCTCTTGATTTTTCAAAGTTCATTTCGAATTTCTGTCATTGAAATGCAAGAGTTGGAATATTTCAGTAGTGTTTTGTTGTGCTTTACCTTGTCACAGTTACATTCTCTTGATCTTTCAAAGTTCACTATGGTTTTATTTCATTGAAATGCAAGAGTTGGAATATTTCAGTAGTGTTATGTCGTGGTTTACCTTGTCACAGAATGGTTTACCATGTAACAGTTACAATCTCTTGATTCTTCAAAGTTCATTTTGAATTTTTTTCGTTGAAATGCAAGACTTGGAATATTTCAGTAGTGTTTTGTTGCGGTTTACCTTGTCACAGTTACATTCTCTTAATTTTTCAAAGTTCATTTTGAATTTCTATCATTGAAATGCAAGAGCTGGAATATTTCAGTAGTGTTTTGTCGTCGTTTACCTTGTCACAGTTACATTCTCTTAATTTTTCAAACTTCATTTTGAATTTCTTTCCTGGAAATGCAAGAGTTGGAATATTTCAATAGTGTTTTGTCGTGGTTTACCTTGTCACAGTTACATTTTCTTGATTTTTCAAAGTTCATTTTGAATTTCTTTCATTGAAATGCAAGAGTTGGAATATTTCAGTAGTGTTTTGTTATGGTTTACCTTGTCAGGGTTACATTTTTCTTGATTTTTCAAAGTTCATTTCGAATTTCTTTCATTGAAATGCAAGAGTTGGAATATTTCAGTAGTGTTCTGTCGTGGTTTACCTTGTCACAGTTACATTCTCTTGATCTTTCAAAGTTCACTTTGGTTTTATTTCATTGAAATGCTAGAGTTGGAATATTTTAGTAGTGTTCTATCGTGGTTTACCCTGTCACAGATACATTCTCTTGATTTTTCAAAGTTCATTTCGAATTTCTTTCATTGAAATGCAAGAGTTGGAATATTTCAGTACTGTTTTGTTGTGCTTTACTACATTCTCTTGATCTTTCAAAGTTCACTTTGGCTTTATTTCATTGAAATGCAAGAGTTGGAATATTTCAGTAATGTTCTGTCGTGGTTTACCTTGTCACAGATACATTCTCTTGATTTTTCAAAGTTCATTTTGAATTTCTTTCATTGAAATGCAAGAGTTGGATTATTTCAGTAGTGTTTTGTTGTGCTTTACATTGTCACAGTTACATTCTCTTAATTTTTCAAAGTTCATTTTGAATTTCTTTCGTTGAAATGCGAGAGTTGGAATATTTCAGTAAAGTTTTGTCGTGGTTTACCTTGTCACAGTTACATTCTCTTGATTTTTCAAAAAGTTCATTTCGAATTTCTTTCATTGAAATGCAAGAGTTGGAATATTTCAGTAGTGTTTTGTTGTGCTTTACCTTGTCACAGTTACATTCTCTTGATCTTTAAAAGTTCACTATGGTTTTATTTCATTGAAATGCAAGAGTTGGAATATTTCAGTAGTATTATGTCGTGGTTTACCTTGTCACAGAATGGTTTACCATGTAACAGTTACATTCTCTTGATTCTTCAAAGTTCATTTTGAATTTTTTTCGTTGAAATGCAAGACTTGGAATATTTCAGTAGTGTTTTGTTGCGGTTTACCTTGTCACAGTTACATTCTCTTAATTTTTCAAAGTTCATTTTGAATTTCTATCATTGAAATGCAAGAGTTGGAATATTTCAGTAGTGTTTTGTCGTCGTTTACCTTGTCACAGTTACATTCTCTTAATTTTTCAAACTTCATTTTGAATTTCTTTCCTGGAAATGCAAGAGTTGGAATATTTCAATAGTGTTTTGTTGTGGTTTACCTTGTCACAGTTACATTTTCTTGATTTTTCAAAGTTCATTTTGAATTTCTTTCATTGAAATGCAAGAGTTGGAATATTTCAGTAGTGTTTTGTTATGGTTTACCTTGTCAGAGTTACATTTTTCTTGATTTTTCAAAGTTCATTTCGAATTTCTTTCATTGAAATGCAAGAGTTGGAATATTTCAGTAGTGTTTTGTCGTCGTTTACCTTGTCACAGTTACATTCTCTTAATTTTTCAAACTTCATTTTGAATTTCTTTCCTGGAAATGCAAGAGTTGGAATATTTCAATAGTGTTTTGTCGTGGTTTACCTTGTCACAGTTACATTTTCTTGATTTTTCAAAGTTCATTTTGAATTTCTTTCATTGAAATGCAAGAGTTGGAATATTTCAGTAGTGTTTTGTTATGGTTTACCTTGTCAGAGTTACATTTTTCTTGATTTTTCAAAGTTCATTTCGAATTTCTATCATTGAAATGCAAGAGCTGGAATATTTCAGTAGTGTTTTGTCGTCGTTTACCTTGTCACAGTTACATTCTCTTAATTTTTCAAACTTCATTTTGAATTTCTTTCCTGGAAATGCAAGAGTTGGAATATTTCAATAGTGTTTTGTCGTGGTTTACCTTGTCACAGTTACATTTTCTTGATTTTTCAAAGTTCATTTTGAATTTCTTTCATTGAAATGCAAGAGTTGGAATATTTCAGTAGTGTTTTGTTATGGTTTACCTTGTCAGAGTTACATTTTCTTGATTTTTCAAAGTTCATTTTGAATTTCTTTCATTGAAATGCAAGAGTTGGAATATTTCAGTAGTGTTTCGTTGTGCTTAACTACATTCTCTTGATCTTTCAAAGTTCACTTTGGTTTTATTTCATTGAAATGCAAGAGTTGGAATATTTCAGTAGTGTTCTGTCGTGGTTTACCTTGTCACAGATACATTCTCTTGATTTTTCAAAGTTCATGTTCCGTGTGGTTAAAGTTCTGTGTTCTGTGTGGTTAAAGTTAAAGTTCTGTGTGGGAGCAAGGAGGGGAGTCACTTAACTCCTTCTTAACTCATCTAAACACTTTGGACTCTAACCTTCAGTTCACTTTAGAACTAGAACATAACCACACACTTCCTTTTCTAGATGTTTTAATTTTTAATAAGTCTCTTGGCCTTGAATTTTCTATTTATAGAAAGCCTACGCATAACGATAGGTATTTGCATTTTTCCTCCAACCACTCTCCCTGCATAAAAAGAGGAGTTGTTATTTCTTTGGTTGACCGAGTAATAAGAATATGCTCAGAGCCTCACATAGACTCAGAATTGAACTACATTAAGGACATTTTATTTTGCAATGGCTACCATATAAAAACGCATGAGACCATTATAGACAAAAGAAGAAAAAAGGCAGAAAACAATGCATCAAATCCACAAAACCCAACAGATACCGTCCCATTGGTGGATGATAAGACACGTTTCAGGGTTCTACCCTACATTCCAAAATTGAGTGACAAATTGAAAAGAATCCTTAAAAAACATAAACTTAATGTCGCCTTTAAGAATTCAAATATTACACAGAACTTTTTTAAGAACGGCAAAGATCAAACCAGCCCCATTCTGGGTAGTGGTGTTTATAGAATTCCTTGTTCATGTGGCTTATGTTCATAAGTCCTCAATCGACAAGGCCATGAGGTTACGCCAAAGGCCTGAGGTTTTTGATTCCGCTTTGGCACAACATGTGTATGGGAGTCCACACTATTTCATTTTGTTTGACGAAACCTCCATTTTTGCCCCCGTTAAAGGTCTAACGCAAGTTTTCAGGGAGGCAGTTGAAATAAAAATGCACATTCACCAAAAGGTAGCTCTTAATAGAGACACTGGAGAAACTTTTCTAAGTCCCATTTATGATAAAATTATTAATTCTGATCGTTTTTACATACATCCACAAAATTATATTTTGCAATCAAATAGAATCTCCGATAATAATCAAACTGGAAAGCGATGTTTGTTTGTTGTTTGTTTGTAGCACTCCTGGGCAAGCTGCCCATTGTGCACGTCTCCATGATTTCATCAGAGCCTTTAGGGATGAAAGGTATTCCACGTCAAAATTCGGCTGTCCAGCTGTTGTTCTGTCAAGACCAAGGGTCAAATAATTTAAAAAAGCCATCTGGCTTTTGTCACTGTGGTTAGGGAGGGGTTTTGAAGAATCTCAAGGCAAAAAAAAAACAATAAGCCAATATCAGGCTGTATTCAACTCTCTCCAATGGTGTCACAAATGGGCCTCCATATTTACAATTCAAACACAACTGGCTGATATGGCAATTTAAACTGATGAGCTTGGCTTGCAATATATACACATACTCATACATATAGCTTACATATCACTAATTTACATGTACAACATTAAAATAATGTGCAATAATATTTATATATACAATTATTAATACAAATTGCAGCTCTAAGTGTAGCTTAGTATCTACAATAAAACGGCCTAGTACTTCCACAGATTTTTATCTAGCCCATGGAGGTTCCTGTGCATGGCCCAGGATACTTCTGAGCGTGAATGCACCAAAATACTTTAGGCACGCTTTTTTTAGTGGCAATCTCTGTGTCTCATACTTTTTACAATACATTAAAATATGTCTAACGTCCTCTTATACATTGCAGACCTCACATAATGGGGAGTCTACTGACTTCCATTTAAATAATACACTCCTAATTCGAGCATGGCCTGTTCTGAGCCTGAATATACTGATAGCCAGGTGTCTGACTGGGTGACATAGATCAGGAGGTGGGGTACCATAATCATACAAATCAAGGATCTGGTTTTGAGACCTTTGACCAAAAACCTCTTTCTCCTTCTTCTTTAGCAACTTTTCATAATAACATAAAAAATCATTCACTGAATACTGACATACTAAATTCTCCCCATACCTAGCACCCCATTTTGCCAGCTTATCTGCCTGTTCATTTCCCCTAATTCCAACGTGTGCTGGTACCCATGTTACTACAATCTCATACTTGGCTGTCATTGGTTTTAGCAGTATCTTTTCTAAAAGCAACACTGATTTTCTTGCTGGCCTATGGCCATAAATCAAATAATTCAGCACTGAAAGTGAGTCACTGCATATCAAATATTTACCTACGGGCAAAACACTTGCAATAAATTCAAACGCTTTCAATAGCGCATGCAACTCAAGTGAAAATATTGACAACTTCTCTGTTACTTTAAAAGACAGTGCATGACTGAGCCCAAGGACCACAACCGCAGCCCCACCCCCAGTGGCAAAGCATGATCCATCAGTGAATACCATTCTATGCCCAGTCTGTGTCCACTGGTTTACCCATTCATGCCACCTAGCTCTTGCCATCTCTGGTGGTTCCTCTGGGCTACCCCTTGAGAATGGGGGTAGTGCTATATTTGAGTTTATACCTGTACTAGAAGCTGAACCTACCTCATCAATAACATCAGGAGTTGGGATAGGAGCAGCTGTTTCAGAGATGTGTTTCACCATTCGACAGTATGGTGGAATTGATTTCGGTTGGAATCTTTGGTTCTGATCATATCTTTCAATAAGTTCTTTGTAGATAATGTCATTTGGGATCAACATCTTCCGTGTAAAATATTGTGCTTCTAATTTCTTCATTCTAGTTTCTAATGTTGTCAGTCCTAGTTCCCAGTATATTGCAGGTAGGGGGGTTGATTTGAGGCATCCGAGAATTTTCCTCAGTATACAATACAGGGCTGTATCCAGTTTTTTCAGGAGTTGGGCAGGTGCTTCTCGGTATAGGAGGCAGCCATAATCCAGCTTACTTATTACAACTGCTCTCACAAGCTGGGTGGCAACAGAGAAAGGAGCTCCTCTCTTAGATAAGCAAATAGGATTGACAAAGTTAGCTCTGCTCTTGAGGTTTCCGATTAAATAATTCACGTGGTGAGTCCATGAGAGTGAAGTGTCAAAAGTCACCCTAAGGTAGCAGAACTTTTCAACTGCTGGGACAGTGGTGCCATTGATTGAGAGCCTTGGCGTTGAATGAATCTTTGTCCTTGTGAAGATGAGCACTGCTGACTTAGCAGGAGATAATTCCATGTTGTTTACAGTTGCCCATAAACCAAGATAACCAAGACCCTTCTGGACAGCCGCTTGCAGGGCATGCTTATCTCTTCATGTTGCAACAAGTGCAATATCATCAGCTTACAAATACAGTTTGCATCCCAGAATATGTTCAAAACTAATATCACTGCAGTAAATAAGGAAGAGGAGTGGGCTTAGTACCCCCCTTGAGGTACTCCCACATCTGGCTTTGTTCTTGATGGAGATTTACTCTCCCCCATATGGATCTCCAGTTCCTGGCCTCTCAAGTAATTTTCTATCCACATCCTCAGTTCTAGGCAGATTTGGAAAGACTGTAACTTTCCCATCAGGTTATCCACACTAACCCTATCAAAAGCAGCCCTTATATCCAAGAAGGCTGCTAGTGTCTCCTTACCCTGCTTGAAGCCAGATTTTATCTGGTGTTCTAATCTTAGAAGTGCATCTGTGGTTCCTCTATTGGGGAGAAAACTAAATTGCTCATGTTTGAGTGAATTTGGTAGTTCTGGGAGGATTCTTAACTTAACAAGGTGTTCCATAAGTTTGCAGAGGCATGATGTGAGGGCTATAGGTCTGTAGGAGGCTGGAAGTTTTGGATCCTTTCCTGTCTTCAATATAGGAATTACTGTGGCCTTCTTCCACTTCTTTGGGACTGTTGATGTTGCTGCAGACTTGTTGAACAAAGCTGTAATGATCTCTACTGTTTTGGGGCTAAGCTTCCTTAACATTTGATTGTGTATCAAGTCAGGTCCCATTGCACCTGATTTCAGTCTCTTAGTTTGCTGAAAAACTTCTGATGCAGTAAAAGGCTCAAAAGGTATGTTATATTTGGTAGAGTGTGTCTTTTGGTGATGTCTTGCATTATCTGGTGCTTGTTCAGTGAACTGGTCTAGAAGAACATTGAATTTTTCCTGGGTTGAGGTAACTGGGATACCATTTCTCAGGAGGACTGGGGGTTCCTTCCTTGTTTTCTTTTGGAAAGCGATTAGCCTTCAAGAGTGCTTTACGCAAAATTAAATCGTGAAATACCATTTAGACTTGTGTTTTTTATTCAGTTACCCTTTCACCGTTACTAAGAAAGGGTCGTCCAATTTTAGTTTGGTGCTTTAATTTTAAGGTTTGGTTTTTATATTTTTATCAGTTTTATTCTGCACTGAGGACGGTCAAGCGGAGGTCTTGACCGAAATATTTGCATAGTTTTTCGGTTTTTTCACTGGCTGTTAATTGTCCTCGTTTTTCTTCGCGATTTTATGTTTTATCATGATTAGCCAGTGTGGTCTCAGAAATTATTCAAAACACTCCCACACCACCGTGAGATTACACACCTCCTCCCTCCGTCATCCACGGGGCACCATCCCCTTATCATCCTCCTAAGACATCTCTGACCTTTTCGCTCCGATAATAAGCTAATGAATCTAAAATAAACAATATATTTTTGAACAGCGAGAAGCCAGCATTTCTTTCCTAGAGCGTGTTACTCCAGGCGATTCACGCAACAGTACCACACTATAACTACAGTGTGGACCAATTTCATACAAGTTTACAACAATATTAAAACAATGACAAAAGCAGTTAAAAAACACAACAAACAAAAAGTAAAAGGTGAAGAAAGCATTATCGTAATATATGCAAAAAAAGAACCATATATTATAGAAAGTCGGGGGTCCTAGCATGCAATATTAGGGGATATGACTGTTATTAGAGGTGAATTTAAGCCCTAGTACGAACTTTTTAACGAAAATGCATCGTTTCTTTGAGCAGAGACTATGAATATTTCACACCATCGTGGCAAAACGCCCCAACCCTCCCTATCAATCATTTCCAGAGGGCGCGTTGATATTAGAGTTAAATTTAAACCATATTAAAAGCTTCTAAGGAAAATGCCCTTTTTAATTTTAGCCAAGACTATGAATATTTCACACCATCGTGACAATACGCCCCACTCTTCCCCTAGCAATCATTTCTAGAAAGCGCGTTGATATTAGAGTTAAATTTAAACCATATTGAGAGCTTTTAAGGAAAATGCCCCGTTTACTTTTAGCCAAGACTATGAATATTTCACACCATCGTGACAATACGCCCCACCCTCCCCCTAGCAATCATTTCTAGAAGGTGCGTTGATATTAGAGTTAAATTTATGCTATATTAAGAACTTTTTAACGAAACTGCATCGTTTCTTAGACTGGGAAGTTAGATTTCAGTCCCTCTCTCCAAAAAAATCCTTTTAACACCCCCACCTTATCTTTTAAGCTCTATAGTGTGCTAGTCCAAGGCGATGCATGCCAGACTGACAAACTATGGATGGCATACGGTACCGTCTGGCACGCTCATTTTTTGAAATACATTTACAGATATTTTCATAGTAAAAATATGCTTCTAAATCCATTGATTTATGTTTTAGCAATTCATCCTCAACATGATGCTCCCATGGCAATTCAGACCGCACTATCAAACTATTACCGCTCTTTGACACCCTTTGACATCCCCTTCATCATTTCTAAGACGTTTTTTCAGAAATTTCTTGTTAAAAATTATGCTTCAATCCGGTGATTCAAGTTATTCCAACCCATTACTACGTAATAAATCTTGTCAATTCACACCATCATGGCATTACACACCTCCACATCCGTCATCCACGTTGCACCATTCCTCATACCCCCAGGACATTTTTCGAGCGTTTCACTCCGAAAATAAGCTAGTGAATCATACTTTTCTATTCTGGAACAGCGGGAAGTCGGCGTTTGATTGCTCTGACATCCCCTTCATCATTCCTAAGACCTTTTTCAGACATATCTTTTAAAAATTATGCTTCAATCCGGTGATTCAAGTTTTCCCAGCCCATCCTTACTTAATACACCTTGTCAATTCACACCACCGTGGCATTACACACCTCCCTATCTGTCATACATGTGGCACCACCCCTCATCAACCCCGTAGGACATTTTTTTAACCGTTTCACTCCGAAAATAAGTTAGTGAATTTAAATTAAACACTGTTTTTTTAACAGCGCGAACTCGACATTTTACTGCTAGAATATGTACTCCAACTAATTCACGCCAAAGTGCCACACTATTACTGCTCTATGACACTCTTTGACATCCCCTTCATCATTCCTAAGACAGTTTTCAGACATTTCTTGTTAAAAATTATGCTTCAATCCGATGATTCAAGTTTTTTTTCTAGCCAAGCCAATCATAATGCTCCAAAAAAACACTCCATACCATCAGAGCTTTATGCGCCTGCCCCTCCAGCATCCACGCGGCACCACCCACTCATCCCCCTCTAGGATATTTTCAACTTTTCCCACCAAAATAAGCTCATGAATCTAAACTAAACACTGTTTTTACTTGAACAGCCCAACACAGCATTTCATTGCTAGAGTGTGATACTCCAAGCAATTCGTGCCAAAATGCCACACTATTACTGCTCTATGGCACACTCTGACATCACATTATCACCTGCGAAACATTTTTCCAGACATTTCTTGTTAAAAATTATGCTTCAACCCATTGATTCAAGTTTTCGTAGGCCAACCCTACGTGATACACCGTGTCAAACCGCATCACCGTGGAATTTTTCCCTTTTTTACATATTTTCATTGAAAAAGCAACAAATTCTACATTTCTTGTGGATAGACGCGTGAAACCTGAACACTAAGGTTCTTTGATGTGCTCTATTTGATGCTGAAGCTTATATCAAGACCCATCACACCCTTTGAGAGTGTTTCCTCTTTTTCAAAAATTAAATTTGCTTAAATAGAATACAAAACTTAGATTACAGCCAAAATTGTCGAGGATTTTCACTTATATAGTGAATGACCAAGATTTTCTAAGATTTGACCCTGACTCTTCACGAAATTGTGAAGTTGTTTGACTACTAGCACACATTCACCAATCTTACCACATCGAGTTTAAAATTATTTACACATTTTCATTGAAAAAGCAATAAACTCTACATTTCTTATTGATAGATGCGTGAAATCTCAACATTAAGGTTCTTTGATGTGCCTTAATCGAAGCTGTAACTGCTCTCTTTTTCAAAAAAATCCTGAACAGAACTTGATCTTTTTCTCTTCTTTGAGAAGATTCAGAATCAAAGTTTAACATCTTTCTCTTCTTTGGAAAAAATTCATAATGGAAGTTTAACATTTCTATTCCATGGAAAAATTTAGAAGATAACTTTTACTTCTCTTCTCTTCTTTTAGAAAATTTGGAACTCAAGTGGAGCTTTCTCTCTTAGGAAAATTCAGAATCGAAGTACAACTTTTTTCATCTTCTTCCCAAAGTTCAAAAGTGAAGTGAGACTTCTTTTTCTTTACTGAGAAAATTCAGAAATGAAGTGTGACTTCCTTTTCTTCTTTGAGGAAATTCAGAATTGAACTTAAAATATTTCTTTTCTCTAGAAAGCTTTAGAATTGAACTATAACTTATTTCTCTTCCTTGAAAATTTTTTCTCTTCATTGAGAAATTCCCAACTAAAGTGCAACATTTTCTCTTCTTAGGAAAACTCAAAACTGAAGTGTAACTTGTTCTATCTTCTACCGAAAATTTGAAGTCGAAGTTTAACATTTTTTTTCTCTTCTCTGGAAAAAAAATTCGGAATCGAAGCTTTGTATTTTCTCATTCCTTGGAAAAATTCAAAAGAGAAGATGCATTTTTTCTTCATCGAAATATTGAGAACAGAAGTGGAACTTTTTTTGTTTGTTTTTAAATCATAGAACCGGAGTATTTCTTTTTCTCTTCTTTGAAAAAATTCAGAATTGAAGTGTAACATTTTTCTTTTCTCTGGAAAAATTCAGAAGAGAACTTGAACTTTTCTTCTCTTCTTTGAGAAAATTCAGAACTTAAGTGGAACGTTTTTCTTCTTTGAGGGAACTCAGAACTGATGTGTAACATTTTTTGTGTTCTATGGAAAATTTAGAATTGAAGTTTAACGTTTTTCATCTTCTATGAATACAATTCAGAATCAAACCTTAGCTTTTTTTCACTTCCATGGAAAAATCCAGAAGAGAACTTAAAATTTTCAGAACTTAATTGGAACTTTTTTCTTCTTTGAGGGAACTCAGAACTCATGTATAGCTTTTTTTCTCTTTTATGGAAAATTCAGAATTGAAGTTTAGTATTTTTCCTCTTCTCTGAAAAAATCAGAATCGAACCTTAGCATTTTTTTACTTGCATGGAAAAATCTAGAAGATAACTTGTACTTTTTTTTCTTCTTTAAAAAATTCAGCACAGATCTTCTTTGAGAAAACTCAGAACTAAAGTGGAACTCTTTCTTCTTTAGGAAATCTCAGAACTGAAGGATAACTTTTTTCCCTTCTTCGGGAAACATTCAGAGTTGAAGTATAAGTTTTTCAATCTTCTACCGAAAATTCAGAAGTGAAGTTTAACATTTAATCTCTTCTTAGGAAAGCTCAGATCTGAAATGTAGCTTTTTCTGTCGTCTACGAAAAATTCAGAGTAGAAGTTCAACATTTTTTCTTCTTTGGAAAAAAACTCAGAATCAAAATATAATATTTTACCGAAACTTTCTACCTTCTACCGAAAATTCAGAAGTGAAGTGAGACTTCTTTTTCTTCACTGAGAAAATTCGGAATTGAACTGGAACTATTTCTATTCTTTTGAAAACATTTGGAATCTAAACGTAACTTTTTTTATCTTCCTTGAGAAAATTCATAAGAGAACTTGAACTTTTTTCTCTTCATTGAGAAAATTCTGAACTTAATTAAAACTTCTTCTTTTTTAGGAAAACTCAAAACTGAACTGTAATTTTTTTTCTCTCTTCTTTGGAAAAATTCTGAACCAAACTTTGAATTTTTCTCCTCTTTGATAAATTCAGAGGAGAACTTGAACATTTTTCTTCTTTGAAAAAATCTAGATCTGAAGTGTAACCTCAGTTAACTATATTAAGTTAACTACATTTAAGTTAGGTTCATTTAGCTTAGGTTGGCATGAGCCTTCATGCTAACAAAGTTAGCATCAATTAAAATTTGTTAAAATCCTATGGGAAGAGGAAAAGGGATGTGTTTGAAATCGGATGTTAATTTCCTAAGGATATGTTTGAAATCCCATGTTAATTCCCTATTATTGCTAATTTTTTAATTTAAGGCATGGTTTTCTTTTTCATTTATCATGCTGTTAAAGTTTTATTCTTTGTTTGTCGTGTTTTTAAGTCTTCTTTCTGTGTTTTTAATATTGTTTGTATAATTGTTTGAATTAATAAAACTTTTATTTACTAAAACCTTAATCCTTTAGATAAGTTTTCTAGGACAATCATGTTGTTTACATAATTTAAGCATGCATTTCCCCTTTATCAATATAAATACCTTGAGTGCAATTGTCCCTGAAAATAAATGTTTCCCCGACTGCGTGCTAATTATCCGTGCCAATTAGACAGGTGCACAAAACATCTGATTCTAGAAAGCGAAACATGGTAATTTCTCTCAAACGCAATAGGTTAATTTTAGAATATAATGAGTAGGACAAAATACTGGGAATGACAGTTTGGTGCTGTTGCTTGGAGCGCTTTCCCATTTGATGAGAATGGCCTTTCGAATCCTAACGAGGATAAAGAAAAAATGTGTTGAGCGTTTCGGGCGAAAAGTGAAATACCAAAAAAGGTATTAAGTGACAGTGATGGATACACCGTCATTGCGTAAGAGGCGCTGACCTTACGTAATGTGTGTGCCGTAATTAAGTTAAAAAAAAAGAAAATAAGCTTTGAAAGTTTTGGTCGAGAAATGAAATGCTAAAAAAGTATTACGTGACAGTGATGGTTGCGCAATCATTAGGTAAGATCATATACGGTGTGTGCTGTCGTTAAGCTACAGGCGGGGATTCACCCATGGGTTAATGTTGCAAGGTTACATAAAATTGTGTCGAGCATGTTACACCTGACCATTTGACACGGGTTGCGTTGTGACGTCATTGGAGTCCAGAGGGGTGTTTCATGGAAGTAACACCTGACCGTTTGACACGGGGTGCGTTGCGACATCATTGGAGTCCAGAGGGGTGCGTCACGGAAGTCTTGCCTACTGTGTTTTCTTTGATAGAACTCGCGACCGTTTTGCACAGTTGCGACGGCTTGAGGGGTTGGTAGCTCCACAGACTCCCTATCTGACCCTTTAGAATCCCATGTTAATTTCCAATTATTACTACTTGTCTATTATCCCAACCATGTTCCGATTAATCATACAGAAACACCTGGGAAGTCTGCCACTTGCACTTATTCCAGGAAGCCCGTCTAGACTCCTACAAGGGCTAATAGAAAATACGGGAAATATTCCATAATGACCGTACAGACTCCTATATGGGAAAAACAAGATGGGGGGTGATGTTTAGACATGATTTTTTACAAAATGGCCGTCTAGGGTTTTTAATAGAAAAACAAGATGGGGAATAGAAACAGGGGTGGCATTGCACATTGGATAGTAACTCCATTTATTATCAAACATATTCAAACGAACAATCACATCCAACAACCATTTCCATAACCAACAACCATAGCTAACAATAATATCCAAAACTGACAATCATAACTAGCAACCATGAGCAAAAAACATAACTGACAATCATAAACAGCAACCATCAATCATAACCAGCGACCAAAACCACCAAACATAACCAACAACCAACAAACATAACCAACAACCATCAATCATGACCAAAAAATCTAACCAACAAACATAACCAGCAACCAACAGACATAACCAACAGCCAACAAACATAAACAACAAACATAACCAACAACTAAAAAACATAAGAAACAAACATAACCAACAATTATAACCAATAACCAACAATCAAATCCAACAACCATAACTAAAACCAATAAACATAACCAACAAACATAACCAACAAACATAACCAACAAACATAATCAACAATCATAACTAACAATCATATCCAACAACTATATCCAAAACCAACAGTCAAATCCAGCAACCATAACCAACAAACATAACCAACAAATGTATTTAAAATCCGGAGAGGGCATGTCATAGAACCTCAATGGGAAAAGGGAGGACATGTCATAGATCTCTGGAGAGGGTATGTCAAAGAAACTGAAGGTAGGTCACTACTAGTGCTATCCATTTATTATTATTATTATTATTATTATATTTATTGATGTCGTGATTCATTGCAGTTAATAGTATCCCCAGTCTGCTTTCTACTGGCCCAATAGCAGATTTTTACCGGCCCAATAGCAGATTAACATGGGATTTCTACCGGCCTATTAAATGTGGAGCTGCTAGTCCCTGGCACCTGTTTCTAGCGGTCAGCTGGCAAGATTCCCGGCCTCTGACGTCACGGCACTCCCTCGCGCGTTTAAATAGGTCCATAGGAAAATAAACATAGAATTTCTACAATACGCCCTCTGACGTCACGATAAATCCTCGCCCATTTTTTTTCAATTTCAGTCACCAGTTCTATTAAAGGGAACACAGTTGGCAAGGCTCCCATGACACACCCCTGTGGACTCCAATGACGTCACACGACATACCCCCTCTTAAATGGCCAGGTCTAATATGGATCACATAATTTTATATAAACTAACGTCAGGACCCATGGGGAAACCCCCGCATGTAACTTATCGACAGTGTACACGCCTTATATAAGGTCGAATTTTGACAGCGCAACCATCACTGTCGCATAATACCTTTTTGGCATTTTATTTTCGACCGAAATAGTCAAAGTGTTTTTTCCTTCTTTTAACTTAATGGTGGTTCACACTTTATGTAAGGTCAGCACACACTTTTATGTAATGATGGCGCGAGTCACTTTCGCATAATACTTTTTTTGGCATTTTTTTTATCGAAATATACAAAGCATTTCTATTTTTATTCTTTAGTTCTTTGTCCTTGCTGGGACTTGAAAGGTTTATTTTCTTCCAGTGGGAAAGCACTCCAAGCAAGAGGACTAACAAACCATCCCCAATATTCTGTGTTAGGGAAATACTTTCAAAAAATAACACATCCCGTGACATCTTAAGACACGCCTGTGTCTATTCCATGACAATCCCAGGTGTTCCCTAGCAAGCGCCATTTTTATCGATTACTCGAAAAAATAGAAGTCACAATATAGGTTTTTATTGATTTAATGTTCTATCATTGGCAAGATTCCTCCGGGAGCCCTGTTTCTAGCGGTCTTCTCCTAGCCAGATGTAAAATCGATGTTGCAAAACACGAATACGGGGAATATTTATTTTTAGACAAAATTATGCTACATGTATTTATAGCGATAAAAGGGAAATGCATGCCTAAATTATATAAACTCCTTAGTCCTGCTAAAAAAAATCTTAGAAAAACAGCCTTTGTAAATTAAAAGTTTTAATAATTCAAACAAATTTACAAACAATATTAATAAGACAGAAAAAATTATTTAAAAAACACGACAAATAAAAAATAAAAGGTGAAAAAGCCTTACTGTAATATATGCAAAGAACCGTGTATTATAAAAAGTTTGGGGTCCAAAGAGCTAATTCCAGGTGGAATTGTCTTTTCTTAGGAAAAAGGTCCATCATTGCAAAACTTAATCTTAACCAACTGAAATAGTTAATAAATTCTTCATTTTAGTCATATCGAGCGGGTAATCAAGGAAAATTTAATACATTTTTCTATTTTTGTGTGTCCTCTTAGAGAAACGGACGATTATTACAAAACTAAGTATAAACTAACTGAAATAGTTCATAAATTATTCATTTTAATCATATTGGGTGGGTAATCAAGGAAAATTTAATACATTTTCTCTATTTTTGTGTCCTTTCTTAGAGAAACGGACTATTATTACAAAAATTACTATTAACTAGATAAAATAGTTCATAAATTTTCTTCGTTTTTATTCAATTCTATTTTTGTTTGTTTTTGTTGAGAAATTGCCCCACTATGCAAATTACGCCACAGTACCACACTATTACTGCTCTGTGGCACACTGCGTCACCTGTCACCAAAAATTTAAGCGTTCTTCAAATGTTTGAACACCCTCAATGGATATATTTCTTATGGCTGTTATTTACCAGCTATCCCTGGCACTGTTCCACACTATTACTACTCTGCGACACCCCTCTGACATCATATTTTCATTACTAAAATAATTTTCCGACATTTCTCGTTATAAATTATACATTCAGGCCCATTGATTCAAGCTTATCGCAACCCAGGCCATTCATGATAACCTTCAAAACATTCCAATACTACCGTGACATTAAACACCTCCGTCATCCATGTGGAACCAGCCTCTCATCACCCCCTAAGACATCTCCGACCTTTTCACTCCGAAAATAAGCTAATGAATCTAAATTAAACAATATATATTTCGGACATCGAGAAGTCGACATTTCTTTCCTAGAGCGTTTTACTAAAAGCAATTCACGCCGCAGTACCAAACTATAACTACCGTGTTGATCCATTTCAAACAAATTCAAAACAATATTAAAAAATTAAAAAGCAGTTAAAAAATACAACAAACAAAAAATAAAAGGTGAAAAAAGCATTATTGAAAAAAAGAACCGTATATTATAGAAAGTTGGGGGTCTTAGCATATAATACCAGGGGATATGGCTGATATTAGATGCATATTTAAGCCCTATTAAGAACTTTTTAACGAAATTGTATCGTTTCTTGGAGCCAAGACTATGACTATTTAACACCATCGTGACAAAACGCCCCCACCCTCCCCCTAGCAATCATTTCCAGTGAGCGCGTTGATAATAAAGTTAAATTAAAACCATATTAAAAGCTTTTAAGGAAAATAAACTTTTTTTAGCCAAGACTATGAATGTTTCACATCATCGTGACAAAACGCCCCACCCTCTCCCTAGCAATCATTTCCAGAGGGCGCGTTGATATTATAGCTAAATTTATGCTATATTTAGATCTTTTTAACAAAACTCCATCGTTTCTTAGACTAGGATTTTAGATTTCAGTCCCCCTCTCCCAAAAATAATCCTTTAACACCTCTCACCTTATCTTTTTAGCTCTAGAGTGTGCTAATCCAAGGCAATGCATATCACCCTGGCAAACTATAGATGATATACGGTACCCTCTAGCACGCTCATTATTCCAAAGTCATTTACAGATATTTTCATAATAAAAATATACTTATAAATCCATTGATTTATGTTTTAGCAATCCACCCTCAACTTGATGCCCCCATGGCAATTCACATGACATTATCAAACTATTACTGCTCTTTTGCACCCTCTGACATCCCCTTCATCATTCCTAAGGCATTTTTCAGACTTTTCTTGTTAAAAATTGTGCTTCAATCCGGTGATTCAAGTTTTTCCAACTCATCCCTAGGTAATTTACTATGTTAATTCACACCACCGTGGCATTACACACCTCCCTATCGGTCATCCACGTCGCGCCATCCCTCAACAACCCCTAGGACATTTTTCAATCGTTTCATTCCGAAAATAATCTAGTGAATCAACATTGACCACTGTTTTTTGTTTTTGAACAGAGGGAACTCGACATTTCATTGCTAAAACGTGTTACTCCAAGCAATTCTCTCCACACTGTCAAGTCATTACTGCTCTATGGCACCAACTGATATCTCTTTCATCATTCCTAAGACATTTTCTGACATTTTCTTTTAAAAATTAGGCTTGAACCCGGTGATTCAAGTTTTCCCAACCCATCCCTAAGTAAGCATCTGGTCAATTTTTACCATTGTGGCATTAAACACCTGCCCTTCCTTCATCAACGTGGCATGACCTTTGGTCACACCCCTAGGACATTGTTCAACCGTTTCACTCCAAAATAAGCTAGTGAACATAAATTTAACACCGTTGATTTATTTTTTAATAGCGGGAACTCAATATTTCACTACTAGAAAGTGTTACTCCAAGAAATGTACGCCACAGTGCATCACTATCACTGTTCTTTAACACCCTCTGACACCCCTTTCATCATTCTTAAGAAATTTTTCAGACATTGTTTGTTAAAATTTATGCACCATTCAGATGATTCATTTTTTTAAGCCAAGCCTATCATGATACTCCACAAAACACTCCACACCATCACAGCTTTGTGCGCCTGTCCCTCTAGCATCCACGTGGCACCACCCATTCATCCCCCCTCTAGGACATTTTCAACTTTTCTCACCGAAAATAAGCTCATGAATCTAAATTAAACTCTATTTTTACTTGAACAGCGCAACTCGGCATTGCATTGCTAGACTGTGATACTCCAAGCAATTCATACTACAATGCCACACTATTACTGCTGTGTGGCACCCTCTGACATCACCCCGTCACCTCTAACACATTTTTCAGACATTTCTTGTTAAAAATTACACTTGAACCCAATTGAACCCATTGATTCAAGTTTTCGTAGGCCAACCCTACGTGAAACACCATGTCAAATCGCATCACCGCGGCATCATTCCATTTTTACATATTTTCATTGAAAAAGCAACAAATTCTACATTTCTTGTTGTAGACGCGTGAAGCCTTAACGCTAATGTTCTTTGATGTGCTTTATTTGATTTTTTAACTTTTATCAAGATCCTTCACATCCTTTGAGTGTTTTCCCCTTTTCAAAAAATCAAATTTGCTTCAATAGAATACAAAACTTAGATTACAGCAAAAATTGTCAAGGGTTTTTTACTGATATAGTGAATAATCAATATTTTCTAAGATTCCCCCCCCCTGACTTCACGAAATTCTGAAGTTATTTGACTACTGGCACACATTCATCAATCTTACCATATCGAATTTTTCATTATTTACGTATTTTCATCGAAAAAGCAACAAATTCTAGATTTTTTGAGAATAGGTGCGTGTAAACTCAACACTAAGGTTTTTTTATGTGCTTTAATTGCTGCTGTAACTTTTTTTCTTCTTCGGAAAAAAATAGAACAGAACCAAACTTTTCTTTTCTTTGACAAGATTCAGAATCAAAGTTTAACGTCTTTTTTTCTTTGGAAATAATTCAAAATGGAAGTTTAACATTTCCATTCCATGGAAATAATTCAGAAGAGAACTTGAAATTTTCTTCTCCTCTTTGAGAAAATCCGGAAATTATGTGGAGCTTTCTCTCTTCGGAAAAAAATTCAGAATCAAAGTATAACTTTTTCCATCTTCCACCGAAAATCCAGATGTGATGTGAGACTTCTTTCTATTTATTGAGAAAATTCAGAAGTTAAGTGAGACTTCTTTGAGAAAATTCAGAATTGAACTTGAACTATTTCTATTCTCTGGAAAAATTTAAAATTGAACTGTAGCTTTTTTTCTCTTCCTTGAGAAAATTCAGAAAAGAAGTTGAACATTTTTTTTCTCTTCATTGAGAAAATTCCTAACTAAATTGGAACTTTGTCTCTTCTTAGGAAAACTCAGAACTTAAATTTAACTTGTTATATCTTGTACCTAACATTTAGAGTCGAAGTTTAACTTTTTTTCTCTTCTCTAGAAGATAATTCAGAATCGAACCTTAGCATTTTCTCACAGCCATTGAAGAATCCAGAAGAGAAGTTTCACTTTTTTCATTGAAAAATTCAGAACAGACGAGGAACTTTTTATCTTCGCTGGTGAATTACAGAACTGGAGTATATTTTTTTCTCTTCTTTGAAAAAAAAATGGAATTAAAGTGTAACATTTTTCTCTTCTCCAGATAAAATCAGAAGAGAATTTGAACTTTTCTTCTCTTCTTTGAGAAAATTCAGAGCTAAAGTGGAACTATTTTCTTCTTTGAGGGAACTCAGAACTGATGTGTAACTTTTTTCTCTTCTATGGAAAATTCAGAATTGAAGTTTGACATTTTTTCTCTTCAATGGAAAAAAATCAGAATCAAACCTTAGCATTTTTTTCACTTCCATGGAAAAATTCAAAAGAGAACTAGAACTTTTTTCTTCTTTGAAGAATTCAGAACATAAGTGAAACTTTTTCATCTTCGTTCTTCACTTCTTTGAGAAGAGTCATAACTAAATTGGAATTCTTTCTTCTTTAGAAAAACTCGGAACTGAACGAAAATTTTTTTCCCTTCTTTGGAAGAAATTCAGAGTCAAAGTATAACTTTTTCAATCTTCTACCGAAAATTCAGAGTTGAAATTTAACATTTTTCTCTTCCTTTGCAAAAATTTCAGAATCGAAATATAATTTTTTCTATCTTCTACAGGAAATTCAGAAGTGAAGTGAGACTTCTTTCTCTTCATTGAGAAAATTCAGAGTTGAACTGGAACTATTTCTATTCTTTGGAAAAAATTTAGAATCAAAGAACTTCAACTTTTTTCTCTACTTTGGGAAAATTTCGATCTTAAGTGAAACTTCTTCTTCTTCTTCTTAAGGAAAACTCAGAACTGAACTGTAGTTTTTTTTTCTCTCGTCTTTGGAAAAATTCTAAATCACACTTTTAATTTTTCTCTTCTTTGAAAAAATTCAGATCTGAAGTGTAACTTCAGTTAACTACATTTAATTACATTCAAGCTGGGTTCATTCAACTTAGGTTAGCATGAGCATGAGGAACTTTTTTCTTCTATGAGGGAACTCAGAACTGCTGTGTAACTTTTTTTCTCTTCTATGGAAAATTCAGAATTTTTTAACAGAAGTTTAAAATTTCTCCTCTTCTCTGGAAAAAATTCAAAATCAAACCTTAGCATTTTTTCACTTCCATGGAAAAATCCAGAAGAGAAATTGAACTTTTTTTCTCATTGAAAAATTCAGAACAGAAGTGGAATTTTTTTATGTTCGTTCTTCACTTTTTCGAGAAAACTCAGAACTAATTTGGAATTCTTTCTTCTTTAGGAAAACTCAGAACTGAAGGATAACTTTCTTCCCTTCTTCGGGAAAAATTCAGAGTCAAAGTATAGCTTTTTCCATCTTCTATTGAAAATTCCCCTGTTGGATACCCTTGGAGGATATCCCTGTCATGTCCTAGTGAGGACAAAGAAAAAATGTGCTGAGCCTTTCGGGCGAAAAAAGAAATTCCAAAAAAGGTATTAAGTGACAGTGATGGATGCGCCGTCATTTCGTAAGATGCGCTGACCTTACATAAAGTGTGTACTGTCATTAAGTTAAAAGAAAGAAAAATGCTTTGGACGTTTGGTCGAAAAATGAAATGTTAAAAAAAAAATTACGTGACATTGATGGTTCCACAATGATTACGTAAGATCACATACGGTGTGTGATGTTGTTAAGATACAGGTAGGGATTCCTTCTTGGGTTTTTGTCGCAAGGTTACATAAAATTGCGTCAAGCATATTACTCCTGACCGTTTGAAACGGATGTGTTGTGATGTCATTGGAGTCCAGGGGGCTGTGTCATTTGAGTCCTGCCAATTGTGTTCTCTTTAATGGTACCGGTGACCGTGTTGCAGAGGTGTGACGGCTTGAGGGATTGGTAGCTCCACAGACTCCCTATCTGACCCTTTAAAATCCCATTTTAATTTCGAATTATTGCTACTTGTTTATTATCCCAACCATACTCCGATTAATGATACTGAAACACCTGGGAAGTCTATCACCTGCACATATTCCAGGAAAGCCATCTAGACTCCTACATGGGTTAATAGAAAAACAAAAACGACGGAACACCTGGACATCTTCCTGAAAACAGTGCGCTAAAAATTACAGTTGCTAGGGAGGAATATAGGACATATTCCATAACGGCCATCTAGACTCTTGTAGGGGGAAAACAAGATGTGGGGGGGGTCTACCGCCTGGGAGCATGTTTAGACATGATTTCTTACAAAACGGCCGTCTAGGGTTTTCAACAGAAAAACAAGATAGGGCAATAGAAACAGGGGTGGCATTGCACAATGCCTAGTAACTCCATTTATTATCGAACGCATCCAAACAAACAATCACATCAAACAACCATATTCAAAACCAACAACCATAACCAACAACCATATCCAAAACCAAGAATCATAACCGACAACCATGATTAGCAAACATAACCAACAATCATAACAAGCAAAAATCAATCATAACCAGCAACAAAAACCAACAAACATAACCAACAACCATCAATCATAACCAACAAACATAACCAACAAACATAACCAACAACCATCAATCATAACCAGCAACCATCAAACATAACCAACAAACATAACCAATAACCGACCATCACATCCAACAACCATAACCAAAACCCATAACCAATTCCAACAAACATAACCAACAAACATAACCAGCAATTATAAGCAATAATCATACCCAACAACCATATCCAAAACCATGAATCACATTCAGCAACCATAACCAACAAACATAACCAACAAATGTCTTTAGTATCCAGAGAGGGTATGTCATAGAAATTGAATGGGAGAAGGGAGGGCATGTATAGAAATCTGGGAAGGGCATGTCATAGAAACTGAAGATAGGTCACTACTAGCTCTATATACGTCAAGGAAAAATTAATCACATGAAAACAAAACTTTTTTAGGAGTCTTTTGAAGGTGCCAAACGATTGGCATTCTCGGGCCGAATCGGGAAGGGTGTTCCGTGTCAAATGACACGCAAAAAAAGATTGAAATCAGATCTGATTGTTGGTGTATGCGGAATTCGGATATTTAGAGAACTATGGAGCTGAAAATTTGACCGATCAGAAACAAAAGAAGACGTAAATATAAGTGTTCTAGGAATAGCACCATGCAGCTGAAGAAAATTGAAAGACCCATAGGAAAGAATGTAAAGTTTTGTAATATCAAGCAACGGATTAGTTGCCGAACGATTTACATCCTGGATAAGATTTATAGCTTTATTATAAGTAATCGAAAGCGGTTTGAGAAAAGAAGGGAAAGTAGACTTCCATATGACTAGACAATAAGAAACGTAAGAGTGAATTAAGCTCTGAAATAGGATTCTAAGAATTGGTCCAGGAAAAATGTGTTACAGTTTTCTTAGAATACCAAAGTTTCTCCATACCTTCATTTTAATCAAATCAATATGGTGTTTAAAAGATAAATTCTCATCTAGGAGGGTACCTAGGAAACGGACATAGCCATCCTTTGGTCTACTAATAAAGCCTTTGGGTATATGAATTTCAGATATTTGAGGACAAGTCTGAGATATACGAGAAAAAACTAGTTCTAGAAACATTTATGGCGAGAGAGTTAGCATCAAACCAAATTGAAACTCTCTTGAAGAGGTTCACTAACTTTGTACGAACCTCATCCTCTGTTCTCCCAGAAGTAATAAGAGTGGTATAACGGCAAAAGCAAGAAGAGAATCCAAGGTAAGGAAACTATGGTTATGGGTACGGGAGAATGTTGGACGACATAGATGACAGCAATAAAGAGGAGTTTTATTTCTAACTGCAAAGTTAGGTCATTTACATAAACTAAAAACAGTACCGGCCCTAAAATTTACCCTTGAGGGACACCCTGGTCAACACTTGATGGTGATCGAAAAAGCGGATCAACAGAAGTTATTTTACCTGACATGAAAGACTTGAACCAAAATAATGCACTACCTCTTACGCCAAAATGAGAAAGTTTAAATAGAAGAACAGTTTGGGTTAAAGAATCAAAGGCCTTACGAACATCCAGAAACAAAGAAGCAAGAATCAAAAGGGAGTCTAGGGCAGATTGACGATAATTCAGTAAAACTGCACAAGCATGCTCAGTTAAATGATTTGCTCGAAAACCAAATTGAAAATCGTGAAAAAAAAATCTAGAAGGAACAAAATTATTAAGACGAGAAAGCATCGCCTTCTCAAGTATTTTGCTAAACACAGACAACAAAGAAACTGGCCGATTGTTGGCTGGATCATTTCGTGCCCCGCCCCCTTATATATTATAACGACTCGAGCACGCTTGATACAAATCGGGAAAATATCAGGCAGAAAATACAACACTACTCAGGATAAAGAGGGAGGGGTTAGAGAGGAAACATCACCCCTTATATATGGACTAATTTTGTTCGAGTTTTAATATGACTCCAAACTTTCACTTGAAAAATATTTTGTTTAATTGTACACTGATTACTTGTTCATATTGGCTATTCTATGCAAAACCTAGTGTCTACATTTTTCAACATTTTTAGAAAGTTGAAAAATACGGTTTATTTCTATTTTTGGATTGGGAGAGATGGATGAAGACACGGAATTTCGTTAATAGGTTTTTGCAAGCCTGTTTTTATCCTGTCTTCGCCACTCTCTTTTCCATGGTGTGATTGAGTTACCTCGCTTTCTAGTTGCTACTATTATATACTTCAAAAATAGATCACAAGGGACGGTACCATAATTTTCCCTGGATTTGGACTATAGGAAACTATACTTTCGATTATATTCTGGCTTTATAAAAATATTTTAAGTAGATGGAACAAAACCCCTACGAATCCCCGAGAAAGTTTAAAGTTATTTCAATAGCTCTCAACGCAGGACCTATGATTCCAACTTATTTAAACTTTTTGCCCAGTTTTTCAAAAGGGTTCTCAACTTTTCGGTGAGATTTAAGTCCAGGCTCATAAATCATGGAATAATAAGCTAATTTTTTTCTAATAATCTTTTTCTGTTTCATTTCATTTCCATCCGCTGAAAATATAGGTTATAATAATAACAATAAATTTATAATCTACACCGAATATTATGATGAGAAGACTAAGTCGCTTTGAATAGTAATTAAATAAAAAAAAACCAGTTTTTTAAACTGAAAGTAAGGAGCGACATTAAAACTTAAAACGAACAGAAATTATTCTGTATATGAAAGAGACTGTCCCCTCCTCAACGCCTCGCTCTTTACGCTAAAGTTTTTTATTGTTTTAAAAAATAAAGTTGTGAGACAGAGTCAAACTTTAGCGTAAAGAGCGAGGCGTTGAGGAGGGGACAGTCTCTTTCATATACAGAATAATTTCTGTTCGTTTTAAGTTTTAATGTCGCTCCTTACTTTCAGTTTAAAAAACTGGTTTTTTTTTTATTTAATTTTTGAACGTTTTTGAATAAATGCAGGTTTTGATCTTGGCTCACCGTACATGAATAATTAAAACAAAATTTTCATATTAATTTACTTTTATTTAGTTAAATGGCTTTCTCAAACTTGTTTAATTTTATTTACGAACGTTTTTATTAGTAATAAATATACGTAACTTACGAATTAACTTACGTAACGAACTTCTATATTCATATATTTTTAATACATTTATTAGGGGGTTCGCCCCCTAGTCAATACCTTGCTCTTTAAGCGAAAGTTCAAATCTTGTTCCAATTCTTTAGAAATGACCGCTTAATCACAAAGGCCGTTAATTAGAATAAATAGCTCTTATGAAAGTACTAAAAAATCTTTGGCTTAAAGAGCGAGGCATTGACTACGGGGTGAACCCAATTATATATGTAATATTTTCTGTTCGTTTAAAGTTTCGATGTTGCTGCTGTTGCAGTTGAAATACTTGTTTTTTTATATTAAATTTATGATCTTTTTTTAAATAATGCTGGGAAGTCCGGCGTCCCCTTCATAGCAATGTCCCTTCCCCCATGAAAACTTCCTTCATTGAAAGACTCCTCCCACATAACCCCTGACCCACCCCCCCCCCTCCCCCCCCACTACCAGGAAAAATCTCCCCTGAAAACGTCTGAATACTTCCAAATAACCAATACTATATGTTAACATTGGGTAAAGTTCATAACTTTCAGCCCTCCCCCCGGGAAGTTCGGGGGATTAAGTCATCCTAAAAGACATATTTATAATATTTTCGAACATGCTGAACAAAATGGCTATCTCAAAATTTTGATCAGGTGACTTTGGGAAAAAAATGAGCGTGGGAGGGGGCCTAGTTGCCCTCCATTTTTTTTGGTCACTTAAAAAGGGCACTAGAACTTTCAATTTCCATTCCAATGAGCCATTTCACGATATTCTAGGACAACTGGTTCGATACGATCACCCCTGGGGGAAAAAAAAACAAACAAACAAACAAATAAACACGCACCCGTGATCTTTCTTCTGGCAAAAAATGCAAAATTCCACATTTTTGTAGATGGGAGCTTGAAACCTCTACAGTAGGGTTCTCTGATACGCGGAATATGATGGTGTGATTTTCATTAAGGTTCTATGACTTTTAGAGGGTCTTTCCCCCCTTTTTCGAAAATCAGCCAAATTTTCTCAGGCGCCTAACTTTTGATGGAAAGGATTAAACTTGATGAAACTTATATATTTGAAATCAGCATTAAAATACGATTCTTTTGATGTATCTATTTGTATCAAAATACCGTTTTCTAGAGTTTCGGTTACCATTGAGCCGGGTCGCTCCTTACTTACAGTTCGTTACCACGAACTGTTTGATACTAAACTTAATAAAATTTATATATTTAGAATCAGCATTATAAACACATTCTTTTGATACATTTATTGACATCAAAATTACGTTTTTAAAAGTTTCGATTACTATTGAGCCGTATCGCTTGTTTTTTTATTGTTTTTTTATTACGTATATGTTATTACGTATATGAGGGGGTTCTGCCCTTAGTCAATACCACGCTCTTTACGTTAAAAGTTAAAAAAAAAAATTTGATTCATAAACCCCTGAATCACAAAGGCCGTTTAATTAGAATAGATAGCTCTTTTGAAAGCACTAAAAAAAAAACTGTAGCGTAAAGAGCGAGGTATTGACTTGGGGGAGAACCCCCTCACATACGTTATAATTTCTGTTCGTTTTAAGTTCTAATATTCCTTCTTACATTTCAGTTGAAAAAACTTGGTTTTTTTTTTTATTTAATTTCTGATCGTTTTTTAAATAATGCTTGGAAATCCGGCGCCCCCTTCATAGAAATGTCCCTTACCCCAAAGAAACCTCCTCCACGGAAATATTCTCCAGAGTAACTCCCTCCTCTAGCCCCCCCTTCAGAAAAAATCCTTCCTGAAAATGGTTGTATACTTCCCAATAACCAATAAATAATGCTGGCAAGTCCGGCGCCCCCTTCATGGCGATTTCCCTTCCCCCATGAAAACTTCCTTCATGAACAGATCCTCCAACATAACCCCCGACCCACCCTTCCCTCCCACTAGCAGAAAAAAAACCTCCTGAAAACTTCTGTATACTTCCGAATAACCAATACTATATGTTAACATTGGGTAAAGTTCATATCTTTTAGCCCTCCCTCTGGGTACTTCGGGGGATTAAGTCATCCCAAAAGACATATTTATCATATTTTCGACCATGCTGAACAAAATGGCTATCTCAAAATTTTGATCGGGTGACTTTGGTAAAAAATAAGCGTGGGAGGGGGCCTAGTTGCCCTCCATTTTTTTTGGTCACTTAAAAAGGGCACTAGAACTTTTAATTTCCGTTCCAATGAGCCCTCCCACGATATTCTAGGACCACTGGGTCGATACGATCACCCCTGGGAAAAAAAAAAAAAAACAAACAAACAAACAAACAAACAAACAAATAAACACGCATTCGTGATCTTTCTTCTGGCAAAAAATGCAAAAATCCACATTTTTGTAGATAGGAGCTTGAAACCTCTACAGTAGGGTTCTCTGATACGCTGAATATGATGCTGTGATTTTCATTAAGGTTCTGTAACTTTTAGGGGGTCTTTCCCCCTTTTTTTGAAAATCAGCCAAATTTTCTCAGGCACGTAACTTTTGATGGGTAGCTCTAAACTTGATGAAAGTTATATATTTGAAATCAGCATTGAAATCTGATTCTTTTGATATATCTATTGGTATCAAAAACCCGTTTTCTAGAGTTTCGGTTACAATTGAGCCGGGTCGCTCCTTACTTACAGTTCGTTACCACGAACTGTTTGACAAAGTAAGGTACAGATGAGGTGTTAGGCAACATGAATATTGATCAATTGGATATCTTCGCTTACCTGGGTAGTCTTGTTAATAAAAATGTTGGATGCATTAATAGCCAGGACCTTAGATGTTTTGGTACTTCCTTTTTAGCTTGTACACACTCGAGAGTTTGAATTGCGAAGATCAGACAATAAGCGGTTTTCACGGTCTCTATACCAGACAATTAGCTTCGGCTTGGTGGAAAACTACATTGCAGCTATATTTTAATTAAATATTTAGTTAGTATTTTGGCTTAGGTTAGGTTAAGTTAGGTTACATATTTATTATAATGCATTCTAGGCAGCCTCCTTTCAAAAATTCGTCGTTGTTTTTTTCCATAATTTGTTACTAAACTCTTATATTTTCATCATATTCTGGTATATTTCATTATGATTAACCTAACTTCAATTCTTGAATGTGTGTTCTAAGAAAGAAGTACCGATTTTTTTCTGCAGTTTTAATAAATACTTAAAGATAAACTTTTCAAAAACCACGTTACAGCCTACAAATGGACAAAAAAGGGGAAAACAAATTTTTTGGTTCTAATTTGTTTTTAAATTAAAACTTGGTGCGCACTTATCATACAACTATAATATTATGAATGCTGTGTATGACAAATTCGCAGTTCTTTATTTAAGAAAAATACGTAAAATGAAATAAGCATATAAAATTTTGGCTTCAGAGAGACAGGCAGACATACAAAGCAAGTTATATTAAACGTGGTAATAAGTTTGAAGAATAGGAAGATTTACGATCAAACTAAGATTAGAATATTAGAAGTCTAGGTAATGACAGTAGTCTAGTGTAGCTATGAAATTTGGGGCTTCCAAAGGTCAAGGAAAATATGCTAGATGTCTTATAGGGGAATTACCTAATGATAGCTGGAGGTACTCGTTTGAATGATCGCGTATTAAACAAGGCATGAGCCCACTACCCCAATTTTGTGGGTTGTTATGAAAGAGAGAATAAGATGACCTGGTATACTAAATGAATGATGCATGATAGATTGTCAAAAATCGGAATTTGCGGCCATTTGTCTGGGATCAAACGAAATGCAGGCCGTCCTCAAATGTGGTAGGAAAACATCATAATAAATTACGTAAAGGATATCAAAGGTTCATTTGAGTATAGATACATTATTCCAACTTGATAAGGTGCAGCTTAGGGCTCTCCCTCTATTAAAATTTATTTTGTTTGATTGTTTCATTTTTGGTAGTTTAACATGATTTTATGCGGTATAGCTTTTTTTAATTTGAATTTTGATAGGCACCTTTGTTTGTATTTTAGTTTATTTTATAGTTTCTCGATATATTCGGTAGGACACAGAATATATCTTCGATATATTTGGAAGGACGGGGAAATGAAAATAAATCTTGTCTACTTTAGTCCCAACAACAATTTATGAGAGAGATAAGATAATTTGATTTGACAAATAAATGCAGAACATTTTTGCAGCATCTGCTAAAAAAAAACCTAAGGGCTTGTTCGTAGCAGGTACTGTACTATTTTCTATTATTTTGCAAGATAATAATACTAAAGCCACACATATAAAACAGTCATCCTACGAAAACACATAACTAAATTCTATTCTTTTGCAAGGAAAAAATCTTTTGGCTGTGGCTTCGAAGGCTACCAGATGACTTGCATTTCGCATCGCAACCGGTATTATATCTTACACGCAAGCAGTAATATTTCTTATTACAAAAGAAGCTCTAGTCGAATTTCTAAACTGATGAACTTGATCCGATGCTCCTCGTGTGAGAAATTTACTTGAAGAATGCAATTTTCGGGGACTAATTTGTCAAGCCGAATTTACTTTCCCTCCTCATTTTGTAACTATTCAAAGGATGAAGTTTTCTTCGCTAAGGTTTATTCTCGCTAAACCAATTACCTTTGATGCCTTACACACAAAAGCTATTGATTTTGAGTTATAACAGAGCAAACGATGCGATTTCCTAACCAAAAGAGACAGAAGGGCTACGAGAAATTTGATTTTCTAGTAAGAGCTCGCCTTCACTGTTTGCCTCATAGCTGATGATTATAGATGAGAAATAAAATTACGAAAAACCCACCGCTTTAGACAATGTAGTTAAGATAAAGGATACAGACATTTGAACGGATGTAGAGTTGTTTTCGCCGTTATTCTTTCTCATTGCAGAGCAACAGAGAGCTTACTGATAAAACATATGGTGATCCAATAACTGCGATAGGGCTGCAAGAAGTTTGATTTTGTAGCAAAGATTCACTTTTGCTTTTCGCCTCACATCTGGTTGTTAGGGATAAAAAATAAATTTACAAAATGAACAGTTTAGGTGACTGAATTAAGATAAAGAGTGTAGACTTTCAAAAGGATGTGAAGTTATTTTTGCTGGGTCTATACCTAATTCCATAAAACTTATGCAATTTATACTCTGGAACTGTGTGAGCGAAGGGGATTTTTTTTTTCCTTAGTATTTGTTTGGGGAATTGACTCATTAATTTAGGTTGATTTAGGAAGAGCTATGTATGTAATCGCTACGCGTTAACAAAAATATTTTTTTTTCCCCTAGCGTTGTGTTTTCTATTTATATTGGCTTGATTTTTATTTATTTATGAAACAAATCTAAACCTAAGCCTTGCTTGTAAAAAATGTTGTGATACAGAAAAAATTTCGTTCCATTTACTGGCCGAATATTTATTCACAAAAGACTCAATCATTTTTCAAAGTGACGAAGTTATTCATCTCTCCTGGCATTGTATATACATTTTACTATAGATTTGTCTGTCAATATTAGTTGACCCTAGTTTCAAACGATGAGACTATTATTCCTTCCAAAGTAAGAAATAATTTAATTGAATCTCGAAAAAGCGTCTAAAAAAAATTATGGAATTAAAGTACACCTTTCTAACATTTTAAATGCCCCTCTCTCTCTCTCCCTGGAAAACCAGAAGACATCAATGTAAAAAAAAACTCATGGTAGTACTTCAGGAAAATTTCCTGGTGGCTATTTTGACGTATAGTTTATAGAATATATTGACAAAGGATTGACGAATTGGGGGGTGGGGGAGTGGGGAGGAGCTAAATATATTATTAACAAAGAGAAATGTTGTATATCGTTATTAAGTACTTATTGGAATCACTTGTACGGATTTGTTGATTTGTTGTTCAGGTTGCTATAACCCAATTTCCGACAGACAGAACTACTTTTTTCTTTGTTTGTCCGAGAATAAGAAAACGTGATTTGCCTAGGAAAATACGTATAAAGAGTATGTCAATTGGATTAAGGAGCATTTTCAAGACATAAGTATGGACACAAGGAAACAGAGAGTTTACAATTAAAAAGTGATGCGGTTTAAAGGTTTTTCGTATTTTATTAGGATTCAGCAGTGGAAATACCAGTCTATTCAGAAGTTGTACTTCTGAGGGCCTGAAATCTAAAGATGACATAAATCTAGAATAGATGATCCTGCATAGACAAATTTGTAGTGTAACCTACAGTTTACTGTTATTATACATTGTTGCTTATACTGGAGCATTTTACAAGATTTAAGTGTAAGAATGCTCAAATATGTCTTGAACTAACGTATTATACCACCTTCTTCTGGACCATCTTTGCATGTATGTAAAAAGAACTGTATTCCAACTCAAGACCCAACCATTTTTACCTATGAATGTTCCACCCCCCCCCCTTGAAAAGTACGTACATTTGCCTGTTTTTTCTTCTAAGGTGATTATTGAGTGCCAGGGGTAGGGAAACGTTGCTATTTTACCCGATGAAGGATAAATGACGCAGAGCGAAATTTGCAAACAAAAAAGAAGTTAGATGTTTCATGTTCTAGAGTGTTCCAATAAAACAGACGAGTAAGTATTATCAGAGCGGGGCTCATTTTTTACCAAAATATCAAGTTGAGTTTGATATAGAAATTGAGTTATGCCAGGATGCCAAGGTCAGTGAGTCCGTATTCGATATTTTGACAAGAGATGGAAAAAAAAATCGACTCCCATGACACAGTGCTACTGGATATGACTTCCAGATGTCAACAGCGTTAGAGACTGGAGAGCGAAATATTTTTTCTAGAGCCTTCCAATGTCTTTGGTCCATATTTTTCTGGTTCTATTAAAAAAAAATGAGTTGGAGAAGAGTTGGGGGTGGGAGTTGGTCAGCGCCTTCTCAAATCAGCGCCAAGTTCTTGAATGAGAACTGCTTGACTGCTGATTCACAACAATATACATTTTACCCACGGTGTATTCTCAGCAGAACTTAGCGTGATTGACGAGTACACTCCTTACCCTGCGTCCTGAAGTGTCATAATTTTTTTTTCTTCTTCTTAATATGATGCAGCTTTTACGTATTTCACCTCTCTGCACTTTTCGCGGGTACAGCGTCTCCTAGGACACCTTTTAGATAATATACAAATATATATTTACATACGTTTTGTGAATTGGCAAGATATACGTTGCCCAGGGAGCTGCAAAACTTCAGGACCTAAACAGCAAATAGTCTTTCTCAAAGCCTTCCAAAATGCTAAAAATTTTCCTGACAACTGGATAGCAATTATGGAGACATAAGCAAAGAAGATCTCAAGTTCAAGAGGAAGTGGTTGCCAGAGGTCATCAATACCTTCTTAAGATTCAATCAACGTTTTTAGTGGAAAACTTAGTATTTCGGCCTTAGTCCGACAATGCAGTCTCAGTGATTGTGTTCTCATTATTGGGATTATTTTGACTTTCATAATAAGCATGGCAGACGACAAATTAACTTTATTAAAGATAAAACGTATACAAAACCACCTTCGATCGATTGTGAGCCCCAGGGTGTTACTGATTCTGGAGCTTACAGCATTATCGTATCGTCCAATATTGTCAGAAGAGCAAACATTCTGACTTTTATATTTAAATTTTTAACGCCTTTAAATAATATTCATAGACTAAAAATACAGTTTTCTTTTGTGTTAAATAGAGTATTATAGTTAAAAAAGATGAGACAGGTCATTCTCCCAATGCTATGGTCCAGCTTCTATTTGTTCTGTCAGAAATATTTCTATGCTTTATTTAATTTTTAAAAAATATTTTAATTAAAATCAATATTTTCAGTATCAATATTTCTAAGTAAAATATTTATATTTATAATTAAAATCTTTAATAGAAATATTGTACTATTCAAAATTTTAATTTCAAAATAGTTTTATTCACTTTAGGTAATTTTGATAGACCGAAACCACAGCTATCTGTTGAGTTAAATTGAGAATTATAGTTAAAAATAAAAAAAATAAGATTATGCACCTCCTGTAGTTAGGATAACATTTATCATGCACATTTCAGACCACCATAAGGGAATGAAGCTATTTCTGTGACATATAAAACAATAGTACGATTCATATTTATGTCATTAAAATGGTTTTCTTCCTTTTTCAGCCCCCCAGGTGGCCAGTGGTTAAGAGACCGAAAAGCGGTGAATTTAATTGAACTCTTAAGGGTGCTTCATATTTTATCGATTGATTCAAGTATTATTTTGAATAAAGTTCACTCAGGCAATTGTTTCGTGGTTAAAATGTTCTAACTGAATCTGTTGGCTGTTTGGAAAAAAGATTTAATCACCTTTGCACATTTAAAAAACATGGGTGGAAGGAGGAAAGGATTTCCTTACTTATTTCCAAAATCTGCAGTTTTTTCGAGCATAAAAATGAACCTAACAAAGGGTCTTTTCAAAATATAAGGGCAAATAATGGCTCATTCCACCTCTGGGTGTCCTTGAATTAAGTACTATTCCCAAAATTCAATGTTCAAATTATAAATTAAGTTCCAAAAAAATATTATTCATTGTTAATTCCTACATTGTCAAAACGATATTTTTTCAGATATGTTGATCATTTGTCGGGCTTTCAGTCTAGATCAGTTAACTATTTGGGGAAAAAATTCAACCAGTGGTGTCAACTTAAAAAAAAACGTAGGAAGGGGGGTTTTTGTATTTTTTAGGATTTTCTAAATGTAGGGGTTTCAATTTTTTAACAAAGGAAAAAAATACATTTTTTTAAACCTAGAATCAAGCAACGGCACCCTTCCCCTCCCCACTTATTGGCTCACTGGATTCAACACTCCACTTTAGTTTTTTACTTAATTCATAAACGTTCTTTTTTTGTTTTACTACAACGTTATGAAGGCATTATTTAAAGATTTTTGATCATTTGATAGGCATTTTTGTCGTCGGGATTTGCTATCTATTTGGGGAAGAGATTTTATTAGTCTACACGCTACGTAGGCTGACGTTGGGCAATAGAAAAATCAAGATAGTCACTATAAAATGGTTTTTCTGGACGAGTAATTATTAAATCTTTAAATAAATTGATAAACTTTCCTAGAAAGCATTTCACGCTTGATCAGAGCTTGAATCTCAATTCCATGTTTTAGTTCTTGAATAGTTTCCTTATAATAATTGTGTTGGTTATAGACAATAATTATGATGATTTTGCAATTTGTCACGTTAGCCTAGCATGAAAGGGCTTAAACTACTTGCGACTACGATGGCGACTACATACGACTGTGACTACTTTTTGAATGCGACTATAAGCACTTGCGACTGCAACTACTTTCGTCTTCAATTGCGACTACTTGCGTCTGCGACTGCAACTACTTATGACTGTTATATTTACAACTACTATTAATACTTCAATTGCAAATGTGGCCGTGACTTCTAACGCTACTTCTAATGCTAGAGCTTTACAACGACTACTGCTGCTACTACTTCTACTACTAATGCTACTACTGCTACCACTACGACTACAAAATCAGCTAGTACCATTACTAATACTACTGCCACTACTACTACTGCTACTACTACTACTACTACTACTACTACTACTACTACTACTACTACTACTACTACTACTACTACTACTGCTTTTATTACTACTTCTATTACTGCTACTACTACTACTTGATAACTTCATGATAATACTAGTTTATAATGTCATGAAATAATGAGGAGATGTTGAATTCAATAAAAAGACGATGTTTATTCCGGTGATCAAAGGAGCGTGTCCGCAATATTTCAGGAACTGCTAAAGGTATTGAGTCGTAACTTCCAGAGAATGTTGAGGTAGATTTTGCACTAAATTAAAATGCACTAAGTGTATCCAGGCTGTGAAAAGCATCTATCTGGGCGTAGCTATATTGATCTCAGGTTGATCCTTGATCTCAGGCTGATCCATATTGATCATTGATCTCAGGGCGTATCTATAAACCTACTAGCTTGAAACTTTCAGGAAATGCTATCGCAGCTGGGATTTAGTTGAATCAAAAGACATCACATGCAGCGAGGTTGTCAACATAGCATATCGTCAGTATTTTTTAAGAACGCTTAGAGAACAGTATCAAGTTGAAACATTCAGAGAATGTTGAGGATATTGAACTTCAAGACACTATGCAAACTGATTGCCAAGTTGAAAATTTCAAGAAAGATCAATTTAGATATTGAGCTAAATTTTTTAGACACTATATCATGCCATTTTGACATCCAGGTTGTCAAAGTGGCAAGTCCGCGATATCTCTGGAACAGTTTAGGGTATCAAAGTTAAACTTTTGGAGAATAAAGTGGGAAATGTTGAACTAATGCCAAAGATAGTATGAGCTTCTATATTGTCAAAGTCTTGAGCTTAATCGGAACACGCTATGTGCATTTCGGTTTTCTAAAGGGCGTATCTAGAATATTTTAGGAACAGCTAATGGTATTTAGTTTAGATTTTCAGGGTATGTTGAAGAGAATGTTAACCAAATCTAGAAATACTGAATGTATCCAGGTTGTTGAAATGCAGTATATCAATAACGGAAAGTGTATTCAGTAAAAATTTTCAGGGAATGTTAAGGGGTATATTGGAATAAATCAAAAGACGTTATTCGCATCCAGGTTATCAGAATGACATTTTTCCACGCTACACCTAGCAAAACTCACACTCTGCTATAGCATTATGTTCATTTTGTTATTCCATTTCCATTAACATGTAATATTTTTAACGTCCTCCCAGGAGGGCTCTTAAAAATATATTATCTGTAAATTACTATTGAATTGAAATTCTAGTTCAAGAACCGTTCCAAACCTCTATTTCAAACTGATGAATGTATTGAATAAATTGAAAGACAACGATCAGATGGCCTAATGCAACTTAAGGCTCGACTTCATTGACATCATTTATCCCGCCAGTACCATTTTTAGGATGTGGATCATTTTTGGACAGCCAGCTATGAATAAACTGCCTCCGAAAATTTTAAGGCTATTACTGGACGCTCGCAATATACCCTGCTGCTGGCAAGACGAATGATGTCAATCAAGACGAGACTTCAAAATTTTCAAACTAGAAATCGACGCTTCAACCTTAAGCTGAAAACCTAAAAAATTGAAGAAATATTCATTATATTAACCAATAATGAAACTTTTTCAGTCAAAACGAACAGAAATTATTTACAAAAAAATTTGGCTGTTACCCACACCCCTCCTCCTAACAGTAACTTAACTTATTTGACTTGTTTCATAAGTTTGACTTAACTTGAGTGTTGTGTTACTTGTACTTTACTGAAAACAAAATGTATTTCAATATTGTTTTATATTCATAAAATTTAAAACTTCGAAAAGTACTTTTTTTTATAAAATCGTGAATTGCTGAGATTTACAGAAATTAACATCATTTATATTAAACAGAAACTTTACTTTCATTAACTCCTTCAAATCTTCTTGATCATTACAGTGATTGTTTTTCGTCTGTGTTTTGAAAAATTAAAGCACATTGCTCAAAATGCATGTAATTTTTACCAAAACGATAGTGATTTAATAGGCTATAAAAGTTTGTTTGTTTGAAGGGGCAGTAACCAATCTCCTTTTTTAGTAACTTTCGTTTGTTTGAAGTTTGACTTGAGTAATCATATAGGTTTACTCGTTTTATGATTATTCTATTCATCCAAATCAGTATCTCTTATCTTTGTGGTTGATGCAATTATTTATTTTAATTATTGTTCATTTATGCTTTCGTTATTTTTCTATTGTATTTTTTGGTCTTTTTAAGTTTGAATTATTGAAAGACTATTTATGCTCGTCTTAAGTTTTGATAGAGCTTTCTAGTTTTCTTTAAAAAACTTCTTTTTTTGAAATTTTCAACAAAATTAATTTCTGTTCATTTTGGCTGCCAAAATTTTATTATTAGTTCATATAATGAAAATTTCTCCAATTTCATGTTTTAGGCTTAAGAATTAAAATATTGGATTCTAATCCAAATTCCAAAGTTGCATAAAGTAATCTGAGCATTGGATTTGATTTTAAATTACATAATTATTGTATGAAGCTTGTTCAATTTCAAATCAAGGTTTGAAACTGTTCTTGAACTAACATTTATGATTCATCAATAATTTGTAGATAATATACTCAAGAGAATCATCTTGGGAGAATGTTCAAAATATAATATTTAAATGAAAATGGAATAAGAGAATGAATATCGAGCAATCTCAAGTCAAAGGGAGCTCACCAGAGATCAGAGATCATTTTCACTTCACTTCACTTTCATTCTATTTACAGAGTATTCTTTGATGTTTTCAAATGAATAGAAATTAAAAAGAAAGAAAAAGATCCTGTCACGGCTATGTTTCGTTTTTGTTTCTCACAGAAAACTATCACATTTTTCAAGTGAAAAAAATTGTAATCAAATCATTCAGCTCCCTGATTTGTTTCTGCTTGGCTACACTCAAAAGAGCCGTATTTTCTATGAAAAGTCACGTGCTACTAGGGATTTAAGGATCTTTCGCCTGATGTCCCATGACACCCACCTTGAGGATAATAAGTGATGTATTTTTCAGCATTTACAACTTCACATGCTGCATAATTTAATGAATAGGACTAGCGGTACTTATTTAGAATCCGATAAACACGCGAGAAGTGAAGTTTCGTTAACGCTAATGAAATAAAACAAAATAGGATGAAAATATAATAGTTTATGACCAAATTGGGGCTATAATATTTGCAAATTAGGGGGGGGGGGTTAAGCATAGCATATATTAAATACGTAACCTAACCTAGGTACCTTTTTTTGCCCCTTTAACCCCGAAAAACTAAAGTTTAAATATCTTTTAAAGAGTGGGCAATACCTCACAAGACAGTGAAAACCTGTTTTTCTCTAGGATCTTTGCTATTCTATATGCGGTTCTCCTCGCGTGTTTATCGGATTCCAAATAAGTACCGGACTAGCAAATGAAGTAAAACGTAGGGGTGCTAAGTAGATGAGGGTGAAGTCGACGCACCAATATCCCCTTAGATTTTTTTTGCCACCTTTTCCCTCTCTGGATTTTGGTAATGACCTTTTTGGGTATTTTCTTTGCAAAAAATAAAGAAAACAATATAATCCTTCCTTAGAACGAAAAAATACATGTTATCAGGGCAGGTGAAAATCGAAGCCCCTTGATAAAAATTATCAGAAAAAGAATAGGGCTATAATTAAAGAAAGCTTGAAGTGGCTAGGGCATGTTGTGCGGATGAAGGATGACAAATTACCGAAGATTGTTCTTTTTGGTCAACCGTCTTGGGTTAAAGAGAACCTATAATTAACCACAAGTGTTTTTGTTCCTCACTTTCATTTGTGACAAGTTATGGTTCTTGTTCTCACATGTCTTCTAACCGCATTTTTGTTTCTTCTTCATTTTCTAAACTTTACGTGCTAAACTAATAAAATCGTAAACGTATATATGTATGGACTCCAATATGTAAAGGGTTAAAAGGAAATTATTTGCCAGTTTTTTTCAAAGTTATCGAGATTAATAAACTAATCAAATATTTCAAGGGTTTTAAGCAAAACAAAACTTGTAAAGACAAATGTCTTAGCTAAATTTAATCTGGTTCAATTTTTCTAAGATTGACGTGCGAGACTAATAGAATACTCGAAGATTTAAATAGTCATGAGGGAAATTTTTGAAATAGTAATTTCTTAATAGTTATTGTGCCAGTTCAGGAAAGCGTTGGAATTTTTCAAGGACGTTTTCTTCATGGGCGTAGGGAAGGGGGGCGGGGAGGGCAGCTGCCCCCCCCCCAGAACTTCAAATTTACACTAGACATTAACGAGAACTTTTCGTATGTTGGAATTTTTGTTGGATGATACCTGGTAGATGGTTAAAAAAGCTGGAAACAAACAGAAATTTCCAAATATCGTTTGCGATATCAACATTTACGTTTCAATCTTCAATATTGGTTTTCGGTCCGAAATATAGATAGGAGACTGGCCCGCGATCGGCTGATTTTGACTTGTTTAATTCTCTATGAGTTGATTCAAGCGATAAGAAGTTGCTGAGCATGCCAAAGCAAAAATAACTCATTCAATACCATCCTTGAAAAAGACAATTAGAAATACTCCGCCATTTCTCCACCTGGATGCCACTCTATCCAAGTGGCCAAGAGTGCCAAACCTGGGCCACCCCGGCACTAGTTCGGCCGTCTCTGGCCTATGCTTGGCCACCGGACAAAAGAAAAAGAAAAGTGACCAGGGCCAGCTTGTGACCAGCTTGTTTTTCGGCTATAAAATTAAGAAAGAATCAGCATAAAAAACTACAAAATGAATTTCATTAAGGTTTAAAAAAAAACTAAAGACTATTAATTTCTAATTATACATTGACTGATCAACACCAAAAGTAAGCCGCTCCGCTAATCTTGGTGTTCTACCTGTCAGTGGTGGCAGTTTTATTTCAACTTCTGTCTTTAAGACAATATCCATCTCCTCAGTTAGCGCAAAGTCTCTTGCTCCAGTCTCCTTCCAAAAGTGGACCTTAAGTTATTCAGTTGCTACTTTTTCAAATGTCTTGTTTCAAATGTCTTGTGGTCTGAACATGTGTTTATACAGGCCTCGCTCCAGGTGGTTAAAGAAAGCTCCTACACTGTGACAGTTGAAAGCAGTTGTCCGTCATAGGCTTGTACTTTCTGGCGTTTTTACTGATAGAGTTTTAAGTTTCTATGGGAATACAGTCGAAAGCATATCAGCTATCGTTTTCAAGTAAGTTTTTAGTCCTTTTTCTTGTTCCTCTGTAAATATTTATCATGTGTTGTAACAGGGTGTAAGGAAACTTAGGTCCAGACTTTTTAGAGAGATATTCTGCTTCTCAACTTTTTTTTATGTAGTCTTGCAGCGTTCCTCTAGGGACAGCCCTGGCACTTCTAGAGAATCCAAGTGATTTCTTGTAGAATAAGACATAAAAAATTGCTGTTTTATTTTCTTCTGGATCACAGCCACCTTTCTTTCTTTTCTCTTCTGTTTTACTTTTAAGCATTTTATCTTGAATGAAATTTAACAGGAAAAAATGGAACTTCAGTTCACCTACTGTTCTGACTGGATTAAACAACGCCAGAACTAACACAGTTTTGGGTTTTAAGCTTGCCTTCAACCTTTAAATATGCTGTTTACACAGCCTTTACAAGCATAGCCCACTTTTGGACACCTTGGTACGGCATGCGGAATTTACCCCAGGTATTGCAGCCGAACATAGGAGTTCGCTATCCCGCAGTATGAAAAAATACTAACAGCAAACTGGTGAAGATGGCACGTCTCGGAAGCTGCCAAAAACAGGCAAATAATAAGAGAATACAATGTGAGTTTACAACGCGAGTTTTCTAGTATTTGTAATTAGGCATAGGCTTTCAGACAAAATTGAACAAAATTCCTGTTCTGTTGAACAAAATTCTGTTTGCTTTGGCTAAACGTGGGCCAGTCTCCCCTATACCAATTTTGATATTTAATTTTGCCCAACTGTAAACTTTTGAATTGAATTCTTAGAAGAAGCTGTTATCTAACCATAATGTGATTTGTGTCAAATCGCTTTTGTGGTGATTATGTTTTCTGGAAATTGGAAGTTGGATAGTGGGTCTCTTATATTATTAAATAAAAAAAACAAGTTTTTTTAACTGAAGGTAAGGAACGACGTTAAAACTTAAAACGAACAGAAATTATTCCGTAGGGGCTGTCTCCTCCTCAACGCCTCGCTCTTTACGCTAAGTTTTTCATTGTTTAAAAAAAATAGAGTTTTGAGAAAGTCAAACTTTAGCGTAAAGAGCGAGGCGTTGAGGAGGGGACAGCCCCTTTCATATACGGAATAATTTCTGTTCGTTTTAAGTTTTAACGTCGTTCCTTACTTTCAGTTAAAAAAAACTTGTTTTTTTTTATTTAATTTTGAACGTTTTTGAATTAATGCAGGTTTTGATGTTGGCTCACCGTACATGAATAATTAAAACAGAATTTGAATATTAATTTTACTTTTATTTGGTTAAATGGCTTTCTCGAAACTTGTTTAATTTTATTTACGAACGTTTTTATTAGTAATAAATATACGTAACTTATGAATTAACTTACGTAATGAACTTCTATATTCATATATTTTTAATACGTATATTAGAGGGTTCGCCCCCTAGTCAATACCTTGCTCTTTAAGCTAAAGTTCGAATTTTGTTCCAATTCTTTAAAAATGACCCCTTAATCACAAATGTCGTTAATTAAAATAAATAGCTCTTATGAAAGTACTAAATAATCTCTGGCTTAAAGAGCGAGGTATTGACTAGGGGGTGATCCCAATCATACGTAATGTTTTCTGTCGTTTTAAGTTTTGATGGTGCTCCTTACTTTCAGTTAAAGAACTTGTTTTTTTATATATAATTTCTGATCTTTTTATAAATAATGCTGGGAAATCCAGCGCCCCCTTCATAGAAATGTCCCTTCCCCCATGAAAACTTACTTCATGGAAAGATCCTCCCACATAACCCCCGAAACAATCCGCACCCCCCACCACCACTACCAGAAAAAATCCCCCCTGAAAACGTCTGTATACTTCCCAATAACCAATACTATATGTTAACATTGGGTAAAGTTCATAACTTTCAGCCCTCCCCCCGGGGACTTCGGGGATTAAGTCATCCTAAAAGACATAGTTATCATATTTTCGACCATGCTGAACAAAATGGCTATCTCAAAATTTTGATCGGGTGACTTTGGGAAAAAATTAGCGTGGGAGGGGGCCTAGTTTCCCTCCAGTTTTTTGGTCACTTAAAAAGGGCACTAGAACTTTTAATTTCCGTTCAAATGAGCCCTCCCAAGATATTTGAGGACCACTGGGTCGATACGATCACCCCTGGAAAAAAAAACAACAAACCAACAAATAAACACGGATCCGTGATCTTTCTTCTGGCAAAAAATACAAAATTCCACATTTTTGTAGATAGGAGCTTGAAACCTCTGCAGTAGGGTTCTCTGATACGCTGAATACCATGGTGTGACTTTCGTTAAGGTTCTATAACTTTTAGGGGGTCTTTCCCCTTTTTTCAAAATCAGACAAATTTTCTCAGGCGCGTAACTTGATAGGTAGATAGGTAGAACTAAACTTGATGAAACTTATATATTTGAAATCAGCATTAAAATCTGATTCTTTTGATGTATCTATTAGTATCAAAATTCCGTTTTCTACAGTTTCGGTTACCATTGAGCCGGGTCGCTCCTTACTTACAGTTCGTTACCACGAACTGTTTGATACTGTTGCAGGAAAAATAGAACATGGAAAATTTTAAAGGCCGAGGATTTAGCGAAATATAGAATGACTTTTTTCTAAAGACCTATATTCAAAGGACCTCGGGAAGTATTAGTAAGACCCCTCCCCCCTCCATCACAGAAGCGGCTGCCCCCCTCTACACAAGATGCTGCCTACGCCCATGCATTTCTTCACTTTGGTTTTGCTTATTACACTTAGTATTTTATACTTAGCTATGTTTCTTGCGCAAATTTGCACGCGTCACATATGCCTATTCTATAACGATACAACCACTTCTGAGTCCTGATTCGGAAACGGCATATTTATACTATTAAAATATGCTCATAAATATGACGTAGCTCATATGAATTTCTTTTCCTAAATTAAGTCTCTTAACGAATATTCTCATGTTTAAATACTTATTTATTTTTTTGTTTTATTTATTTATTTATTACCCGTCAAAAAAAGGTACAAAAGACGGAGTATAACTAAAAAAAAAAAACACACACACACAAAAAACAAATTACAACACATTACACATAATCGAACAAATTACAAAGACGAGAAACAAAAACTCAATTATACACTGCACTGCAGGTACGTAAGAAATTTTACTTTTTAAACTCCCAAGTACTGAAGAAACATAAGCAATATGTTTGATAACTTCAATTCAACTAACCTAACTTACAGCAAAATACTTGATAGCTTCAATTCATAATTAAATAAAAAAAAACAGTTTTTAACTGAAAGTAAGGACGACGTTAAAACTTAAAACGAACAGAAATTATTCGTATATGAAGGGGGCTGTCCCCTCCTCAAACGCTCGCCTCGTTCGCTAAAGTTTTTATTGTTTAAAAAAAAATAGAGTTGTGAGAAAGTCAAACTTTAGCGTTAAAGAGCGAGGCGTTGAGAGGGCAGGGGACAGCCCCTTCATATACGAATAATTTTCTGTCGTTGTAGTTTTTTAACGTCGTTCCTTACTTTCTTCAGTTAAAAAACTTGTTTTTTTTTATTAATTTTGAACGTTTTTGTGGTAATATGCAGGTTTGATTTTGGTCACCGTACATGATTAATTAAACAAAAATTTGCATATTATATTGGTTAAAATGGCTTTCCGAAACTTGTTTATTTTATTTACGAACGTTTTATAGTAATAAATATAAGTAACTTAGAATTAAACTTACGTATACGACACTCTATATTTCATAAATTTTTAACACGTATATTAGGGGTTCGCCCCTAGTCATACCCTGCTCTTTAAACTATAGTTCGAATTTGTTCCCAGTCTTAAATATTGACCCTCTTAATCACAATCAGTGTCAGTTGAAAAAACTTGTTTTTTTTATTTAATTCCTGATACTTTCTTTAATAATGCTAGCGGAATCGGCGCTCACCTTATAGCAATGTCTCTCCCCCCATGCAAAACTCCTCATGGGGAAAAAAAAAAAAGATCCTTCCATATAGCCCCAGACCCTCTCCTTCCCCCAACTACCATGAAAAATATCTCTCGGAAAAAATCTGATAATCCCAATAACCTAATTACATATGTTAAAATTGAGTAAAGTTATAACTTCAGCCCTCCCCCGGGGACTTTGGGGGATCAAGTCATCTAAAAGACATTTTTATTCATATTTTCGACCATGCTGAACAAAATGGCTATCTCAAAATTTTGATCGGGTGACTTTGGGAAAAAATGAGCGTGGGAGTGGCCTAGTTGCCCTCCATTTTTTTTGGTCACTTAAAAAAAAAGGGCACTAGAACTTTAATTTCCGTTCCAATGATGCCCTCCAAGAGATTCTAGCCACTGGGTCGATACGATTAACCCTGGGAAAAAAACAAAAAAAAAAAAAAAAAAACAAACAAAAAAACAAATAAACACGCATCCGTATTTTCTTCTGGCAAAAAATGGGAAAATTCCACATTTTGTAGATAGGAGCTGAAACCTTACAGTAGGGTTCTCTGATACGCTGAATATGATGGTGTGATTTTCATTAAGGTTCTATAACTTTTAGGGGGTCTTTCCCCCTTTTTTCGAAAATCAGCCCAAATTTTTTTTTTTTTTTTCTCAGGCACGTAACACTTTTGATGGGTAAGATTAAACTTAATTGAAACTTATATATTTGAAATCAGAATAAATCTAATTCTTTGAGTGTCTATTGTATCAAAATCCCGTTTTTTAGAGTTCGGTTACCATTGAGCCGGTCGCTCCTTACTTACAGTCGTTACCACGAACTGTTTGATCAACGAACTCAATCAACTAGTCTACATATGACAAGAGACGGTAAAAAGACTAGATATGACAAGAGATGTGCTTATAAAATTAAATGGACAGGGATTTACTGCCTTAGCAAACGTTACCAAGGGTGGGAAGAGACTTTCTCGTTGTACCGTTTAATTTGTTCAATTATAGCTACCGTTGGGTCCGCAATTTTAAAATTTTTAACAAGGCGCGAATTTCTTGTCCACGGCGGGAACCGCAACAAGAACTTCGCATACTTAAAAAACGTGGATCTGAGCTTTCTTTTCTCTGGCTCGGGAAAAATTCTCCAAAACGGGCTTATATACAGGAAATGGGGAAGGGATACTGCGTTATAAAGTCGAGCCAGAATTAAACGGTTGAAACAGATTTTACATGAGACTACTCTACTGTAAGCAAAAGCCAGGCGTTTACGGAGATGATCAATAAGAAGGGAGCGGGTAGTTTTTAGATCCTTTCCAATTGGTAAACCAAGATAAATAATTTTCGAGACAGGGGCTACGGACAGTTTTCCCAGCCTCAGAGACGAGACCTCTTCTTGGCGCCAGTTGAACGGAAGTTTCAACTTCTGTGCCAAACAGAAGTTTGGCTCTTGCTGTTTTTTTTATTCAATTCGGTGCTTTTTACTCTTTTTTCTGTATTTCATTTCATCATAAATTTTATATTTTTTTCTTGTTTTTTAAATGTTTGAATTTTGCCACACCCTGTATTTTTTCTGAAGTCGATGAGGATAGTGTGAAATATAATTTAACTCTTGCATTTAATAGACTAGTAGCATGGTTCACGGAAAATAGGCTAGCTTTGAATACTTCAAAAACTAAATTTACAGTATATTTACGTACATCACAAGCCCTTTCCAGGTCTTAAGCTAATTAAGTCTTCAAAGTATAGGTTTATTTCATCAAATAAAAAAAAAAATCAAGCCAATCTAATTAGAAAACACTACGCTAGGGAAAAAAAAATTGCTAACGTGTCGCGATTACATACATAACTCTTCCTAAATCAACCTAAATTAATAAATCAATTCCACAAACAAACAATAAGGAAAAAAAACTAAGCCAATCCCCTTCACTCACACACTTTCAGAACCATAACCAACATCAAATACAGCCCCCAGCCTCCCTGTGTCAATCTACAGAGACATCATGTTTTGATATTTTTTGTTACCCAAGTATGTTGGTTGACTCAAATTTAAGTTGGAAGCTACATATTATTAAATAAAATAAAGTGTTTTTAACTGAAAGTAAGGAGCGACATTAAAACTTGAAACGAACAGAAATTATTCCGTATATTAAAGGGGCTGTCCCCTCCTCAACTCTTCGCTCTTTACGCTGAAGCTTACCTCTGTCTTACACCTTTATTTCTTAAAACAATAAAAAACTTTTGCGTAAGGAGGGAGGCGTTGAGGTGGGGACAGCCCCTTTCATATGAGGAATAATTTCTGTTCGTTTTAAATTTTTGTGTCGCTCCAGTTAAAACCCTGGTTTATTTTATTTAATTTCTGAACGTTTTTGAATTAATTCAGCTTTGGTTTTGGCTCACCGTAGGCTAAATAAATAATTAAAACAAAATTTGCATATTAATTTCACTTTTTTTGGCTAAATGGCTATCGCGAAATTTTGATTTGACGTAACTTACGAATTAACTTACGTAACGAACTTCAATATTCGTATATTTTTATTAAGTATATTAAGGGGTTCACCCCCTAGTCAATACCTTGCTCTTTACACTAAAGTTCAAATTTTGTTCCAATTATTTAAGAATGACCCCTTAATCACAAAGACCGTTAACTAAAATAAATAGTTTTGCTGAAATGAAAAAAAAAACTTTAGCGTGATTAGCGAGATAATGATAAGGGGCCGAACCCAATCATATACGTAATAATTTCTGTTCGTTTTAAGTTTTGAGGTTGCTCCTTACTTTCAGTTGAAAAAATTATTTTTTTATAATTTTTTTTTATATTTTTGAGCATTGTATTGTTCATAGATATTCCACAGGTGACACTACATAGGGGTATGCCATATGGTTCTATGGCAGGCGCGCTCATTTGCCTGGGTAAGGAAATTTAAGCGCCGAAACCTGTATAGGCAATGAGTTTTCCTCTGAGGAGCCCTGATATGTGGTGATTACTTTGGGAATATTAAATTTTGTAGACTTAAGGTGCTATGGCTTGGTTTTGGGACAATGATTTACATTTATTAATGCTGATTTTGCTCTATTTTGGACTTGATTTTTGGACTATTGGGTGGGATGCACTGTTTTGTCCTAGGTGATTGGATGGAAGGGTAATGTCTAGACCTTGTTAAAGTGCTCATTTATCTCAGTTACTAAATTAGGAAGACAATTTTTTTCAAGTAATTACCATTAATACATTTTATGTGAACATTGGGCAAATTTCATAACTTGCATACCTTCCCCCGGGGACTGTGGGGGATTAAGTCATCCTCAAAGACATAGTTATTGTATTTTTTTGACCATGCTGAACAAAATGGCTATCTAAAAATTTTGTTCGAGTGACTTTGTGAAAAATTGAGCGTGGGAGGGGGCCTAGTTGCCCTCCATTTTTTTGGTCACTTAAAAAGGGCACTAGAACTTTTAATTTCCGTTTGAACGAGCCCTCCCAAGATATTCTAAGACCACTGGGTAGATACAATCACCCGTAAAAAAAAAAAAAAAAAAAAAAAAAAAAAAAAAAAAAAAAAAAAAAAAAAAAAAAAAAAAAAAAAAAACACGCATCCGTGATCATTCTCCTGGCAAAAAATACAAAATTCTACATTTTTGCAGATAGTAGCTTGAAACTTCTAAAGTAGTGTTCTCTGATACGCTGAATCTGATGGTGTGATTTTCATTAAATTTCTATAAATTTTAGGGGGTGTTTCCCCCTTTTTTCGAAAATACGGCATATTTTCTCTGGTGCGTAACTTGTGATGGGTATAACTAAACTTGATGAAACTTATATATTTGAAATCAGCATAAAAATTTGATTCTTTTGCTGTATCTATTGGTAACAAATTCCGTTTTTAGAAGTTCGGTTACTATTGAGCCGGAGCACTCTTAGCTTACAGTTCGTTACCACGAACTGTTTGATAGTCTAAGATTGAAACTTGGTAGGAACATAGGTATTATACGCCATATCAAATTCGTTTTGCCTCTGGAAGCTATGGATTCTAATTATTTTGCTCTTGTTCATTCATACCTAAATTAATGTCCACTTTGTTATTTGAACACCTTCAGATCCAATTTTATTCCACTCAGAAGACAACAAAATAAGGCGCTTCGTATTTTAAAAGGCTTTCTTCCTTCCCCAGCGTCTCTTCCAAACAAGTCCTCTGCAAAGAGTTTATATTGTTTATTTAATATTCTTCCTGTTGAACTGGTAGTTAATTTTTATTCGTTACTATTCAAAGTTAAACACAATCTCTTGTCTTGACACCGTCCAGCTATTTCCTTTCTTTTGATTTGTTCCCAATTGCTGTGCCATCTTCGTACCTAACTCGCAATAAACGCAAACTAAGCCAGCCATTGATAAAATCATAGAGAGGTCCCGTTTTTCTCTAAGAAGTAGCGTGGTTGCTGCATGGAACCAATACGAGTCTGCTTTCGATTTTGATTTGTCGTTAAGAATTTCAAAAAATAAGTTAAAGTCCTATTAGTTAATAAGTTAAAGTCCTATATAGTTAGGCTATTAGTTAATCTACTTATATATTTATTATTATTAATTTGATGTTTTTGAGTTTTTTTCTCGGGTCTTTATTTTCCCTTGTTGTCCCATTGCTGGTTGAAAAATTAGATTTTTGTTTTATCGTCGGGTGGGATGTTTGCTGTGGCGTGGTGAGTAATTAATATTATGTCTATTATTTTCTTTTCTCTTTCAGCTTTCTTTGATTAATTTTACATATATATCGTTATTTATTATTTTAGTTGTTTTATCTGTGCAAAAGGAGATTGTCTCTCAGCCAGATATTGATATACTTATTGTGTTATGTATACATGGTTGGAAAATAAATGAACCTGAACCTGTTGTAACACATCCTCGAATACTCTGCTTTTGACGTACTACTCAATATTCTTTTCTATGCCTCGTTTTGTTTTCAGAACACAAAATTCTAATGTGATTAATTTTTTATGCCACTCGTATCACGATGTATAGCTTAAACATCATCACAGAGAAACAGAGTTTACTTGTAAAAATGTTGATGCTCAAGGACTTTTCGAACATGTTCCTGGCTTAATATTTTTCACAAAAAAACTATTATATTTTGAAAAGGTAGTTATTTATCTGTGCAGAAATTGAAGAAAAATACACATTTAAATAGGGGAATTTATAATATTTCAAAATTTGAGTGCGGCTTGACTTATCGAGTCGTGCATTTGTAGACAGTATCGTTTTCATTAGTCATGTGACCATACCAATTTAACCATTACAATGAAGAAGAAAAAACTTTAACCAAGTCAAGCCTTTCGGCAAGTGCGCTAGGTGTTTGATCAATAGAAGAAATATTTTTTTGCCATAATATTTCATTTCAACTCAATACCCGACACAGACACTTAGTAATAATTTAAGACACTCTTGAGTGTCCCGCTGAATCAAATTTATCTTTCGATTCCATAGAAGCAGCGCTTGAAAGAGACGCGGATACTGAAGATTCTGGTAGTTTATCATTTGATGTCACGCTATTAATATTAAAATACGTGAAACCAACAGAGGTAGTTTACATTCTTATCGCCGCTGAAGCTTAAACTTAGGATATCATTTTTTTAATGTCTGTCACATGCTCAGGTGGGCCAAATTTGAATTTTTGAGTAACAACAAAAGAAAATAAAAACAACAATAAAAAAGACCAACCGATCAAAAGAAGGTTAATCAATTTGACACAAAGACATATCAGAGGTGAATGTACTTTTTTATCTCAACTGCCTCCCTGAAAACTTGGATGAGACCTTTAACAGGGGCAATAATGGAGGTGTTATCAAATAAAACGAAAAGGTGCGGGTTGTCATACACATGCTGAGGCAAGGTGGAATCAAAAGCCTCAGGCCTTTGGCATGGCTCCATAGCTTTGTCGATTGAGGACCTGTGTTCCAACAATCTCTCCCCCAATTGCTGGTGAGTTCTTCCACCATAGAAACAGCCGCAAGAACATGGATCCCTATAAACACCACTGCCCAAAATAGGGCTCGTTTTATCTTTGCCGCTGTTAAAATAGTTCTGAATTTATTTAGAATTTTTGAAGGTGACATTTAAGTTATGTTTTTTAAGAATTCTTTGCAATTTGTCACCTAATTTGGGAAAATAGGGCAAAACAGTAAGGACTTTCTTATCACCCACTAAAGCGATGATATCCGTTGGAGATTGTGCAGATGATGAATCCTTTTCTGCCTTTTTTTTGTCGTTTTTCTATGATGGATTCCAGTAACTTGATGGGATATCCATTGCAAAACAAAATGTCCTTCAGATAGTTCAGTTCTGGGATTATATTAACTTTTGAACAAATTCTTATAACACGATCAACTAAAGATATAACTACTCCTCTTTTTACACAAGGAGGGTAGATAAGATAAGATATTTATTTAAAAAAAAATCGCTATCACAAGCCCACAAAGGGCCGAATTCGGACTTTGGAGTCGACAATATAATTGGTTACACTAAAAAAGCAGAGAACAACAACGAAATAGAGAAAACCATATTGAACAATCATTTAAAAGTCAAATAATTAAAACTGTAACAACCATAATGAACAATCAATAATTAAAACTGTAAAAAGTCAATTAAAAAATTAAAAAGGTAAAAACTGGTCAAACTAAACTAAGAGCGAGACATAAATGCATTAAAAACTGGTAAAAACTGGTCAAACTAAACTTAGAGCGAGACATAAATGCATTTAAATTAAAAGGGATGCTAAGAAAATGTCAATAATTCAACTACAGTAAATCAATAAAAGAGTTAAAAACAATAAAAACCGGTCAAGAAAGGGGGGGGGGGGCAAGCAAATGAGTGCAAGAACCTGGGCAGTACCATCAGCTGATAAACAAAAATGAGGGGAAAAAAAGAAACTATTGAGACATTTTATTTATTTTTTCTGTAATGAAGGGGATAAAAGTTCTTTCGTATCTGGAAGTAACGCAGCGAATGGGGGACAAAGCAGGGTGGTTGGAAGAGAAATCCAAATACCTATCATTATGCGTTTAGCTTTTAAAAATGCTCTGTATAAATTAAAAAATTGAATTCCCATTCAGTACTGTAGTTTTTTATTCAGTTACCCTTTCATCGTTACATGGAAAGGGTCGTCAAATTTTAGTTGTGCTTTGTTTTAAGGTTAGACATTTTTTATAGATAATTTTTATGTTATTATTGTGCACTAAGGACGGTCAAGCGGAGGTCTTGACCGAAATATTTGCATTTTAGTCCACATTTTTCACTGGCTTGTAAAATCCTCGTTTTCTCTTTTTTACAATTTTTTCGTTTTATCATGATTAGCCAGTGTGGTCTCAGAAATTCTTTATGCTTAAAGTGAAGTAAAAGTGACCTTTGTGCTTCTTTTTGTGAAGTCACTTCGCAAAAAACTGTGAGCTGCTCAATATTCTGTTAGGAGAATAGTAATTGGAGGTTTATTTGACAATTGGAGGTTTATATTGAACACCAAGCAATATTTCACATTATATATATGGTAGATTTGCCAAAGGCAACTGCCAAAAAGCAACTGTTTCTAAATGTTACCGAAGCAAATTTGTAAGAGAAGAGTATACGGAAGATCTGGTAATAAAGTTCGGAATGTTATTTAATATCACGCTGTTAATATTAAAATGCCTGCAAGCAACAACGGTTTCTTACAACTTTATCGCTTCTGATACTTAAAACGATGTGGTGCCTTACAAATTATTTTGTGAGCCTTAGCGTCGGCTGACCGTCACAAAGTCAAGGGGATTATTAATGAAATGGGGACTAGGCGTGATCAAAGACTGATGAGAATCTGTAGAATCTGTCCCTATAAAATCTGTCCCTATAAAATGTGAATGAAAACACGCTCAAATTTAGCCTCCTGGTTGTTGGAATGCTTTTTATTCAAAGTAGGTGGCACCACAAGGAACTCCCAAAGCTAGAGAATTGCTCCAGCGATATTTCTTTTTTACGAATTTCTTTCGTTTTCTAAGCAGGTTTTAAGGACTACCTTTTTTTGAACTTTAAAAAGAAAATTCTGCCATGTCTAATCAATAAACAAAATTATACTTTCTGATAATCTGAGTTTCATTAGAACTGAATACCTCTATCTCTGGCACAAAATGAGAGATGTTTTATGGTTTTTCTAAGCTTTCTAGGAAAGTGGGAGTCAATTTTTAGTCTCCTATCTTTTATTCAGATCTCTCGTACAAGATCTACAAGCTATGGCAAGACCACCCAATTCCTGTCAAATAGAATGGCAACACAAAAAGCTTATAATAGTGATATATGGTTATCCTGTAAGCTACCGCATTTAAGCTGCCGCTATCAGTCAATCAATCAATCAAACATTTATTACCCACTCAAGAGAAAAAAACAGTGGAGTAAGACACAAAAAGAAAAGGACACACACTGAAAGATTCATAATATATCGAAAAGCACATTAACATCACATTAACTGCTATCCAAAATGGATGGAAAATCACTTAAGTTAAAAAAAATAAACTAATTAATCATAAGGACTAATGCGGCAAGCTGTTTGCGCATACATCCTCCCAAAAAGGACAGGCAGGGCAGACGGGGCATCATTGACTGACAAATTATTTATGACAAATTACCGATTTCGGGTGCACCTTGGGGGGTACATCAAAAAAATTGCAAATTTAAAATAATTAGTCCGCACCTTCTTCCTAGCCTTTGGAATTCCTATCCTTCCTATGATTCCCTGTGTTTTCCATCTTTGTTTTTTTATGCATGTGAATATAATATTGTGTTCTACATAAGGAAAGATTGTCGCAATGCAGTAATGCTATTACTCCCCCCCCCAGCAAAAATAATAAAGGTGCATATAAAAAATATTTTTGGGAATCAAGAGGGATTAAATGTCAATTTTTATCTCCCCATCCCACAAAACTGATTCTATGGTTCTATAACGTAGTCTAAAGCAGTCTAGTCTCAAATTCTATGGTTCTAAAACTCATTCTATAACGTAGTCTAAAGTAGTGTAATTTACTTCATTAACGCAAGTTTGCGTTAAATAAACTTGACTTGCTCCTAACGCAAGTTTATCGGATTAACCTATTTTGCGCACCCCCCCCCCCTAAAAAAATCCTGGAACCGCCCCTGATATATATATATATATATATATAATATATATATTATATTATATATATATATAATATATATATATATATATATATATTATATAGTATATTATATATATATATAGATATATATATATATATATATATATATATATATATATATATATTCCTCATGAAAAATAAACTTCATATGAAGTTATAAACTTCATAACTTTAAGCATGATTGATTTTTTTTTTTTTTTTTTTTTTTTGGCGTTAAATTTTTCTTGGCCATTTTTATACTTGAAAGGTATTTCTTTTACTTTTGTCTTGCTGTATTATTTGTTTCTTTGTTTTGCTGCTGGGCTCTATGTATGTATAAATAGAGCCCAGTGGTTATAGACGAAACACATTATGACATTGGTAGACAATATCACTATATCTCAACTAGAAACCAATCTTCAGTCTGTGGTGTCCAAAATCTTTGGGTCGCTAGGAATAATTATCGTTTTCCTATGTATAAATATTTTTGATTTCTGATCGTTTTCCGGGGGACATTTCCCCACTGGCACCCCAGCGGTCGTCCATGCCGCCGGGGTGCATTTCTTAGAATTTCTTCTAAGAATCCTAATTCATAATTTTTAGGGTCCTTAAAATGTCTAAATGACTTAAAAAGCGATTTTTGCAATGTTTATCCCCATCCCATAAAACTCATTATATGTTTATCCGAAGGCCCAAATGTAATCAGAATATTTTGTCCTCTTTGAGCCATCTTTTCCCCTTGCCTCGTCTACAAAAAGACCTTCCAACGCTCCTTTATAATATCAGATGCGCACTTACACATCACTGTTTATAATTTAGAAAATATGAAACAAATCGGTTTAGTTAAATGAAGCTTTAAAATAAATGCCAGAAACACTTTTTCTCCAATAAAAGGAGGGTAGCACCATGTAGCACCCTTATTCAGGCTAAGTCTAAACGAAGATAGATGAGAGACCAATTCCTACATTCTTACCCCCACACTCCTTTTTATATCTATCCGAGGCACCAAGCAGAGATAGACAATATAAGCGTTGAAATGCGCTCTTTCTTAAGTTTTAATGTTGCTCCTTACTTTCAATCGAAAAAGCTTGATTTTTTTATTTAATCTCTGAGCTTTTTTAAATAATGCCAGGAAATCCAGCTTCTCCTCCATTAAAAAAACCCTTCCCTCATTCAAAATTTCTCCATGGAAAGATCCTTCCATTTAACCCCTCCCAAGAACCCCTCCCCCATCGAAAAATATATATTTGTTCTTCCCAATATCCGAAACAATTGGCAAAGTTTATAGCTTTCAGTGCTTCCAGGGGGTTGTGGAGGTTTGAGTCATCCTCAAAGACAGAGCTTTTAGATCTCTCGACTATGCTGAAATACAGTGATCAGATGACTTGGCAAAGTTTGGCAATTTTCTTACGCTTGTAACTTTTGGTCAGTAATATCAAACTTTATGAATTTTATATATTTTAAATAAGCATCAAAATTTGATTTTTTTTTTATGTATGTATTATTTCCAGGACTAAGTTTCTTAGAGTTCTGGTTGCTATTGAGCTGCATCGCTCTTTACTTACAGTTCGTTACCTCGAACTGTTTGATTAAATAGAAAAAAGCAAGAACCTTGCTTTCAGGTGAAATAACCTTTTTTTTTAATTTAGTTTTGGACCGTTTTTCACATTGCTATTTATATGAGGGGAGTTGCACCGTCCTCAATACCTAGCTCTTTATGCTAAAGTTGTTTTCAAAACTCTTAAAAAAGCTTTTTGTTCTAATTAAACGTCCCTTGTGTTTCAGGAGTCATTCTGAAATAATTCGAATAAAAAACCAAACTTCAAATAAAAAGAAAGGGGGCGGCTACCTCATGCGATTAATAATTTCTGTTCGTTTTAAGATCTAATGTTGCTCCTTACTTTCAGTTATTTTTTTTATTTACTCAAACATTAAGATATTTGTTCGTATTAAAGATTTGACTGGTATAGACTGCGTCACTATTTGGGAACGAACGTATAAATATGCATCTGTTATCTTTCTTCCGAAAAAAAAATACAAATTCTACATTTTGTTAATAGGAGCTTGTAACCTCTGCAGTAGGGTTCTTTGATATGCTGAATCTAACATTGTGATTTTATTGAGATCACTTCCCTTTTTAAGCGTGTTTCTTCCCATTTCGAAAATTATGCAAATTTTCTGAACCTCGTGGTTTTTGATGGCTAACATTAAACTTAATGAATTATATATTTGGAATATGCATTAAAAGGCAAATTTTTAATGTATCTATTGTTATCAAAATTATGTGTTTTAGAAGTTTGGTTACTATTGACCCGAACCACTCCTTACTTACAGTTGGTTACAACGAACTATTTGATGTATATCAACCCACCAATTACTACCTATTATGCAGATAGTAGGTTTTGATCTCTCACAAAAGAGTACATCCTAAAGTTATTCTCTTTCAAGATTATTCATTTAAGTTTTTTTCTAACCAAAACGAGCAATTGTTTTGGTTTTCGATCACTCACAAAAGAGAACATGCTAATTTTTTTCTTTTTGTTAGGTTTTTTATTATTTTTGTTTTATACGTACGGCTACAGTTGTGTAATTTTCTACTTAACTGATTGGATTAATCAGATTTCATTTGCACTCTTCTTTGTACTTTAAAAGTGTTCAAGGCACAGTCTGATGTTGATTCATTATTTCTTCATTTCTTTCTTTCTTTTTTGTGAGGCAACAGTACACGTAATACTCTTGAATTTGGACACACCTTATTCATTGAAACACGTGTCCCAATAGCAACCAGTAATTTTATCATAGTGGAAATCCTAATCATTGTTCCGGAACCGATGTTTGACATTATGGCTGATTATCTGCCTCAATTGATATGTGGGGGAGGTAATAACCCCCTTGGGAAAACCAATTCAATTACAGCAGAGCGAGGGAAAATCTTTTCAGACATTTGTCCGAGAACTTTTCCTTTAAAGGATTGAATTAGATGATTGCTATAAATTACACTACTGCTAGATTTCTAATTCTCTTCATATAAGCTCTTTTCCCTTTTTTTTTATAACATAGCAAAATCTTCTGTTAAAAGGACAGTAACCGAAATGTACAACTACACATTTGTAAAATATTTTATGGTAAAATATTGAAATAAATATTCTTTTTATTATCATTTAATGTGTTTGAAATATATATAAATATATAACTACAAAAAGTAGTTAAGGATTTATTGTTCCCAATCAGTAAAATATGACATGCTCAGGAATTTAACAGTAAGATAGGCTAGAACTCAAATTCTTATGACAAGTCAATCTGTCTTTTTTATTGTCTTCTCAAATGTGGATGCACAAAAAGCATGTTAATATAATCAAATAATTTTAATCAAATCTTTAATTATTTTTTACAAAGAGACCTAACAACTAGACTATCATGTCTTGTTTGGCAGTGACTGTTTTATAGTTTTTGCTTTTCCTAATCAGTCATTTAGTACACACTAGGAAATGTATAACACTAAGATAGCCAAGAGCTCAAAATTCTATTAAAGTTCAATGCGCTTTTTGTAAGCTCTTTTTAAAAATGAATACACAGAAGCAGGTTAATACGATTAAAAGTGCCTTTTTGCATACTCTTTTCAAATATGACTGCACAAAAACTATGTAAATATGATCAAAAGATTTTAACTGTACCTGTACACAGGGATTTACTAGTTGACTTATAAACTGTCAGACGTCTCCCAAGAGTGGCAGCTTTTCTTTGTGGGAATAATAAATTCTTCTGCCTAACTCCTCCACCATGGCCAAATAAGTTTGAGCTTTAGGTGCTATTCTTCTGTAGGTCATCAGATTTGTCGTTCCAAACTCCAATTATACAAGAAAGTTTTTTCATTCAACCATTTCTGAAAGTCTTCACAAGCTTCTTTATAAGTCCCATGGCTTTTTTTTTAATTTATTGCTTGATTAGGCTCCCATAAAACGGAACAACTCGTCTTCACTTCCTGATTTTTGACATGCCGGCCCATTTTGGGATCTTTTTTGTGCCGTAGAAAAAACAAAAATTTTAACGGCAGTTACAGTCTACACAACCCAGTTTTCCGTCCCATTTTTCCAGATAACGCCGAATGTAGACGCGGCTTTACACTTTGATATACATTATAAATTGATGTGTTGTGACTGCCCCAAAAAAAAATACAATTCAAAGTACAAACTGCTTTTGAAAATGGATGACACAAGTGGTTTCAAATAGGAGTGTGGTTGGTGTAAATCAAATTTGACCAGTCCTAGACCCATTACTTATCCTTAGCCACTGTTCAAGATATTGTGTCAATGGTTACGCATCAATAGGAGATATTCAGAATAGTTTTTCAATTGCCTATGCACAAACTAAAAGTGCACAAAGAGCTGAGCTAGGCTCTATAAGAGAAAAAGTTTGAACGTAAAAGTTTCCAAATGAAGCACAGATGAAACAAAGAAAACTACACAAGCAAAAATCAAGTACTTAATGCTAAATTTTAGCAGTTTTTAGACTGTGAAGTACAACAGATCATCCATTCTAAAACAACCGGGAGTTATGAAAAATGAATATTTTTGAATGCGGTATTAGAATTTCCAGGAATGATTCTACTGCTCTTAGTCAGTTTTTTTCCAGACTGGAATCCATTGTTAGTAATCCATTTTGGTCCAAAAACCATCGATTGGACTAACCCTTTACAAGGGTTGTCGGACTTCATTCTTTATTTTCCGGACCAACCCGGAAAACAGCACCACCCCTTTTGTTAACCCTTGACAGGCCACTTTAGGAACGAATACCAGGAAAAATCTCCAACGCTTCCCATATAATCTCTAGGTCAGACTATTGACGAAAAAATTTTATTTTGCATGATTTATTCAAAATTGTCAATTTTAGACCATGTTGTAAAAATACAACATTAGCCTCTCGAGTATATAAAAATGGGCATTTTCACTTGGTGTGGAAGACTTTAAAACAATTGTTTTTTGGCAGTAAGGCACAGTGGAAGGTCACATTTTTCGCATTGAAAAGTGGTATATCCCGATTCGCACTCTTTGCAGCGGCTCTGCTTTTCAGTCTTTTTTGGCCAGTGATCAAGTCCATCGGCTTGAGCAGCTATCGCCGGTCGGATTCGATTGCGACTTCGAGTGGGGCTGGGACTTGCTTCAACATCTGCGGATGGTCTAGCACGTTTTCGCTGGGGCATCACACGCGCCGAGGCATACAACCCTGCAGCAACTTCAGACCTGAAGGCTCTCAAGATCATCGGTTCGTCTGTCCTTGAAGTCAGCGCTTTGACGTCTGACCTGAAAAGAAGCCAGCTATTGCAGACTACTGTGTCAATAAGCCACCAGAAGATTCTCATATACCATTTCCGTGTCCGAAGATGAGTTCGGCACATCTCCGCCAGCATGTCTGCTAAATCTACGCCACCCATATGACGGTTCTACTCATAAACAATGGCTGGCCTTGAAACTTCAACCCTGGATTTATCCTTAACGTTCCAGCGTCTGCGCGTATCCTGTGGCCTTATTCCTGCATACGTTGAAGCCAAGCAAACCGTATTGTTATCTAACAATTGTGCTAACATTAACATTAGTGCATTCGATAATAGGGAACTTTTGTCACTCCCAATAATAGAATAATGCTCATGAAAACTTTTAGCTCTTCGGCAGTGAGGCAGAGGTTGCATCCCTCAGTTTAAAGTGCAAAGACGATACTTTGTTCAACTATCAGCTCAAGAAGTTCATCGTCAAAGAATTTTTGGAAGTATTTCAGTGGAGTCTCCAAGATGCCCGGAACTTGGCGAGGCTCTCCTTTCCAAGACAGATCAACTTTTCTATCTCTACTTTTCTCCAGTCGAATTTTTCTTGGACTTTCAATTTCTTCTTTGATTTTCCAGTGCTTGCTGTTACCGGTTGCTGTTGCTGACTGGAGGGTGGAGTTTCCCCCGAGTCATCGTCACTGGGTTCAGTGTTAGCCTCCACGTCATCCTGTTCCAAGAAGAAGTGGAGAGTGTCCAGTAGAGGCAACAAGTCTGCATCAGGATCATCGATAAGATCTTCTGGAGACAGGAAGTCTGGATCATCGTCATCATCATCATCGGACAAGTCAGACAACATGTCTTCTCGAATGTCAAAAATATACTTGGCCGCCTCTTCTGCGTCAATTCGGTGATTTTGAGCTCATTTTCTTAGTCTGTCGTAAGACTCCACCATCTAAAAAGAAAACAAAAATTAGTTATTCGTTTCACAATTTTGAGCCACGATCGTCCGATGTTGTATTTTTACAACAGGAGGAAGTTTATCTTGCTACTGATCCAAATTCTTGCACATTTCGTGAATTTCAACTACACTAATTCTAAACGGTATATATTTTATACGCATATGACATGCAAGGAATCTCCCATCTTTTCGTTTTGTTTCCAGTTTCTAGCTTAGAAATTGCCTACCTTTTCATTCGTTTTTCTTATCCCTTGGTTTGGTGACTCACTGTTTAGGCCACATGTCACACAGCAGCTCCCCGAAGGTATCAATCGACTGCTATCTTTCAGCCCCATCGAAAGATGTTGATAAAAGCAGTATTTTTTTACAGCAAGATGGCAGTCCAAGCTCGAAAAGCACAGAGTTGTTTTTTACAACAATTGCCTCTATAGGGTTAACTATACATTCCTTTCAGATAAATTTTTTTTTAAAGAATTGTTCTAAAGGAAAGGAAGGATTTAGTTTCACTATGATTGACCAAAACAAACATAGCCGAGAAAAATAAAAGCACTTGTAACATTGCTTAATGAGAGAAAGGCTGCTGGCGAAAAAAAATATGGCAATCCATGATTTCTGTATTGTGCCAAAAACCCAAGTATGTTTGGTAAAAGTTTTCCCTCCACCAGCAATACATATGTAGAGCTCAAAGCTGTAAACCATCCAAAAAATATAAATATCGGTGTTGCTGAAGACATTTATAAGAAATCATCCAGAAACTTTCCTCCAGGATTAACTATAAAATTTAATTATACCAGCTACAATATCCGGGATACCAGCTACACCCCTCTTAGAAAAAAGCAACCGCTTAATCTTAGAAGTGAACCTGTTATGCCGTAAAATAAAAAAGAATTACATAGTAAAAACTTATGTTGATCGCTGTGCGATTAGAAAAGAGCTAAAGCGTAGAGTCTGGTCACTCCTGCTTCAGGAAAACATCAAAAAACAATGGACTAATCTGAAAAATAAGCTGCTTACGCTTAAAAAAATGCACACATCACTGAAACTTATACTTAAACCCACAACACTACTTTTAATGACTCCTCAATGTGCAAGCAAAGAAACAGGAAGGGGTGGTACTGGAGAAAGTATAATAAAGGAGGGAAAGAGGAAACTATCAAAAATTTGTAAAACTTTGTAATAAATTGAACAGATTAACATACGTTATGAGTCTAAGCTAGCTATGATGACGGTAAGAAAATCTTGAAGAAGTTCTGGAAATATGTTTTCAGTAAAGACCAAAGCAGAGCGCCAGTAAAACACTCTGTAAGAATGATGGCAGGAGTGCCCATCCTATGACACCCCTAAGCCAACCTATTCAATTATCACCTCCAGTTGTCCAAAATAATTTCTTAAACCACGTTGGCCTGACATCACATAAAGAAAGAAAAACGAGCAAAAATGGGGTTTTTATAGGCCAAATGAAGATACTGAAAAAACAAAGCGAATATTTCGAAAGCGATCTAATCAAACACGTGAACAACCCCTTAGGTCTCAAAGGGTGTCTGCAAGAAATGCATTAATTAAAATCCAAAATCAAATTACATAGTTCTCCAACTTATTTAATTGCCGGTTCGTTTTGTTTTTTCGAGTGAATGAATTGATTCCTTCTCTTTGTCAGTTGTTCGCTAGTATCCGTCGATGGCAGTTCATAATTTTTTTGGATTTTGTGCAAATCGCGGATATTGGCGAATAACTCGCTTTTATGGTTGTTAGGTAGTTGGTTTTAATTTTTTAGCTTTTATTGATACATCGTTTCGTTTCGCGCTGAAGAAGAGAGGCGTTTGTCCTCTCGAAATATTCGCTTTGTTTTTTCAGTATCTTCATTTGGCCTATAAAAACCCCATTTTTGCTCGTTTTTCTTTCTTTATGTGACCAGTTGTCCAAGATCAACAAAAAGCATTAGACATAAACAAATTTAAGACTACTTGCATCTAAGACTACTGAAGGAGCTTACCAGAGGAATTACACTACGACTGTGTAATATATGCCATCTATTGCTTGACTCAAGAAAGGTACCCATGAATTGGAAGCTGACCCATGTCACCCCAATATTCAAGAAAGGTAACCACAAAAAAACGAGAAACTACAGGCCTATCAGTCTTACTTAGAAGGTTACTAAAGTACTTGAGGAAATTATGAATGCTGAAATTCTGGCACATCTGCTCACCAACAAAACTCTATTCGTCACAAGCAGAGCTAGAAGCCAGATAAATCGGTTTAAACCAATCTCCTTGAGATTTTTGACATCGTAACCGATCACTCTGATGAAGATTTGATTTTTTCAAGTAATCACTTCTTTTTTGTTCTGATGCACGCATAATTAAATTTTACCTTCTTTCTTTCAATCTATAGCTTTCTTTTGCTGCGTGTTAACAATTTGATATTTGGCTTATTTGAATTTTTTTATGCAACATAGCCTTTAATTGGGCCAAATTATAAGCCAATAAGACCTCAAGCAACATTATTAGATTTTTTTTAATTAAAAGTCAATTTCAATGCGTTAAGTAGTTTTTGTTATACTCTTCGCCATTATTCGATGACAATGAACATCTCCAAACTTAAAATTAAAGAAAAATACCAACGAAGTAAGCTGTCCTTGCTGGAATGTTTTTCCTTGCTTCCAAACAGCACTTTGTAATTACACCCATCAGTCCTATTTTCTAATACTCAATTGCCTTTTAAGGCGTTGGTCAATTTCCTTTCACTAAGCAATTTTAATTTGCCCTTTTGTCAATACTCCTTCACAAACGTCTTCTTCAAAGTCCAAATTAAAGGAAATACCAAAAACCGAGTTAGCGGTCCTTGTTTATATCTTTCTTGAATCTTCATTCTTCCCAGTCGAACAGCAGTTTGTGATTACACAGTTCAGCTTTTTTTTTGTGATGCGAAATCGTCTATTAAGTGCTATTATAAGTTCTTTATGCAAAAATATTCTTAATTTGAATGTTAATCCTTATTCCGTCACAAACACCATCTTTGAAGTCACAAATAAAGGAAAATTTCAACCCAGATTAGTGTTCATTGCTTGAATCTGTCATAAATCTTTTTCTTTGCTGCCGAACAGCACATTGTAATTACACTGCTCAGTGCTTTTTTTATACTAACTGTCGAACAGCACATTGCTGCCGAACAGCACATTGTAATTACACTGCTCAGTGCTTTTTTTATACTAACTGTCTATTAGGTTTTAGGTCAACTTTCTTACACAGAGTTATGTTTATTTGTCTTTGTCATCATTCTCGTGTCATTTGATATCCAATATTGATATATCTGACGAAATATCGATATTTTAACGCAATATAAAAAGCGATATTTGGAAATTTTTTAGGATCTCCAGTCTTTTCTAGCATCTACCTCATTACGTTATTGTGAACTTAAGATTGTCAGGATTGATACAAGATACTTGTGTATATAGGAATGCTTTTCTTCATGTTAAAAGAAGGATTGCAAGCTAGTAGTGTCTAGGGATAATCTAAATCTAAAATTCAGGAGGAGTAGCTAGCTTTCGGAAAGATATGACACCAGTGATGTCAAACGTGGTACAATTGTACCATTTTGGTACATTTTATCTCTACCGGTACAACTTAGTACAATCCCACAAAATATGATACATTTTACAAAATTATGGTACAATTTGGTACAATTCAGAATTGTTGTACTTATGTTTGTATTCTTTCATCGATGAAGCACCATTGATACAGCTCAGGGACCCACAGTTTCGAGACCGGAAATAAGTAGACTGTGGCAGTCGTGTAGACGTTATATGCATCAACAATAAAACTTCGTTATCAGCTGCAACTGCCTTCAAAACAGTGTTTACGGAATACATGATAAAACTAAGCAACGAAGCAAGAAAAAGGTTTTTCAGTTCAAAATACTCGTCATCTAAGAACTTAGACAGACTGGACCCAAAGATAGATATGTCTCCTGACTACTCAAACTTAAGCATTGTCCCACTACTTGTCCAATTTCGAGATTTGTCAAAGGAGACTGATGTGAAAAATACTGCCAAAGAATGGAAAAGGCTACCATTTTGCGCTGATCTCAAGAAATGTGCAGACTCTGACCCGGTTTATTTCTGAGTTAAAGTACTAGAACGATATGATGGTTCGAAAGTCAAAAGTTTCTCATTCTTGGGTGAATTCATGATGAAAATGCTTATCATGCAATATTTTTCTTCTTGTGCCGAGAGAGCCTTTTCAGCTGTCAATTTAAAAAAAAAAACAACTGAGAAATAAAGTCGGCTTTACTACTCTCAATCCTATTCTGGGTGCTAAACGAATCGTTACTAAGGACTAGAAACCTCCCATGAGCATGGTGACCCATCCCGACTGGTGAAATACTGGGAAAGAGTACAAAAAAATCTGCCACTCCAAATGCCGCCATGGCTTCCGACTCAGATAGTGATGTTTAATGTCATATTTTTGGTGATTTTTGATGTACAGTTTTTTCAGTATAGAGTAATTAAAAAATCAGATAACTGACAGTTTCTAAGGCCAGTTCCAGCTTTAAAAATAAAAGATGCCGTTATCTAGATGTTTAAGGTGATTTTAAAAATAGTGAAAGACATGGTGTCTTTTGTACCAATTGTAAGTACGTGTTAGACCATGGCCCCTAAAGTCACTTCGTTGATCAGTCTCAATTTAAAAACATTTTTTCCCCGTATTGTTCGTAGGCATTAGCATATATTAGGAAAGGGGTACAGGAGCGATCCTCCCCTCCATCGAGATCTTCATAAAAGGGAAAAGGAGTATGCAAACTATTAAATGGAAAAACAGGTCCCATCAACTGTTTTGGGCAATATTTTGTAAGAATACGAGGTTAAAACATGATTTTAGCCCCTGATTGGTATCAAAATCGTCATTTGGCACCAATTTCAGGGCGGTGCTCTAAACGGCCACAAATGGCCGAAAAACAACGACTTTTTTTGGCCTGTAATAAAATGTTACTGTAGTAATATATGTTATGTCACAGCAATTTCTTCAAGTACAATCAGGAGCACATGTACTGTATTAGAACAGAAAGAAAAACAAAGGAATGGAGAAGAAATTGAATGAAAATATCTTACACAAAATTTTTAGAGATAGTACAATACGTCACTGACGGTCCATCTGTTACGAAAAGCATAACACGTGGAAATATTGGGATATGGTACAATTTTTTTTTGTCTTTGGTACATTTTTTGAGCAATTTGTGGTACATTTTGTCTTGAAGCATTGGCAACACTGTATGACAATGATATATTCCAGGATGGGAATTTGAGAGAAGCTTTCTAGGAACCGTTTAATATAAAGATGAAGAATATAAAATTTTACAATGTACAAGATGAATAGAGAAATTTTAGTAAAGTGGTTTGTGAAATCACTGGTGGTGTCTTAGCGAGGAAACTCGGAAAAACAGTAAGGAATATTAGGAATAATGGTTAGTCTGTAGAAGAAAGGGGAAGGGGTTTGTCCAAGAATTATTAAAGGAAAAGATTTATATGAAAATGAATAAATGTAAGAAGAATAGAGCAAACACTAAAATGCAAATTAAGGATTTGTGAAATGGAACCCTTCGAGAACATTTTTGGAGATGTGGAAGATACAATCAGACGACATAATAGTAAAATTTTCAACTGGTACGTTAAAACATTGAGAAGAAATAGCCAATCTAGACTAGTCAAAATCAACGACAGGAACATTCTACAATTTGTAATAAAATGTATTAGAGACGGGCAGAACATCTTAAGAAAGATGTAAACATTGACAAAGTTGCAGGAAAAACATGGAAAAATTTGGTGACACTTTGAAAGTGAAGGGGTGAAGAAGTAAATTAAGTCATACAAATCATAGGCAGCGTAATAGCGCTGCTTAAGTAAAGAGCGAAGTGGGTACAATGCATTAATTATTTATTTTCTTAGACGAGGGCATTGTATATCGAAAGGAAATGTCGCAGAAACTTCAAAAAAGTCTCATTTGATTGGAAATTGAAAGGGCTAGGGTATCTTTTAATGGTCGACAATAGTTATAGGGCAACTAACCTCCCTCCCATACCCACCTTTCCCAAAACATATCTAATCAATATTTTTGAGATAGTCATTCGGTTCAACGTAGTTAAAAGTTCTGGAAATTATGTCTTTGAGGATGACACCCGACCCCCATTCCTCAGGGCAAGGGCTTTAAGTTATGAAGTGGGGGCACATAAGGTTTTTATTGAAAGGGTGGTCATAGGAATATTGTAGGTGGCTCAATGGATTGGTAATCAGAAGTTCTAGTGCACTCTTAAAGATTCAGTGATTAGAGGGTGGATGACTCCCCCCCCCCCGAACACACACATAAACCTCGTATTTTACCGAAATGCATCTGATAGACATTTTGAGATGGCCATTTGTTGTCGTAGAAACTTCGAAAAGGGCTCATTCAATTAAAAATTGAAAGGGCTAGTGCCCTTTTTAATAGTCAAAAATGATTGGAATGCAACTAGCCCCCTCCAATTCCCATCATGTCCCACATGGTACTAATTACATGGGATATCCGCCAATATCCGTGATTTTCAGGAAATCCAAAAAATTAGAACTGCCATCGACGGATACTAGCAAACAAATATCCGTCGATGACAGTTCTTATTTTTTGGATGTTGTGCAAATCGTGGATATTGGCAAATTAGTCGTTTAATGGTTCTTAGGGTTTTAGTTTCAATTTTTATAATTTTTGGCTTTTATTGAATTTTATGTATCTTTTTTTTCACATTGACTTTCCGCGTTTGTTTGTTTATGTTTTTCTTCGGCATTTTCTTTAAGTATATTATTTTATTCGCGGTGAAGAAGAGAGGCTGTTTTCCTCTCAAAATATTCGCTTTGTATGTTTTTTTTTCAGTAGTCTCGTTTGACCTTTAAAAACACCCCCTTTTGATCGTTTTCTTTCTGTATATTATGGTAGACCAGCGTGGTTTAAGAAATTATCTTCAAGGGTTATAAGCTATGCCCCGAAGGCATATGAGATATTCATAAAAAGGGTGTTGGCATAAACTTTGGAGGGGCTCATTGGATTGGTAATCAGAAGTTCTAGTGTTCTTTTTAATAGTCAAAAGTGATTAGAGGGCAACCAACCCCCCCCCCCTCTCTCGCTCATCCTTTCCCCAAAGACATCCAATAAAAATTTTGACATAACTATTTTGAAGGGGTGTCGGGATTTCCATGTCCCAAAGTCCAATATTTGCTGATCTGCTCACAAGCATTGAATATCCTGCTTAACTTGGAATTCATTTAAAATGAAATGAGTCTGTTTGTGAATTAACGCATATCTTTTTTTTATTAATTTGTATTAACAAAGATTTATCTAAACTTGTATTTAAACAACTGTAATGGCACTACACACTTTTTTATGATGAGTTGTTTGTACGTGTTGTTTTCTAGCTGTTTTTTTTTTCAATAGCCTTGGCATTACCTATTATTCTTGCATAAATATCTTTTGGCTCTTTTGAAAATCTTTTCTTTCGGCAGTACTCTTCTGCTGTTTATGAAAAATTTCCCCCAATTTAATTAAAAACAAATGTATTGCTTCTGCGGTTTTACACATCGTAAAGGCGACAAATCCTCTTGTTAAATGTTTTAAAAAACTATATTTCCGATCCAAATTTCTGATTTACCACAAACATATCACTATATGTTTCGGTTTATCTTCGACAAACAAAAGAATAGTATTCAAGATAGATATAGTTTTCAATATAACTTTAAGAGTGATGCATGTCGGCATGGGTTCCATGCCGGAATCAGAGGAAACAAGGGGCGGAATCAGAGGAAAAGTCCATTCTGGAAGTCGGGGTCCATAAAATGATTATGACCAAACCAAAGGGAAGAGAGTAGAGTAGAAAAAAAATATGGAAAAATTTTTGTTAGCTCATGGTTGGCTGCCCGATTTTTTGGTTAGCTGGCTTCCCGGTTGGTTTTGAACCTAAATAAGGGCAATATGAGTAATAATTTGTTACTGAATGAGTCCTTTTAAGTTTTCCGCAAATGCTTTCTTCTATTTTTTTACATTTATTAAAATATAAAAATAAAATTCTTCTTAGCAATGAATGGTAAGTAAATAGCGATCCTCATTAACAACGAAAGCATAAGAACTTAAAGAGGGATAACATAAATCAAAGAATAAGCTTTTTATGGTAATTCCAAATAAATTTGTTTTGAGTAGTAAGTTAAAAGTCCCAAGTTATTGGTTTATAAGAAGGTCTGAATAGTTATAGAAAAGAAGGAAAACAATTTTAAAAGAGGACACTGACTCATCCATGAGTTACTGATATTTTTGAAGACTGGTTTGGCGGGGGTGATGAAGATTATCAAGTTTGTATGGCTCTGCACAGTGGTGGCTGCACAAGGCCCCACTTTTAATTTTTAATTACTTTTTGTGTTACTTAGTTTTAATATTAAACTGTTAATTTAAGAGCTTCTTAAATTAATAAAGATTTAAATAATGGATTAGGGAGTAATTCAGGATGGCTTTCAAAAGCATATGACAGCAATATCTATGCGATGTCTTCGTCCAAAGTAACGAAAAAGGCGTATATGCAATATCTGAGGAGCCAATTATTTAGGTAAAGATAGTTTAGGACAAATCCCCACTCATTAAGCAGCAATGAACTTTTCGGTGTTCAACACTCCTGTGCAAGTAGCGTCGAGGGGGAAGGAGGGTGTCAGAATTTGAATATCCCAAAGTATTTATCTAGTTCTTAACTTTGAAAAGGCTTTAATGTTTTATAGTTCTGAAATACAAAGTCATAAAATACATAGGTTTTTGGTATTCAAAAATGGAATGAAAAGCATTCACACAAAATGTATTAAAACCTTACTTGCAAAAACAGAAAATTTTGTATTTTCCGTAGGCTGAGCAATAGCGCTTATGAGTTAAGTTCTAGATAGCAGTTTAAATTTTGGAAAAATTCAAATTCAGTTTAAAACTTGCAATGAATAGCATTTTAGTTTAGCAAGTATTTATTAATATTCCTATTGCAGAATTTTGGGTTGACGAAAAAGTGTATCATTGATCATATGGATGGGAACCAGCGCTTACCCCTCCGAAAAATACCCGCCTCAGAAAATACTCCCTCTGAAAATCCACCCCCCTCTCAGCTGGTCGGTTTCCAATCACTTTTGACGCATAAAGAAAGGACTATAATTCTGAATTTCTGACGCAATTAGCACCCTCCAAGGTTTATTCAACCATGATGTGGAGATGTAAAAGGGATGATCCCCCTCCTAGACATAATAAATTGTGTTGATTTTGGGTTTAATATTAGTTTTTACTTTTATAATGACAGTGTAGACTAGAAATATTCCCAAAATTCAAGAGAGATTAAATATCAACGTGACTTTTGCGACCATGAGGTGGATGTGGGGATGAAGAAAAGGTAATCCCCCTCATATACAAAATATATTCTGCTAATTTTGGGGTTTAATGTTAGTATTTACTTTTATAATGACAGCGTAGACTAGAAGCATTCCCAGAAATCAAGAGGGATTAAATATCAATTTCACATTTTGATTCTTTTTTAAAAGTAATTTTCTCTCCCTACCCGGAAAAAAATACCCTCCAAACATGGATACGGCCCTTATTTATAAAAATTATCCTGTAAACAAGGGAAACTCCCCCCCCCCCTTCGCAATGCCATGGTTATCAAGCTAAAGTTTTGATGCTTTGAAAAACATTCTTTTTCCAGTTCAGTGGCCCTTATGTTTCAGTAAATGTCTTTAAAGAATTAGGACAAAAATTTAAACTTTAAAGTAAAGAGGAATGAGTTCATCAGGACACAGCCCCCCTCTTATAAAGAATAATTTCTGTTCAAACAGGTTTAAAAGCTATTCCTTACTTTCAATTAACACAATTGTTTTTTTTATTTATTTTATAATAGTTTTACAAATAATTCCCAGGCTTAACCTAGATAAAGGGACAGGCCCCTTAAACCACTGGTTAATTACTGTTAAAATGTAATATAAATATTTTAAAAATTGATCATTCTCACTCTAATTTTTCGTTTTTTTTTTCTGCTTAAGAGTTAGAATGTTGGATTCAAAATGAAATTTTGGATAAATTTGAATGCACTTGGAAAATTTGCGATGAATAGCATTTTTGTTCAACAAGTTCTTATAAATATTTCTAATGCAGAATTTTAAGTGGATGAAGAGGGGTATTATTGATCATATAAATGAGACCCAGCGTTAACCTCGCCCCCCAAAAAATACCCCCGTGGAAGACTATAATCCCGGAATTGTAATATTTTATTTTACAAAGAGATATATTTTAATTAATTCATATCCCCCACCTACCTCTTTCTTTGGTTACCTGAAGGCTCATAAAGAGTAGTTTGGATATGAAAATATGCTCTTTTAGGCATGCCTCTTCCCCTGCACAATGACTCACCCTTCCCTTCATGGTGGATGATACGCAATTTCACATCACTAATCTTAGTTTTATATAAAAATTTTCTTACCCTTTAACGCAAAAAAAAAAAAAAAAAAAAAAAAAAAAAAAAAAAAAAAAAAAAATCCATTTAACAAAGTATTCAAGTAGAATACCATAATAGTCCTTTCTATTTGAAAGTAAAATATTAAATAACTGCGGAACTTGTATTATGGATTAAATATTCAAGTTCAACCAGAGAAATTCTGCTAAAATTTTTGCAAAGTTTAGTAATTGATTTATACAATGAAAAAATTTGAAATGGACTGAACCATGTTTTCTTCCTAAAGTTTGGAATACAAGTAGAATATTTCAATATTCCTTTTTTGAGTGAAATTTCATTTGAAAGTTCAATTTCAGAGCTGGGGTAATATTCTGAGGGGGAAGGGTAGTCTTTGGGTGATATTTTATTTGTTAGAGGACTAAGGGAAGGACTTTTCAGTGACAAGAATTTTGTCAGTGAAGTTCCTGGGAAAACAAGTTTAGTACCGAAATTATAAATCATTTTGCTCTTTTAAAGAGCCAAAAGTAATTAAATGGCAATCAGCCGCTTGCCACATCCTTTCTAAATGCTCTTTCATGTTCCTCCTCCTGTCTGGTGGGATTTTTGCGCCTGAAGTTTTCTGTGGGGGAAATTTCCCATATAAAGAATTTTCAACGGTTCAGGGTGAGTTTATTACCAAAATTAAAATTTGGTACTTCTGTTACTCTTCTAAAGAGTAAAATCTAGAGAAAAACTCAGAAATAAATATGTTGATATTTATTACTAAAACAATTTTTTTTTACTAATTAAAAGTTCATGTGCAATTTAAATTTTAATTCTAATTAAAATAAACTAAGTTTAAATCTATTGTACACAAACTTGCATATATTGTTTAATAAAATGAATGGAAAACAAACAGAGATTTAATTAATTTTTTTTTTTTACGAAAGTAAAGAGTAAAAATATGTCTAAAGCAGAATACAAATAAATAACAAACACTATAAAGATTTATCAACAAAAAGTTAATAGAAACAACTTAATAAAAATGAAACCAATAATGAACTTATAATTTACACAAAAATATAGCTAAAATTCAACTAATTCTAAACACGAACAGAAATTACTAGAAAAATAAAAGAGGAAATCATCTTCCAAGCGTAAAACTAGCACAAATCACCATCAATAAATCAATGGAACTCAAAAGGAGCTGAAATTACAATAAATAACCGAGTCAAACCTACTGAGCCTACTGAAAAAAAATTGACTGGATTGTCAGTTTAATATAAATATACTGATATATTCCTTAAAGTTTTGATATTTTGTTTATTTATTATAGTTAAAAAGTGAAAACATTTTAAATGTATTTTGTTTATTTAAACTATACAATAAATAACCAAGTCAAACTCAAAACGAGCAAAATGAACATAAGTAGGGCTGACAACCCCCATGCCTTCTCAAGACCAGAACATAATTTACGCTTTACTGAAATGAAAACACATTTAAAATGTTTTCACTTTGCTCTTACTTGCTTAAAATGTTTTTACTAGATATATGAAGGGAGAAGTCTTCCCCCTTGCACTACAATTACAGTGTGAGATTGCTTCAGGTACCCGATTGTCTGACCGTATTTCAAACAGAAAACTGTACGAAAAATGTGGTTCAATACCACTGTATAGAACAAAAATAAGATACAGGTTGAGATGGCTAGGACAAGTCTTCTGGATGAGAGATTGCCAAATATCATCCTTGTGCTAATGTCGGAAATTAGTCCTAACCTGAATGTGATAGAGGATACTACTACTGCTAACTACTACTGACAACTCACCAGAGCCTCATGACACCTGAGGCAAATACAGCTATGCCTGCTATTCCTCCCTCCTAATCTACTCGAGCCTCCAGAAAGTTCCAATTTCTCTCAGATCTTTCTTTACGAAATCCTCCCACCATAAATACGGACGACTTGCTTTCTGTTGAACAATTGACGATTTGCCAAAACGACAATCTTCAGAATTCTGTCATCCTTAATCTACAGAATATGTCTTAGCCATCTCAACCTTTCTCCGTTTTTCAGAGCGCCCATGCTTCAGAACCGTATTTGACCAGTCATCACTGTGGCTTACAATAATCTAACCATGGTTCACAAACTTATCTTCCTATTCTTCCAAACCTTGTCACGTGTAAAATAACACCCTGAGCCTTGGCTATTCTACTTTTAAAATCTGCGCTACCACAACCGTCTTTTCTCATAATACTACCAAGGTAAGTTAAACTGTCTACCTAATCAATATTTTCGTGCTTAAAGCATCAGCAAAATCTAAGTCCTGGAAAGTCTTTCGTCCCCATTTGATTCCGGGTTCTCCCATTGCCTTTGCTGTGCTCCTTAAGACGAAGTCCATCAAAATGATCCGTATAAAAGGGAAAGAAAGCAGCGTAGATAACCTCAGAATTTATTATGAAACCAGCTGCTATCCTTGTTTTCTACCTCAACCGCAGCAGTGCTATTTTCGTAAATAGCACAAATCACTTCAATATGTTTGTCTGGAATACCATACAAGGATAAGACCTTTGGTAAGGCTCTTCTATCAACAGTGTCGAGCACTTGCTGATAATTTAAAAAACTGAGGAATGAAGGTTTTTGATAACTCAGGCACTTCACAATTATTAACCCAAGTGCACAAATTTGGTGGACACTTACTCATCTCTCAGTCTAAAAAGTATTTTATTACTAAGTCAATTGATACCCTAAGAGACCAGGGCAATGCCTCCATGATTACCACGGTCACTTTAATCACCTTTCTTATACATTGTTTGATTATGGTTTTACTAAAATCGCTAGGTACTTCTCCATTTTCAAAAATCATATTCATAATCTTCAGCAACTTATTTCTATCCTCAGAACCGCTATTTTAAACAACTCATTTAACACATTAATAGCAACTGGGGTATTATTATTTTCTAGTCCGTTAAGTACTGTCACTAATTCTTCCTCACAAAACAAATCTTCCTTTACATCCAAGGTGTTACAAACTTTTTCATTCTCCTCTATATTTTTCCTGCAACTTCCGTTGCAGATTTTCGGCAATTTTATCCCTGACCTCCACTTTACACCCCTCTAGTCAATATTCTAATGGTTTCTCCTCTTTCTTTACATTGCTCTTATTTCCACATGGTCGATCAATCAGATGATTCTTGTACAAGTCCCTTCTCCTGTGTATTAAACATTAAACTTTTTCATAAATATTCTTAGCTGCGTTCCTGACTTTCTTTCCAAAGACCCCATCAGCAGCTTCATAACTTATTTTCCTAAAAGCATTCCAAAAATATTTTACATTGTCAAATTTTAAACTCTTCAGTTTAGTATTCAACTGATTTTTAGAAAGAATCTCTCGAATTATCATCCTGGAGTCTATCAACGAGATTACTTTGCGGGAGGTAGTTACCCTTCCAAAATTTTAGCTTTAAATTAACCCTAGAAACAACTAGATGGTGATCTTTACTAGATGAACACAAGTTGATGGAGGACACCGTCAGGAAAATTGAAACTTCTTGGGAGAATGTACAGTAGAAGGCTTTGAATATGTTGAGGTGGAGGAGGAGTGCCTAGAAGTGTTGGCTTTCGGCGGGCTTGTGCCGCAGTGAATTGTTAGTAACAGTATACAAAATTATTTCGAAAACGGCCGAGAAGACGAAGAATAACGTATTCAATCCGTTGACTCACATATACTGCTTAACAGCATGCATATCAGTATCTACAAGTTGGGATAGCCTGCTCTCCAACTACGATTAGTTGGAGTTGACTCTTAAATGCTGCCGAGAAACTCTGCAAGGTTTTGCAGGATATAACGCTCACATCTTTTTCAGGATATAATCGTCACACTCGTAACGATTACGAAAATCCTTGGACTGGCTTTAAAGAAAATGCATATTTCTCCGGACGATCTCCTCTATTTTTAGCGTAAAATGGCAAGAGAGATGGACTTGGCCTAGAAGGCCCGTCAATTTGTATCAGTGGATGCAAGTACCGTCACAGCACCTGTGATTCAGCCTGTCATAATAGAATCAAGACAGTTACTGGGGTTCATAAAAAGAAGTTCGAGTGAAGTCGATCGCAGTTCTACAGATTTAAAATAGATAGTTTAAATTTCCTAAAAAAATGATCCACTCAGGTCCCGTAATATAGAGTCAATAAAATACCTATATGACACTGTCAAGAAATCAATGTCCCTGCCCGCCTCCTTTACTCTTCTAAGACTGTTTACCAGGATCGGTCAGTTAATCACTGAAAAATAGAACCGACTCCCAAGGAAAACATTGACATGTTACTTTTTTAATAACCAAAAACAACCAGTAGTTTATTTTCATTGACCTGAGCCGGAGTAATTTATAATCTCGCTTTTCTTCATATTTATTTGTGTAATCGAATGTTCTATTTTATATTATTTGAAGTTTGAAAAACGGATTATGCAAAATACTCTTTAATCAGAATTTTTATTTTGAACTTCGGCGAAGCCAAGAGCCAGAATGAGCAAAAAACCTGATCCGAAATGTCGATTTTAATATATCGAAATTAAAAACATCGATACATCGGTTAATCCAAGTATCGCCCAACACTACACCAGCTCAAGAAAAAAAACCCATGCCTTATCCATAATAAGAGCAGTGAATAATAATTCCATTAATATTGCTTGCCTCCAGGAAACTCATTTAACCCAAAATCAACAAATTAAGTCTCTGGGATATACTATCCTGAGAAAGGATAGATCTTCAGAGAGAAAAGGAGGTGGTGTAGCTTTATTAGTTAATAATAATATAAAATTTGTGGCATTAATTTTCCAGATTTTGAAAATGATGTTGATGCAATTGGTATAAGTGTTTGGCTGAATAATTTAAAAACCTACATAATAAGCTTTTATAACCCTAATGGCCAAACTACAGATGCCAAGGATTTCTTTAATTATATAAATAATTCTAATATGCTAAAAAATATCATTATTTGTGGTGATTTCAATGCCCACAGCCTTTTGTGGGGGAATAAACCAGCAAATAAAGCTGGTAAATTTATTGAGCATATGACTTCAAATAATAATGAATTAGCTGTTGCTACCCCTCCAAACCTGAATACATATTTCAACCCCAAAAGTGGCAAATTCTCCACAATTGACCTACAAATTGTGTCTTTAAATTTTTTGAACAAAACTTACATAAATAAAATTGATAGTCTATGTACAGACCACTTTGCTATAGTTTGCTCCCTAAATGAACCTGCTGAAACTTTATCTCATACCTCCAAATATATCAACACTAAAGCAAATTGGTCTATTTTCCAAAATAAGCTAAATGATGAAATTACTAGTTTCACCCAAAGTTCATGCATTTCTAACACAACAGTTGACACACATGCTGAAGCCTTGACATCTTTACTAATAAATACAGCTAATCATGCTATCCCCAGGACAACACCTAAGAAAACATTCCCTAAACAAATTCCTAAAGCATGGTGGACAAATGAGTGCCTAAATAAATGGAGGATAAAAAAGGCAGCTAGGACAGAATTCATAAAAAAACCAACACCTACTACATATTTAAACAAATGACAAGCAGAATCTAACCTAAAAAGGACTATAATAGATGCTAAATATAAATACTGGAATAATTTTGCAAATAATCTCTCCAGAGAAACGCATGAGCCAATTATACATAAAGTCATAAGCCACATATGTGGGAAAAAGACTTCTCCCAACCCACTCCTGTATGAGCTTATACATAATAATACCCATTATGACAATGATAATGAAAAGGCTAACCTATTTGCAACTCTTTTTGTTAATAAGCTAACATCAAATAATCAAAGCAAACTGTCCACAATTCCTATGAACCCTAGTTACCAACCACGCCCAGGATCCGAGTACATAACTAATCCATTTTCAATCCAGGAATTGAATTAAATAAAAAAAACAAGTTTTTTTAACTGAAAGTAAGGAACGACGTTAAAACTTAAAACGAACAGAAATTATTCCGTATATGAAGGGGGCTGTCCCCTCCTCAACGCCTCGCTCTTTACGCTAAAGTTTTTTTATTGTTTAAAAAAATAGAGATGTGAGAAAGTCAAACTTTAGCGTAAAGAGCGAGGCGTTGAGGAGGAGACAGCCCCCTTCATATACGGAATAATTTCTGTTCGTTTTAAGTTTTAACGTCGTTCCTTACTTTCAGTTAAAAAAACTTGTTTTTTTTTTATTTAATTTTTGAACGTTTTTGAATTAATGCAGGTTTTGATTTTGGCTCACCGTACATGAATAATTAAAACAAAATTTGCATATTATATTTGGTTAAATGGCTTTCTCGAAACTTGTTTAATTTTATTTACGAACGTTTTTATTAGTAATAAATATACGTAACTTAGAATTAACTTACGTAACGAACTTCTATATTCATAAATTTTTAACACGTATATTAGGGGGTTCGCCCCCTAGTCAATACCCTGCTCTTTAAACTATAGTTCGAATTTTTTTCCAGTTCTTTAAAAATGACCTCTTAATCACAATCAGTTGATCAGTTGAAAAACTTGTTTTTTTTTATTTAATTCCTGATCTTTTTCTTTAATAATGCTGGGAAATCCGGCGCCCCCTTCATAGCAATGTCCCTTCCCCCATGAAAACTTCCTTCATGGAAAGATCCTTCCATATAGCCCCCGACCCTCTCCTTCCCCCACCTACCAGAAAAAATCTCCTCTGAAAAAGTCTGTATACTTCCCAATAACCAATACTATATGTTAACATTGAGTAAAGTTCATAATTTTCAGCCCTCCCCCTGGGGACTTTGGGGGATCAAGTCATCCTAAAAGACATTTTTATCATATTTTCGACCATGCTGAACAAAATGGCTATCTCAAAATTTTGATCGGGTGACTTTGGGAAAAAAATGAGCGTGGGAGGGGGCCTAGTTGCCCTCCATTTTTTTTGGTCACTTAAAAAGGGCACTAGAACTTTTAATTTCCGTTCCAATGAGCCCTCCCACGATATTCTAGGACCAATGGATCGATACGATCACCCCTGGGAAAAAAAACAAAAAACAAACAAACAAATAAACACGCATCCGTGATCTTTCTTCTGGCAAAAAATGGAAAATTCCACATTTTTGTATATAGGAGCTTGAAACCTCTACAGTAGGGTTCTCTGATACGCTGAATATGATGGTGTGATCTTCATTAAGGTTCTATAACTTTTAGGGGGTCTTTCTCCCTTTTTTCGAAAATCAGCCAAATTTTCTCAGGCACTTAACTTTTGACGGGTAAGATTAAACTTAATGAAACTTATATATTTGAAATCAGAATTAAAATCTGATTTTTTTTATGTATCTATTGGTATCAAAATCCCGTTTTTTAGAGTTTCGGTTACCATTGAGCCGGGTCGCTCCTTACTTACAGTTCGTTACCATGAACTGTTTGATAATGCAATACATCATATTAGGTCCAAAACTAGCAGCAGCTATGACAATATACACCCTATATGGATAAAGAATCTCACACCTTCATACAAACAAGAACTACTAAATTGTTATAATCACGCTTGGGCATCTTCTAGGTTCCCCAATATATGGAAATGTTCGTCCCTCCTACCAATCCTAAAGAAAAATAAACCAAAAGATAACCCTGAGTCTTATAGGCCCACAATGATTACACCTGTGATGGGGAAAATAATGGAGAAAATGATTTATCACAGACTCCTCTGGTTTGTTGAGAAAAATAACATGATCCCACACACTCAAACTGGATTCAGGAAATACCACTCCTCAACAGATGCGTCATTTTGCTAACAAATGCAATAAATGAATCTTTCTCAAAAAATAATATCCTAGTGGCAGCTTTCCTAGATTTTGAAGGAGCATATGACAATGTGAACCACCAAATCCTTTTACATAAACTTGCAAACCTTGGAGTACCTCCTAAGCTAGTATCCTTTATTAAATCCTTCATAGAAGTGCGAAGTTTCATTGTTTGTGTTGGTTCAGCCTCTTCACCCCAAAAGACAATATCCAAAGGCCTACCTCAGGGAGCAGTCCTCAGTTGCCTCCTATTTGCTCTATATCTCTGGGACATGAACCTACCCCACACGAATCTACAATATGCTGATGATCTGGTGCTATGGTCATCTGGCAACACCTTTTAGATAGCACAGTCAAATCTGCAAAAGTCACTTTTCCAGTTTGAAAAATTCTCTCAACATTCAGATTTACCCATTGCACCCACCAAGTCAAAAATAATCCAATTTCACCGGAAGCAAAACCATGTTAATGCAAAACTAACTCTAAATAAAACAACTATTCCAGAAGATAATAATATTAATTACCTAGGTCTCATGCTTGACCAAAAACCTAATTTCCACCTCCACATTTCAAACACAATAAAAAAATGTTATAGAAAAGCAAATATACTAAAAAGACTTCTTTCCACACCCTGGGGTTGTAAGGAGAAAACCTTACTCCAGTTTTATAAATCACATATAAGACCCCATATTGACTATGGGCTCATTGTCTATGGTGCATGTGCAAAGACCCAGATGCAAAAAATTGAAACAACACAAAATGATATAATACGTCTCATATTTGGTCTTAGGAAACCCACAAGCACCAAGTTTCTGCTTATGGAGAGTGGATTAACAACAATAAGGGAGAGACGTAGCTTTCTCTTGATAAAACATCTTACAAAAAATGAATCAAATAGCTCACACACATTACATAATTGGTTAAGAAATCCAGCCATGTATAAAGGTATTGCAGATGAGTATGCCAATATTCAAAAGAAGTTCCCTGTACCAGCAAAGTCTATTGCACCTACTTTCCCCCAATCCCCTCCATGGAATTGGTCATTTCCCATAATAAATACTGAATTTTCACAATGGAATAAAGATTTAACCCCCATTGCTTTTGTCCAGAATAAATTTGCAGAACTTAATACAATTACCTATAAAAATCACTTCCAAATATTTGTTGATGGGTCAAAAATGAATGAGAAGGTAGCAAGTGGTGTTTTCCTTCCTCACCTGAAAATTGCAATGGGCGAGAGATTATTTAATAATTTATCTATAATGTCTGCTGAGTTAAATGCCATAATCATGGCATTAGAACACCTTATGGAAAATAAACCCTTTATTGCTAATTCAAGTAATATTATAGTTTATTCTGACTCTTTATCAAGCCTTGAGTTGCTGGCCTCAGCTCCTCAATATAAGTTGGACATTGACACTTATCATTGTCACAGTATGATTGATAATCTTGCTTCAAGTGGCATAAAAACTTACTTTCAGTACATTCCTAGCCACTCCGGCATAATTGGTAATCATCAGGTTGATGAAATAGCAAAAAATGCTATAAATATTGACCAGCCAAGTGGGAGACCAATCCCAATTAGAGATATTTACCGATGGAGGCTATCAGATATTAATTTTAATAAGATTAATCCTATCTTTTCCCCCTTTCCCAATAAGTATCTTTCTAAAATTTATCATAGAATTCGTTCTGGAACAAATGGACTAACTTTCCTTGCATTCTCATATAAGCTTTCTAATTCAAGTGGTTCAATTCCCCTGTCCCCTCTTTGCAGGCATTGTAATATGAATAATGAAATAATTGACCATTGCCTATTTGAATGTAACATGCTGACGTCTGCACAACATACCTTGCTTTGTAAACTGTTAAAATATTTCAAACACCACAAAATCCCACTATCAGCCAAGAGCCTAGCCAACTATACCTGCACACAGAGCATAGAAATCGACATCTATCATCTTATATTTGAACTCCTAGAGTCGAAAGATCTGCTGAAAGATATCTGAATATATCTAATAAATATGAGGCAATCAAACCAGTAGCTCTGTAGCCCACAGAGTGAAGCAAAAGGAAAAGGGCTAAATAGTTTTACTGAAAAGCCCGCCTGCTGTTAAATAGAAGAAGAAGAAGCAGTGTCAAACGAATCCAGAATATGCAGAATCCTTGTTAAAATCATGATTCTAAAGATGTATTTCTACACTGACGCATTTGTTTAAACACAGACATGTGGAAACTGCATCAAGCTTTAATCGGAATCTATAGAGCCATATAGCTTTATTTTGTCTCGGAAGACTCTCTTTATGGGACACAAATGGACTATTGGATTCAGAAGTATTTAACAGTGCAATTCTCAAACCCAGGGAGTACAGAGGCAGTGGAGTAGCAGGCAATTGTTAAAGATAGATTTGCAGTACTGTTTTTGTGCTTCTGCCATCTTGGCAGCAAGATCAGGCCACAAATCTGGATTTATTTTGAAACAACTAGAAGACTCCTAATCGATTCTCACGAAGATGTTGTAGCAAAAAATAAAAAAATTACAATTAAATTAAATAATAAAATGCTAGAAATAAAAAAAAAACTCAGTGGCATATGACTTAAATGAACAAAAAATACAACAAATGAAACATGAAATTACAAATCGTAGATATATTCACAATATATGTCTAGCAATAAATAATCTAAAGACATTCTCTTACAAGCGTAGAAAGTGCTCTATTATATTTCAAACGGAATTACAAGCAAATCAGCCCGTGGTACAATCATATTCTCACGAAGATGTTGTAGAAAAAAAAAAAAAATTACAATTAAATTAAATAATAAAATGCTAGAAATAAAAAAAAAACTCAGTGGCATATGACTTAAATGAACAAAAAATACAACAAATGAGACATGAAATTACAAATCGTAGATATATTCACAATATATGTCTAGCAATAAATAATCTAAAGACATTCTCTTACAAGCGTAAAAAGCGCTCTATTATATTTCAAACGGAATTACAAGCAAATCAGCCCGTGGTACAATCATATTCTCACGAAGATGTTGTAGCAAAAAAAAAAAAAAAATTACAATTAAATTAAATAATAAAATGCTAGAAATAAAAAAAAAACTCAGTGGCATATGACTTAAATGAACAAAAAATACAACAAATGAAACATGAAATTACAAATCGTAGATATATTCACAATATATGTCTAGCAATAAATAATCTAAAGACATTCTCTTACAAGCGTAAAAAGCGCTCTATTGTATTTCAAACGGAATTACAAGCAAATCAGCCAGTGGTACAATCAAGGGAAAAGTATATTTCAAGCGGATCAGAATACGGATTGTTTAAGGCTTCAAAACGAGTGATTGTTTAATTTGAAACCCCTTGAACAAGAGCAAATTTTAAAAAGCCACAAGTATATTGGTGTTAAACAATCTTTTTAATTAGAAAGTCCATTTTGCTTATTTTTCTAATGAAGGTTTTGCAACCTTTAACATTACTAAACCTCATTTGATCTTGGCTAGTGAGCTACGAAACGACTTTGATTAGAATACTCTAACTTACTAACACAATTTTGCATATTTGAAATGTTTGACGGACACACTGTGTTGACTCAATAATTCAGTAGCCAAAACATAAACAATTATGAAAATGCCTTAGCAGAATATTTATTTCCATATATTCCTACAAAAATTTATTAAGGTACATGAGTTTATTCTTAGATACTTGAGATTTGCTTTTTTTGTTACCTTTTTTGTAGATTGATTTTTACTGGATTTTGGATCATAACCAAAATGTAATTAAATTCTCACAAAGATTGATTCACCTTATACAATCTTCAAGAAATTGATTCAGGATTTACTGTAAAAAACTAACAAACAAATATCTAAAAATCTCTAAGACCAATAAATTAAGACACATACAAAACGCTAACGCTTTTTGTATACAAGGACTCATTCTTTTCCTACATTGATAATTCAAATGGAAATTAAAGCAACATGAAAATGCTCTTTAAATTACTTTATGTCAACATTGTAACTCTATGTACTCTTTGATGTTTAATCAAATTGCTCTGTCCAGAAAATCTTTTCTGGCATACATCACATTTATATGTTCTCTCACCAGTGTGTATTCTTTGGTGTTTATTCAAATTGCTTGATATAGAAAAACTCTTCTGACACACATTACATTCATATGGTTTCTCACCAGTATGCACTCTTTGGTGCCTATCCAAATTGCCTGATAAAGAAAACCTCTTCTGACATACATTACATTTATATGGTCTCACACCAGTATGTACTCTTTGGTGCCTATTCAGACTGCCTGATCTAGGAAAGCTTTTTTGGCATACATCACATTTATATGGTCTCTCACCTGTATGTATTCTTTGGTGCCTTTCCCAATTTCCTGATAACGAAAAGGTCCTTTGACATATACCACATTTATATGGTCTCTCACCTGTATGAACTCTTTGGTGTAATTTCAAAGAGCCTGATTCAGAAAAACTCTTAAGACATGTATTACATTTATACGGTCTCTCACCTGTATGTACTCTTTGGTGCGTTTTCAAAGAGCTTGAATGAGAAAAAGTCTTCTGACATGTATCACATTTATATGATCTCCCACCTGTATGGATTTTTTGGTGTGCATTGAGATTAGCTAGTTGGGAAAAGCTCTTCTGGCATACACCACATTTATGAGGTTTTTTTCTTGTATGTGTTCCCTGATGCCTTTTCAATTTTCTCTGTTTTTTCCTAAACAAGCGACTATTCAAACACGTTTTCTCACTATTCAAGTTCTTTGCTTCAGTTTCTGATCCAATTAAATTAAAAAAAACACTTGTAGATGGATTCTGTGAAGCAACTAGCGACACATTACCCTGCAAGCCAAGTTCAGAGACATTTGGTGAAAAGTGCCCTTGTAAAAAAAGATGTTCTCTCATATCACCAATAAATTCTTGTAAACAAATGGGACATTTTCTTCCCTCACCCAATCGGTGCTCCATAATATGAACAACAAAATCTCTGTAATCATGAACCACGGCTGGACACATATCACATTCTATTGGTGAAAGTCCTTCACATCCAGTGTCTATGTGAAGATCTAGCATCAAATATGATGTCTCTGCTTTTCCACAGGAAACACAGCGCCAGATGCCTGCTGTTAATTCTTCTATAGCCTTTTTTGTTAGTTTTCTCACCCTAACGACCAGTTTTGGGCCTGAGAGTTGCGGTAGATTAACTCCGTTAGAACAGTGTACTGCAGAACGAATTAATCCTATAGTAATACAAAATATGATTAAATGAGCCAGAAAGATCAAGGCATTAAAACAACTAAAATAGCTGCACAAAAATTAATATCGATACCTTGTTCAGAAAGAATTGGTTTTTGCAGAGAAAAAGAAGCAGAATGGCAATAAGATCATAAAAAACTAGAAGACAAAGTACGTAACGATACATCGTTCGCCCGCTATTAATTAAAGATACGAAAGGTTATAACCAGTTAAATTTTCTGAGGCACCACAAAATCGTATAGAAAAGCGTATTCCAGATTTTTTCTCTTCCTTAGGTCTTGGGGATATTTTCACTGAAAGTTGCCTTCTTTTTTGTATTGTCATTGAACATTGTCATTGTATTGAGTTAAGAAAGAATTGGTTTTTGCAGAGAAAAAGAAGCAGAATGGCGAAAAGATCATAAAAAACACAAACTAGAAGACAGATAAAGAATGTATTGATAAATCATTCGCCAGCTATTAATTAAAAATACGAAATGTTACAACCAGTTAAAACACAAAAATCGGTAATAAAAAGAACAAATTAGAAAGTATTGCCCAGCTCGGTTGTGATGTAAGTGTGACCTAATGGTCATACTTACATGTACTCGTATGCAGCACGAGGAATCCATTGGTGCAGCCAGAATTGTCCTATCTTATACCCTTACGAAGACAAAAAATACACATACGCCATGAAAGATCTTATGCCGAACTGGCCAGCCATGACAAAAACCAACAAAGAGAAAAATCTCAAAAAAAAAAAAAAAAAAAAAAAAAAAAAAAAAAAAAAAAAAAAAAAAAAAAAAAAAAAAAAAAAAAAAAAAAACAAACTTTAGTTGCTCTGGTGTTCTCACTGAGGTAACTCCATATTAACCCTACGTGAATCAGTTTGCGCCAATTGTATATTTTTTGTTTCAACTTTTTTTTTTTTTATCTTGTTCTTCTTCTGTCTTTCGTGCTGAAGACGCCTTGTTCGTGATACAGGCGAAATATCCGCGTTGTTTTGCATTTGTTTTTTCTTTTCTCTCCACTGGCCTCAGTCTCGTTTGTTTTGTTTTTTTTTTATTGAGATTTTTCTCTTTGTTGGTTTTTACACATACGCTTGTTTTGACAGAAAAGGATTCTCTTATGAATGGCATTTGTCTTCTATTTTGTCAAAAGAAAAAGAGACATACGTCAAAAAGAGATTAATTTTGAATTCGCTCAGATTACTTTTGACAGAAGAGTTTTATCTTATCTATAGAAAAAAAGAGACATACGACATATAAAAGAATAGTTTTGAATTCACTTGGAATATTTAAATTTAAGTTACTCCCCCAAAATAGCATTAAAAGTTGATTTAGATTATGTTCCTTTTATCTCCAATACTCTCATCCTTGAGAGACCACAGCGAACAAACATTTTTCTATTTTTCGGCTCTCTTGAAAAGCTACAAAAAAGGCGTAATGCGCACTTTTCATCATCACAGTTGAGCTGTGCTAGATTATCATGGTAAAGATATTTAAATTGGCAAACGAAAAAATAACACATCTACTTTTATACGCTGGCCACTTAAATCTTAATCTGGCAATGCTATTCAAGTGCTTTTAAAAAGTTAAAAACCATCAACATTTTTTTCTTGTTAAAATCGATTTCATAACACGTTAGTTTTGAATATACCTTCGCTATCAGGTTCCTGGGAGTCTGACTCAGATGTTACACAGGAAGATCCGGATGAACTACTAACAGGTAGATTTTGAGGTTCAGACGACAGTGTAGAACTAGGAATTTCCGAAAGTATTTCAGTATGAATCGATGAAGTATCTTGAGCTTCTAGAAGAAAAATAAGTGAACAGAAAGAACCTAATACAAGTACAGTAAACATTGTTTATAATATACCTAGAAAAAATAAAACTAAAAAAAGTGGACAAATTTGGAAAATGAGACAAAACAAAAGGCCTTAATACACGCCTCAACTATTTTATTAATACAAAACTAAGTTTAATAATCAGAATTTTCTTCACAGTTTTCGTATCGAAATATTGTTCATTAATTTTTTCAAAAAGGAATACCAGGAGATAACAATTTATGCTCAGTCAGGACCATTTTCTAGAAACTATAGAGTAAAAAATATGAGTGCTTTACAGACTCAGCGAAACACTTTAAAATGAAAAAAAGCTTCACAAGGCACATTTGATCTCGCAATTATTCTCTGTTTCAAATTGAATTCCTTTTATTTGTTTTCCAATTATTTGGAATAGAAAGTCAGCCTTCATATGGAAATTTTGAAACAATACTTGAAAGCTATGGACAATGTTTCCCATTTTGTTAGAAAAGCAAAAACGTCTTCAACAAGGTAATTTCTTATTAACACTGATTCTACAACATTGTGAGTTTAATCATACCTTCGTAACTGATATCCTCATCCTCAGGACCCGACTTAGACACTAATGTTGAGTTTCTGGTTGAATGATCCAAAGATGGATTTCGATGTTCAAGTGATGGAGTACAACTTGAAGTATCCATGGGTGTTTTGGTATAAATTGTTGAAGTACCTTCAATTCCTATAATCAAACAAACCATACAGATTTATCGTAATAATATAAGGGTATTTACAGTTTGGCTATAAGTTCAGCCAGAGTCAACCCACCTCTAAATGGGTACCTGGACAAATCTGGGAATGGTTATGTTCTGTCGTGGATTGCTTACGCAGATGATTTACTCCTTTTGAGTCGATCACTTCAGTCACTTCAACAAAATGTAGATTTTTTAGCAAAGGTTTTTAGTGAGCATGGACTTCGTTTTCGCCCTAAACGTGTCAGTTTTTAATTCTTGGTCCCAAGGCTAATGATCTCGTTAATTCAGAAATTTCTGTTCGTATTTGTGATAGTATTTTAAAACCTTTAGAATCTTTTTTATATCTTGGTGTGCCTTATGGACCAACTTCAGCTCTATGCCGTGCTTGACGCTTCTATTTCTAAAGCAGTTAAAAGTAGAATAGCGTCTAGTTTCGGGGCAGTAATTTGTCTTAGCGATCTTCTTTCTCGGAAATCACTGGCTCGGGGATATAATACAGTCGCTTTGCCTCAGATTTTAGTTTTTTCATCGCTTCTCCCGTTTTTTAGAATTAGTAATATTGCGCATGTAAAAACTACATTTTTTAATTTTGCTAAGTTCCTTTGCCACTTTTCTAAATCTGACGAAAATAATTTTTTAATGAATACATATAAAATAAAAAACCCTGTTAATGTTTTGGAGAAAAAGCAAAAGAAATTTTTATCCAAATTACCTCTTTTTTCTCATAATTTATATAAAGCTGCGCACAAAGCTTAATTATCTTTTTTTTTTTTATTTTTTTTTATTATTAATTATTGATTGAAGTGTTAATTTGTGTAGTAGGTTAGATTGAAGGCCTTTGCGTACTTGTTGTTATATAGTTTAAAAGAATTTTATGGCTGTTGATTAGCGGTTATTTTTTTTTTTTTTTTTTAATCTTCGTATTCGGAGGAAATAAAGTTTGAATTGAATTGAAGCAGGATGGTTGTGTGAAAGCACTGGATGGCTGGCCCCCATCCCCCCATAGCACTTCCTGACAGAAAGGCCTTGAGACGGAGATCAGCACCACCGGTTTGGATCTTAAGGGTCTAGAGCCGAATCCTTTACCTTTTTTAGCGTAATAATATAAGCAATGTAAAAAAATTGCTAATTGTTCCTTTATTTACCCTAAAACAAATTTAACATTCAAATAATTCAAAAATGCTTGTCTCTAAGAAAAAGTAATAAACAAAAACGTAGAAACATAAATAAAATATGGTCCCTTGCCATCACTTGAATTTGGTTCAAGTTTCCTCTTTCCTCTTTATTAATAAAGTCCAAAAAACTAGTAATGTAACCCTAGATTTGTATAGCAAAGAAGATCGTTCTTCAGAGAAATAAAAATAAACTGACTCAAATTAAAAAAAAATGTAAATTCGTATTTTTGTTTCAGTACCGTTTTTAGTAAATTCAACATTCTATATTAAAACTTCTCGTAGGTAGTTCGGACTTCAAGGTTCCACAGCTAATGTTCGGCATAATCACAATCAAAGCCTATCATCTCGAAATCAGGATAATAATAAATGGATTTGTGTCTCGATATAAAAAAAAAGCTAAAGTTTAAAGCTTTGTTCTCTAGCTTTTAGGAAAACCATTTTCGTAAAATATTATTCAAGTTACGATTTGAAAACGTCCCAATCAGACTGAAAAAACCTGTTAAGCAAACACCTGCATGTACGAAAAAGACAAGAGAAAGGTTCCATCTTAAAATTATTTAATATTCGCAGTAATTATTTCAATTGTCTAATTATTTGCCCTGAATAAATTGTTATCTAATATATTTGATCCCCCAAAAATGTTTAAGATGTACCTTTATTATCAAAACATATGGAGGCCTCTTCCTGGGTGTCAGACTCAAGTTTATATGGTTCTGAAAAGCCAGCAAAATTACCCAACGCAATATCTTCGCGCTTAAGAGACGAAACAAGGTTTGGAGCGTCAAAGAACTCACCACTACTTGGTAAAACATCTTCAACTTCTGTAACAAAATATAAATATAAGACATAAAACAAATTCAACCGTAAAGCTTATAACCGTAAAGGTTATAAGTTTCTATATTCAACTTTTAGGTAACGAGCGAGCAGAAATTTCCAGTAACGTGCTCATGAATTGTAATCTGTTTTAGAGAATAAAATCTAAAAAGCAATTCACCAGTCAACAAACACAAGACTTGATTGTTAGGGCCCATGAATTGTAGTTCAAAATTTATTTATTTTTTTCTTATCACATGGGCTCTCATACAAGGAAATAGAGTGTTTTACATATTACAATTGCAAGAAACAGTCAAAGCTTGATTATGAATACAAAAAGAAAAAGCAAATACACATACAAAAACATCTATACTCATTACGTATTGTCAGATTTAAGAAATAAATCAACAACATACTATATGCATTAAATTTGTTGAATACCAGTGTATCCCTGGTCTTAATACAATTTAAAGCAGAGTACAATTGCTTTTTAATTTCCTTTAATATACACTCCCTCCCTAGTACCCCTAATAGAAGACTTTTCTTGTAAATATTGAAAAAAGGACCCATTCAGGCAAATACTAATCACCTTTTTATTCTATCTAAGACGGTTTTCATCATATTTTCGTTAGCCAAGTCTAAAGATATATTTCTCATTTCAACTCTGCCAAATTTCTTACATGAAAAAAACATGAATTTCCTCTTTGTTAATAAAGTCCAATATAACTCCTCATATACCCCTAGATTTGTAGTGCAAAGAAGATCGTTCTTCAGACAAGAAAAAATATTTTTTGATTCAAAAAACATGAAATTCGTATTTTGTTTGAGTTCTGTCTTTAGTAAATTTAACATTCTAAAGTAAAATTTCTTGTAAGTAGTTCAGACTTTAGATTTTAACAGCTTATATTTAGCTTCATCATAATCAAAGTTTAGCACTTCGAAATTAAAGTAATAATAAATGGATTTGTGTTTTAATTTAGAAAAAATACATATGCTATAGTTTAAATCTTTGTTGTCTAGCTTTTAGGAAAACAATTCTTCTAAAATTTGATTTAAGTTACAATTTGAAAATGTCCTTTTCAGACAAAAAAAAAAACCTGTTTAGCAAACACCTGTGCATACAAATAAGACAAGAGATAAGTTCCATCTCAAAATTAGTTTCTATTCGTGATTTTTATTTCAGTTGTCTAAATATTTTTCCCAATAAACATTGGAGAAATAATTATACAATATAGTTTATTCTATCAAAATACACTATATAATATATTTGATGCTACAAAATGTTTAACACGTACCTTTATTGTCAAAACTTATGGAGGCCACTTCCTGGGTGTCAGGCTCAAGTTTATATGGTTCTGAAAAGCCAGCAAAATTACCCAAAGCAACATCTTCACGTTTGAGATAAGAAAAAAGGTTTGGAGCATCACAGAACTCACTGTTACTAGGCAATACATCTTTAACTTCTATAAAAAGATATAAATATATGACATAAAACAAATTGAATAGTAAAGCTTACTAAACAAACCAAACTATTTTTATTTTAAGTATAGATTAGGAACGAGAATGGATAATGACCCTTAAAACGACAGAGATGAAAGAATAGGAAACTGAGCCAATTATGTTTGGTTTGACAAACAAAGATCAACAGGCCTGAGAAAAAAGAAAATCTTGAAGGTTCTTTTACAGTCTACATGTTAAAAAAAATAATTAGAATTAAAAAAGATGTAGGCTATTTACATTTTACTAGCATATTGACCAGTAGCTAAGAAACTGGATGCCCCTTTTACGTTAATTAAGTAAAGTTGTTATATAAGATTCCAATACTCTAATTTTGGTGACATTAGATGCCTTTCAAAATCTGTGGAATTTATGAATTTTATTTTTGACAGTGGTTGGTAAACGGCTTTATCACGGGACTTTAGTAAATTTAACATTTGAATAATTAATATAAAATGATATGCTTTTTTTTTGAAAAAAAAAAATGAGTAAAAACCTGGAAACCTTCAAAAATAAGATTTCATATCGAAGGTTATAAGTTGTTAGGTTCAATTTTTAGGTAACGAGCAAGCAGAAAGTTTCGGTAACGTGTACATGAATTGTTATCTGTTTTAGAGAATAAAATCCAATATGCAATTCACCAGTCAACAAACACAAGACTTGATTGTTAGGGCCCATGAATTGTAGTTCAAAATTTATTTATTTTTTTCTTATCACATGGGCTCTCATACAAGGAAATAGAGTGTTTTACATATTACAATTGCAAGAAACAGTCAAAGCTTGATTATGAATACAAAAAGAAAAAGCAAATACACACACAAAAACATCTATACTCATTACGTATTGTCAGATTTAAGAAATAAATCAACAACATACTATATGCATTAAATTTGTTGAATACCAGTGTATCCCTGGTCTTAATACAATTTAAAGCAGAGTACAATTGCTTTTTAATTTCCTTTAATATACACTCCCTCCCTAGGACCCTTAATAGAAGACTTTTCTTGTAAATATTGAAAAAAGGACCCATTCAGGCAAATACTAATCCCCTTTTTATTCTATTTAAGAGGGTTTTCATCATATTTTCGTTAGCCAAGTCTAAAGATTTATTTTTCATTTCAACTCTGCCAAATTTCTTACATGAAAAAACCTGACTTTCCTCTTTCAAACAGTTCGTGGTAACGAACTGTAAGTAAGGAGCGACCCGGCTCAATAGTAACCGAAACTCTAAAAATTTTTGATTTTGATCGGAATTTTGATACCAATAGATACAGTAGAAGAACCAGATTTTTATGCTGATTTCAAATATATAAGTTTCATCAAGTTTAATCTTACCCATCAAAAGTTACGTGCCTAAGAAAATTTACTTTATTTTTGAAAAAAGGGGGAAACAACCCCTAAAAGCTATAGAACTTTGATGAAAATCAAACCATCAGATTCAGCGTATCAGATAATCCTACTATAGAAGTTTCAAGCTCCTATCTGCAAAAAAGTGGAATTTTGTATTTTTTGCCAGAAAAAAGATCACAGATGCGTGTTTATTTATTTATTTTTTCCCAGGGGTGATCGTATTGATCTAGTAGTCCTAGAATATCGTGAGAGGGCTCATTCGAACGGATATTAAAAGTTCTACTGCCCTTTTTAAGCGACCAAAAAAATTGGAGGGCAACTTGGCCCCCTCCCACGCTCATTTTTTTCCCGAAGTCATCCAATCAAAATTTTGAGATATCCATTTTGTTCAGCATATTCGAAAATCTGATTAATATGTCTTTGAGGATGACTTAATCCCCCACAGTTCCCGGGGGAAGGGCTGCAAATTATAAACTTTGCCGATTGTTTACATATAGTATTGGTTATTGGGAAATATACAGGTGTTTTCAGGAGGAATTTTTTTCTAGTGGGGGTCCGGGGTCGGAGTAGGGGTTACGGAGGAGGATCTTTCCATGGAGGATATTTCCTTGGGGAAAGGGATATTCCATGAAATGTCCCCTGGGGATTTTCGAACAAAATTTCCCAGCATTATTTAAAAAACGATCAGAAATTAAATAAAAAACAAGTTTTTTTAAACTAAAAGTTGACTTTTAGTTTAAAAAAACTTGTTTGAGCTCTTGTTTGAGCTCTGTTTGAGCTTTGTTTTAAGTAAATCTAACATTCTATAGTAAAACTTCTTGTAATTAATTCAGAGTTTAACAGCTTATGTTAAACTGTTTAGAAAACACCTGCACATACAAATAAGACAAGAGAAAGGTTCCATCTTAAAATTAGTTTATATTCGTGATTATTTTTTCAGTTGTCTAAATATTTTTCCCCAATAAACAATGGGGAAAAATAATTATCTAATATATTTGATTCTATCAAAATATAATATATCATATATTTGATTCTACAAAATGTTTAAAACGTACCTTTATGGTCAAAACTTATGGAGCCCACTTCCTGGGTGTCAGGCTCAAGTTTATATGGTTCTGAATAGCCAGCAAAATTACCCAAAACAGCATCTTCACGCTTAAGATATGAAGAAAGCTTTGGAGCGTACTCACTGTAACTAGGCAAAACATCTCCAACTTCTATAACAAGATATAAATATAAGACATAAAACAAACTGAATAGTAAAGCTTACTAAACAAACCAAACTATTTTTATTTTAGTATAGATTAGCAACGAGAGGACAGAAATGACCCTTAAAAGGACAGACATGAAAGAATAAGAAATGGAGCCAACAATGCTTAGCCTGACCAACACAGGTCAACTGGCATGACAAAACAGGAATCTTAAAATTTCTTCTACAGACTATATTTAAAAAAAAAGGCAATATACATTTTACTAGCATATTAACTAGTAGCTAAGAGACTGGATGTCCCTTTTTACGCTAACTAAGTTAAATATTCAATTACTTGATTCCAATACTCTAATTTTCGTGACTTTAGATGCCTTTCAAAATCTTTAGAATTTATTTATTTTATTTTTGTCAGTGGTTGGTAAACAGCACAGTTTATAGAATTAGCAGTATGATCATACCCTATCTCACCCATTATAGAAACCCGGACTAAGGTGCGAGTGCTCCAGAGAACGTTTTTGCAGATATAAACATGAGCGGCATTAGATCTTTTCATGGGTAGACAAGTCAGATTTCTCTTGGACACGAAACAAGTGGAAACCCGCTATTACGAATAATGCACTTTGTAACCATTTCTCATTGATTGACGGAAACAGACTAACCCGCTAATGCAGAAATAAGTCGGAGGAGCTTTTTGTTCGTACCGAGAATGAAGACCAGAAATGATCTGCGATAAACTTACTGGATAATTCTATAAACTGTGGTAAACAGCATGAAATATAGACGAGTTATTTTTGGTTTCAGAAGAAAGGGACCTAACAGGGCCAAAAACACAGCCCTGTTTGGGTGAGAAACACAGAAACACACTTTTCGCATAAATAGCAGAAAAGAAGCACTGATGAGTGTCACCTCTGTTCTAGATGTGCTTGTACCTCTGTTCTAGTTGTGCGTGCTAAATTTTACCTGACACTGCCCATCTTCCAGAGAAATGTGTAATATTTGTATCTCTGATGCTTATTAGAATGCAGTGTAGCCTCTCTCGTTTCGCCAATATACTGCTGATCATCGGGCACAATGTCTTAGGAGGAAGGATTCTAGGCAATTACAAATAGTTTCAATCAAGCAAAACCATTTCCACTACTACACAAAATCACTGATAAAGATGTTCTCTTGGGCCCCAAGCAAGAGTCGCGTACTTGACTTTCTTTGTATAAAATTTACAAATATGACAAAAAAAGATAATAGCTTTGCTGGATTGAAATCGTTCCTTTGCTTTGCTGACTTATTTCATTTACATCAGGATAGCTGCTTCAAATATATTACAAATGAACAGGAAATATAACTATGAAAGGAACAGCTGAAAATCTGAAGAATTAAATTCTTTGAAACATTCTCCGATAGTTTCCTAACTGTCGACACTTACGCCTAACGGTCTTAACTGCCCTGTTTAATATTGTAAAGTGATTAGAGGGCAACTAGCATCCCTTCCACGCCCACCATTTCCCCAAACACATCTAGTCAAAATTTTGAGATAGCCATTTTGTTCAACGCAGTTGAAAGATCTGGAAATTATATCTTTGAGCTGGACACTCCCCCAAAGTCTTCAGGGCACGGGTTTTAAGTTATACCCCGGGGGAATATAAAGTTTTTATAGAAAGCGTTGTCGTAAAAACTTGAAAAATGGCTCATTCGATTCAAAATTCAAAGGGCTAGTGCGCCTTTTATATTTGAAAGTAATTGGAAGGAAACTGACCCCCCTCTCACGCTCACCATTACCCTAAACATTTTTAGGGAACTTCGTGTCAAATTATTTTTTTCCCATACCAGGGCACTCGTATGGAAGGAGTTGTAGAAATTTCGAAAAGGACTCATTCGATTGGAAATTGGAATGGCCAGTGCTCTTTTCAATAGTCGAAAGTGACTTAAAGACAGCTAATACCCCTTCCACGCCCACCATTTCCCCAAACACATCCAATCAGAATTTTGAAAAAAAAAAAATTCTGAGTACTTACTGAGTAACACTTCTCAGTAGGGGCCTCCCCCAGGCCACTCAGCGCGTCCCCAGGTGGTGGATAGGGGGACGCCCTGCAGATATGCAGGGTACCTCATGGGTAGTGAAGCGCGGACTAAGGGGGGGGGGGCAATTTTGGGGGTCTTAAAACATAGCTGGGGCACCCTCGTCTGGGGACCATAAATTTAGACGGAGAAGGAGAATGACCCCTCTGATGTGCACTGGGCAGGCTCCATCGGCGTATGGATACATCCCGTCAGTCACAAACCTTCCCCGAGCAATGGGTTAAATTGCTGGTGTTGCAGGACACCAAAAGGGCGCACTATCGGTAATAGATACAGTCGACCCCTGCTAGGGACGGAGAGAAGTGCCTTACCGCTGTCCAGAAGCCAGCCAAGAAATTACTTCTTTAATTTTAATGATGAATATGAACAAGAGATCAAATACGAGAACCAGTGCTACCGCGTCCGGGGTAACCGTAGATAACGCGTTAAGAGCTACCGCGTCCGGGGCAGCCGACGATTCGACGATCGTGAATCCGGATTCCAGGAGAGACGACGAAGAGTCTGAAAACTTCTATCTCCAGCTTCAAAGTCTAGTTAATTCTGACCCTAAAAAAGACATAAATTTTGTCGTTGGTGACTTCAACGCCATCGTTGGAAACAACCACACAGAACCCGAATAGGTAATGGGCAAATTTGGACATGGAAAAATGAACAGAAGAGGAGAACGCCTTATCGAATTCTGCAGAGACAGCGATTTAGTCATTACAAACACACTCTTCAAGCACAGTCCTCGCCGTAAGACATCCTGGACCTCACCGGATGGAAAAACTAAAAACTTAATAGACTACATCGTCGTGTCTAGACATTGGAAAACGTCCGTCCTAAACATGGTCACGCTAGCTGGTGGCGATTTTGACAGTGACCACTCGCTTGTCATGTCTAGGTTCGAAACAAGACTTAAAACAGCATCAAAGTTGTTTAAGAGAACCCCAAAATTTTGGGTAGATCTACTAAAAAACGAGAACACACGTATGACCTGTATCACCATTCTATCCGAAAAAATTTCGGAGCTCACGTCCAGCTCTCCACCTATCCTGTCTAAGGAAGATATCGACAACCTGGTGACTAGCAGCACAAATATCATATGTAATGTTGCTCATTACACACTGGATACCCAAAAAACCAATCAGAAACCTTGGATAACAGACGAGATCATCTCCCTCTGCGACGAAAAGCGCCAACCCACGAAAAAGAAAGCTAAAGAAAGCAGGGACCAATACAAGCAACTCAAACGAGCTGTAGAGAAAACCATCAGACGTGCTCATCACGCTTTTATTAAAGAAAAGTGCGATCAATGTGACTCGGCCCTCAAGAAAGGAGACCCCCACTTCATGTATAGAAGAGTGCGGGAATTGGCCAGTAAGAAGGACATCAAAGTGTGTTCCCTTCTCGGCGAACATAAAAAACCAAATACAATCCACAGACGGAATCCACCCTCGATGGAAAAACCATTTTAAAAATAAACTGAATTTGGCCATCCACCCAGACCCAACAATTCTCGACAGCTTCCCCGTAACCTCTATAGACCCAAGTCCTCCCCTTCTTCGCTATGAAATAGAAGCAGCTATCAGAGACTTGAGAGCAAACAAAGCTGTCGGCCCCGATGGAATTAAGCCTGAACTACTGAAAGCAAACTGCGAACCACTCTTTGACCTATACCACAAAATTGCCACAGCTGCTTGGGAAAAATATCACTTCCCCTCTCCCTGGTGCGAAGCCACGATAGTCCCCCTGCATAAGAAAGGCTCTAAAGCTGTCTGCGACAACTACCGCCCAATAAGTCTTACCAGCCATGCCACAAAAATCATCACAAGAGTCATGCTCGGGCGTATACGAGCCATTTCCTCAATGGTCATTCCGGAATACCAAGCCGGCTTCCGACATAATACATCAACAATTGATCAGATATTCTCTGTTCGGCAGATCATGGAAAAGTATAGCGAACATGGCCGCAGCATCTACCATCTTTTCATAGACTTCAAACAAGCTTTCGATCTGATATGGAGACAAGGTCTATGGCACATCCTTCTTCACTTTGGCATCCCATCCAACCTGTTCTCACTGATCAAAGACATGTATACAAAGTTCAGAAGCCGCGTCATGACTAGAGAAGGACTTACCGAGAGCTTCAAAACCTCTACCGGAATGCTTCAAGATTGCCTACAATCACCGGATCTGTTCAATCTCTTCCTATCTGTAGCCCTTCCACTCACAGACAACCCACTCGGCGCCCTTGTCGAAGGAGTGGTTATAAACAAACTAGCATATGCCGATGACATAGACCTAATAGCCGAGTCCCTTCAAGATCTACAATCCCAGGCTAAAAGTGTTCACTCGTCTACTAACCTCTTCGGGATGGCCATCAACACCTCAAAAACGAAAGCCATGCGCTGCTCACACAAGCTCGATTCAAAGGTAAATCTCAGCCTTCAGCTTGGTAGAGATACCATTGAGTGGGTGGAAGACTTCACCTACATTGGGAGCTTACTTACTTCTGATAACAACCAACTCAAAGACATCAAGAGACGCCTGACACTTGCGAACTCCAGTTTTAAAGCTCTGATGCCCATCTGGAGGAGTAAGAACTTAACAACAATTCTCAAAACGAGACTCTTCTACTCTCTCATTATTCCGATCGCCATCTATGCCTGTGAATCCTGGACACTTAAAACAGACGATCAATGTCGCCTAGTTGCCTTTGAAAAATCGCTGGTTTTCACCTACCACGACAGAATCTCCAACTCCAAGTTTCTCCATAATCTGAAAGTCAAATTTACAATATTGGACAAAATAAAATGAGACATCGCTGGTATCACCTACCACGACAGAATCTCCAACTCCAAGCTTCTCCATAATCTGAAAGTCAAATTTACAATACTGGACAAAATAAAACTACAACAACTCAAATGACTTGGACATACCCAACGCATGGCTAGCACTCGTCTCCCGAAGATAGCCTTCAATGGACGAGTACACGGTTCTCTCCCCAGAGGTCGCCTTCCGAACAGATGGAAAGAAAACTTCTCACCCTATAACCTGCCACAATTCCACCGCCTAACCGACAACGGAAGCACCAACAGGAGACGTATCAATGAACTGGTTAAAGAAGAGGCCCCAAAACGACCTTCAAGGACGGATGGGACATAAGTCAAGTAAGTCAATTTCTTCAGCGTAGTTGATTTCCACATAGAAATTATGTTTTTGAGGAGGACAATCCCAACAGAACCATCAGGGCAAGGGTTGTAAGTAATGCCCTGGGGGCATATTAGGTCTTTATTGAAACTCTGTTACAGAAACTTCAAAAAGGGCTCATTCGCTTGGAAATTCCAAGGGCTAGTGCTCTTCTTAATAGTCAAAAATGATAGGAGGGCAACTAACCCCCCTCTCACGCCTACCTTTCCCCGAAACACATCCAATCAAAATTTTGAGATAGCCACTTTGTTCTAAGTAGTTGAAATTTCTGGAAATTAGGCCTTTGAGGATGACAGCCCCCTCACAGCCCTCAGGGCAAGAGTTGTAAGTTATGCCCTGGGGACATATAAGGTGTATATAGAAAGCGTTGTTGTAGAAACTTCAAAAAGGACTCATTAGATTGGAAATTGAAATGGCTAGTGTCTTTTTTAATAGTCGAAAGTGATTTGAGGGCAACTAACACCCCTTCCACGCCCCCCATTTATCCAGACATATCCAATCAAAATTTTGATATAGCCATTTTGTTCAAAGTAGTTGAAAGGTCCGGAAATTACATCTTTGAGGATGACACTCCCCCAACAGCCATCAGGGTAAGGGTTGTAAGTTATGCAAAATGCCATCTATCTATCTAACTATGAACACTTAAAAATATCGAAAATCCTTAGTGATTTTAAATGTACCAGAAATAAGTTGTGGGGGACAGAAAGAAGGTTCCTAGATTTTTGAATATTTTCAATAGACTGTGCAGGAGTTTGAAGCTACTTTTCTGGAGCCAGTTTCCTTGTTTAAAGCAAAAATCTTACAATTTTCCGTTTTAGCTCCATCTAATGTAGACACATTAGTTCTGATAGAAAGCTCTATTTTTAACTGACTAAGAGAGAAAGAACCAAATGACGTTCTAATCTGAAAAAACTGTAAAGTTTGTAGTAACGCAGTATTTTGAATGACGCAGAGTTATACTGAAAGGATACTGCAGGCCGTTTTTTGAAGAATTTGCATTTTGACGAAAGTGGGCACCGAGTGATAACTGAATTTATAACATGAAAGAGGCCCTTGCGTGTAAGTCTCACTCAATGCCTTCCAAGTTCGATTTAGACAGAGCGGTATTAACTGGTAGCAATATGTCAGTGACGAAAGACCATTTCGACCGCCGTATGGACGAGCTTCAAAGTTTGATTTCAAAGCTTCAAAATGAAAATAAAGTACCGAGAGCAGAGGATAAACTGCTAAGGGCTGAGCTCGTTCTTGTCAAGACTACTGCCCTGCGATCAGAGACGTACGCTCAAAGAAACAACATCCTTATTCACGGTGTTGAAGCTCCGCAAGGAACAGAAAATCTTTGAGAAACTGAAGTGACATTTTCTCAGTCTAAGCTTGGAATTGCAGAAGCTGATCAGCTGAGTATGAGTACATTGTACCGTAGTTCTAAAAAGACGGCTCCCTCCCAATCTGGAGCTGGGCTGAGCCTTCGGAGTAATTCAAATAAGCAGAAAGCTATCGAGCCTATCTTTAACAGCCTCTCAGACACTGAACGCTCAGCTATTACAAGAAATATAAATGTTTTTACTTTTATAACTTTAATAAATCAAATAATATTAAGATTTTGATTACTAAATATCAGTATATGTATATTAAACTGACAATGTACATCCATTTGTATTTTTTTCAGTAAAGTGCAAATTATGATCTGGCCTTGGGAAGGCATAGGGATTTTGAGCCCAACTTATGTTAATTTCTGCTCTTTTGAGTTTGACTCGGTTATTTATTGCAATTTCTGTTCGTTTTGGGTTTCATTTATTTATCGATGCTGATTTGTGGTAGTTTCACGCTTGGTAGATTATTTGATTTTATTTTTGCTCATTGCTTGTTTAGTGGAGTTCTTTACTTTTCTTTGAAAAACTTATTTCGTGGAAGTTTTTTTTAATTAATTTCTGTTCGTTTTATATTGACATAGTCTTTTCAGAGAAAAAGAAAATAATGCTTTAAATCTTTTCGTTTTTTAAAAGATTGATAATTTGGCCTGCTATTTGTATACTGGATAAAAATTTTCAATAACTTTTAACAACATACACCCTCTTAAAAATCTGGACACAAATAGAAGCGTTTAATTTAGGTTCATACCTCGTCTAGTTGACCTGAAATGGAAAACTTGATACCGTTCGCAAAAAAATCTGTTTACTTTCTTTGATAGCTTGGATACACTTACACTATTTTGATTTGGTTAAATCTTAAGAGCAGAAGTAGCCCAAAAAGTTTGAACATAAAACCCTCAGTCGTTCTTAGAATACTGCTGAGATGCCTTATTGGGAATTAGCATTAACACTGTGCATTTTGATTTAATCTTATGGCAACATTTAGTTTTTAAACATAAAGTAAAATGGGAGGGTGGGTGGGGGAGGGGGATTAGTTTTCCTTCAATCACTTTCGACTATTAAAAAGGGCATCAGCCCTTTCTATTTTCAATCGAATGATCCCTTTTCGAAGTTCCTACGACAACTCCTTCGATACAAAGTGCCCTGGTCTAAACAACAACAACAACAAAAAAAAAATACATTATACCCACATCAATTTTTACTATAAAAATGTCAAGTCTTCCAATCACTTTCGACTATTAAAAAGGGCACTAAGCCTTTCAATTTCAAATCGAATGAGCCCTTTTTGAGTTTCTACGACAACACTCCCTATAAACGCCTTATATACCCCCAGGGCATAAATTGCAACTCTTGCCCTAAAAAATGTGAGGGTGGTTGCCATCCTCTAAGACCTAATTTCCAGAAATTTCAACTACGTTAAACGAAATGACTATCTCAAAATTTTGATTGGATGTGTCTGGGAAAATGGTAGGCGTGACAGGGGCGTAAGTCTTTCTCCTATCACTTTCAACTATCAAAAAAGGCACTAGTCCTTTCAATTTCCAATCAAATGAGCCCTTTTAAAGTTTCTACGACAACACTTTCAATAAAAACCTTATATGCCCCCAGGGGATAACTTACCACCCTCGCCCTGAGGGCTGGGGTTGTCATCCTCACAGACCTAGTTTCGAGAACTTTCTACTACGTTGAACAAAATAGCTATCTGAAAATTTTGATTGGATGTGTTTGGGGGAATGGTGGGCGTGAGAGAGGGGTTAGTTACCGTCCAATCACTTTCAACTATTAAAAAGGGCACTATCCCTCTAAATTTCCAATTGAATGAGCCCCTTTTGAAGTTTTTACGACAACTCTATCATCAAAAACCTTATATACCCCCAGGGTATAAATTACAACCTTCGCCCTGGGGACTCTGGAGGGTTTGTCATACTTAAGTACATAATTTCCAGAACTTTCAACTACGTTGAACAAAATGGTTATCTCTATACTTTGATTGAATGTGTTTGGAGAAATGGAGGGTGTGAGAGGGGGGTTAATTACTCTCCCCTCACTTTCGACAATTAAAAAGGGCAATTTCATTTTCCAATCAAATGAGCCCCTTTTAAAATCTCTGCAAAAACTTTCTATATAAACCTTATATGCCCCCAGGGCAGAACTTACAACCCTTGCACTGAAAGCTCTAATGGGGTTATCATCCTAAAAGACATAATTTCCAGAACTTTCGAACACATTGAACAAAATGGACATCAAAATTTTGATTGGATGTGTTTGGGGAAATGGTGGGCGCGAGAGGGGGGTTAGTTGCCCTTCAATCACTTTCGACTATTAAAAGGGCAATAGCCCTTTCAATTTTCAATTGAATGAGCCTTTTGGATGTTTTTACAACATCGCCTTCAATAAAAACCTTACATGCTCCCAGGGCATAACTTAAAACTCTTGCCCTGAGGGTTGTGGGGGGGGGGATAGGTTGTCATCTTTAAAGGCCTAATTTCAAAAGCTTTCGACTGCGTTGAATAAAATGGCTATCTAAAAACTTTGATTGGATGTGTTTGGGGAAAAAGTGGGCGCGAGAGGGGGGGTTAGTTGCCCTCAAATCACTTTCGATTATTAAAACGGGCACTAGCCCTTTGAATTTCCAATCGAATGAGCCCTTTTTCAAGTTTCTACGACAAATATTTCAATAAAAACCTTATATACCCCCACGGCATAACTTATAACCCCTGCCCTGAAAACTGTGGGGGAGTGTCTTGCTCTAAGGTATAATTTCCTGAACTTTAGCTGCGTGGAACAAAATGGCTATTTCAAAATTTTGATTGGATATGTTTTGGAAGATGGTAAGCGAAGAAGGGGTCTTAGGTGCCTTCCAATCACTTTCGACTATTAAAAAGGGCACTAGCCATTTCAATTTCCAATTGAATGAGCCCTTTTTGAAGTTTCTAAGACGACGCGTTCAGAAAAAACCCTATATGCCCCAAGGGCATAACTTACAATCCTTGCCCTGAGGGCTGTGGGGGAGTTTCCTCCTCAAAAACATAATTTCTATCTGGAATTCCATAACACTGAACAAAATCGCTATCTAAAAATTTTGATTGGATGTGTTTGAGGAAAAGGAGGGCGAGAGGGGGGGGCTAGTTGCCCTCAAATCACTTTCGACTAATAAAAAGGACACTAAACCTTTGAATTTCAAATCGAATGAGCCCTTTTTCAAGTTTCTACGATAAAGATGTCAATAAAAACTTATACGCCCCCAGGGCATAACTTATAACCCTTGCTCTGAAGACTGTGAAGGGAGTGTCTTTCTCAAAGGTATAATTTTCTGAACTTTAACTGCGTGGAACAAAATGGCTATTTCAAAATTTCGATCGGATGTGTTTGGGGAAATGGTGGGCGTGGAAGGGGTGTTAGTTGCCTTCCAATTACTTTCGACTATTAAAAAGGGCACAAGCCATTTCAATTTCTAATCGAATAAGCCCTTTTTGAAGTTTCTACGACAGCACTTTCTATAAAAACTGTATAAGCCCCCAGGGCATAACTTACAATACTTGTCCTGGGGGTTGTGAGGGGGTTGTCATCCTCAAAGACCTAATTTCCAGAACTGTAAACTACGTTGAACAAAATGGCTATCTCACAATTTTGATTGGATGTGTTTGGGGAAAAGGTGGACGTGAGAGGGCGGTTAGTTACCGTCCAATCACTTTAAACTATTAAAAAGGGCACTAGACCTTTGAATTTCAAATCGAATGAGCCCTTTTTCAAGTTTCTACGATAAAGATTTCAATAAAAACTTATATGCCCCCAGGGCATAACTTATAACCCTTGCTCTGAAGACTGTGAGGGGAGTGTCTTGCTCAAAGGTATAATTTCTTGAACTTAAACTGCGTGGAACAAAATGGCTATTTCAAAATTTCGATCGGATGTGTTTGGGGAAATGGTGGGCGTGGAAGGGGTGTTAGTTGCCTTCCAATTACTTTCGACTATCAAAAAGGGCACAAGCGATTTCAATTTCTAATCGAATGAGCCCTTTTTGAAGTTTCTACGACAACGCTTTCTATAAAAACTGTATATGCCCCCAGGGCATAACTTACAATCCTTGTCCTGAGGGTTGTGAGGGGGTTGTCATCCTCAAAGACCTAATTTCCAGAACTTTAAACTACGTTGAACAAAATGGCTATCTCACAATTTTGATTGGATGTGTTTGGGGAAAAGGTGGACGTGAGAGGGCGGTTAGTTACCGTCCAATCACTTTAAACTATTAAAAAGGGCAATAGTAATCCAAGTAAATATATCCGGTTAATGAGTATGCCCCAGGGATGCTCCAAATCTAAGCTCAGTATAGTTCAGTTTAACTGCCAAGGATTATCGTAATGACCATGTGCCGACAAATACGACCTGACGTTCTTGGACAGTGTGAAACATTCCTGTCGAGCCAGACTGACATCCTAGTGGATATCCCCGGGTATACATCTAATTTCGTACATAGTAAAGAGTCAGCACGAGGAGGATTGGCAATCTACACAAAGAGCGAACACCCAGTCTGTGTTAACGGCCAACTGAATCGAAATGTAGAAGGTATTTTTGAGTCACTTTTTCTTGATATGTCACTTCCTTCACAACGGAAGTTAATCGTTAGAGAAATTTACCGATCACCGTCAGGTTCTGTTTCTTAGTTTATGGAATGTTTATTGGAAAGACTCCAAATGCTTGAAAAATAGAATCATGATGTGTTCATCATGGGTGATTTCAACATCAACCTAGCCTATCCCCTAACTAATACCGCTAAAGAACTTCTCACTCTTATGTCTGCATCTAATCTTTACCCGTCGACAACTATCCCAACGAGAGTAACTGAGAGTACTCATTCACTAATAAACAATATTTTCTCTACACTACCTCCACTCTTTGCTTTAGCAATCATCAGTGACCTGTCGGACCACTTACCCTCATGTACCGTTTTCAAAAAATCAAAGGCAATAAGGTCATTTTCAAAAACTAGAGATGATATTCCGATTGTGGATCTAAGTGAAGAAAACTTACGGTTACTTAACGAGGAATTGGAAAAAACGACCTGGGATAGCGTCATGGAGAAGGAGGATCTGAATGAAGGATTTAAAAATTTTTATAGTTGGCTACATTTACAGCATTATATGGGGCATGTTGTTTTAAAGAAAAAATAAAGAAACGTGGAAGAAAAAACGCACCAATTTGCCCGTGGGTTACAGAAAGTTTAATCGAGTGTATCAACAAAAAGAACAATCTTTGGGCAATGTATCATAATCCACCAAGTGTAGCTAGCCTGCGGACCTATAAAATTTATAAGAAATGCCAACGGTCAGTTCTCAGAAGAGCTAAAAGATATTACTTCAATTAAAGGCTAGCCGAAAGTGGGAAGGATGGAAGGAAAGTGTGGAAGACAGTTAATTCGGTTTTACGACTGAATAGCCAACGGCATGAACTACCATCCATTACGGCTGATGGGGGAACCTTTACTGAACCAGCACAAGTTGCAAAAGCTCTTTGTACCTTCTTCACCAAAATTGGAGAAAAAATGGCTAACACAGTGCTACTCCCCAGAAAGTCCTACAAAGACTTTTTGGGTCCAGCGTGTGTTAAGTCGACGGCACTCATTCCTGTAACTTCGACAGACCTTTCGATGATTGTCATAGGTTTGAGGGGAGTATCTGCCTCTGTTTTCGACCTCGTCTGTACTAAAGTGCGGAAAGCAGTATTGCTGTCCGTACTACAACCTTTAACACATTTTGTAAACCTCTCCTTAGAGACGGGCGTATTTCCATCACTTCTCAAGAAGAAAAGAAGAGTTCCCCTCCACAAAGGTGGACCCTTAGGACGACCCGTCTAACTTTCGGTATTTTCCAAAGTGTTTGAAAATCCTATAAAGTACCAACTTTACTCTTTTCTGGAAGCTAAGGGATTTCTTAACCAACGGCAATTTGGATTCAGACCCGGATATTCGACGGAAGATGCTCTGGTATCACTGAGCCTATTCATTAATTAATTAAAAAAAAACTTCCCGAAAAATAAGTTTTTAAAAGAAAAGTAAAGGCCATTTTAAACTTAAGCTCAGGAGATATGAATACCTGTTAAAATTCAAACTCAAAACGACCAGAAATTACTATTAAAGAATAAATGAAACCCAAAACAAACGGGAATTAAATAAACAATCATAGCAAAAAACATACAACAAGTAATAATAAAAATGAATAAATATATCTTAAAGCGAGTAATGCTTAGAGTAATGCATAGATTGAATATGGAAATCAAGCTTAAAACGAAAAAGAATAGTTTGCTATTAAAGTATAAATGAAACTTAAAACGAACAGAAATTAAATAAACAATCAATGCGAACAAACATACAATATATATTAATGTAAATGAATAAATAAATCTTAAAACGAGTGAAACTTAAATTGAATATGCAAATCAAGTTTGAATCGAATAAAAATAACTACAAACAAGAGTTTGGGTATCGCCTCACTGCAGAAGCCTAAAACCTACTGCGTCATTGGCGCCTTACTAAAAACTATACAAGTCTTGAACAGTCTTGGAAATTATAAACAAAATCAAATTGAATATTAGATATATAATGATATTAATTGTTCAAAGATCCATCAGTTCCAGATTTTTTTTTTCACTGTAATTTTTATTTTCATTTTCAATGCTGTAAGAACTGGAAAAGAATAAATTTGTAATATAAGAGAAATTTGTTTTCAGTGAAGCGCCAATGACGCAGAAGCCTTTAGGTTTTTGCAGTTAAAGAAGGGGGCAGTATCCAAATTTTGTTTGTAGTGAAACTATATTTGTTTTGAACAATCTTGGAAAGAACTAATAAATTAAACTGAATATTTGATGTATAATGATATTAATTGCTGAAAGCTCATCAGTTCAAAATTTTACTGTAATTTTAATATTTATTTTCAATATTAAGTACAAAAGAAAACATTTGTAATATAATTCGTTTTCAGTAAAGCGCCAATGACGCAGTAGTTTCGTTTATACTTTAATAACAAACTATTCTTTTTCGTTTTAAGCTTGATTTTCATATTCAATCTAAGCATTACTCGCTTTAAGATATATTTATTCATTTATATTATTACTTGTTGTATGTTTTTTGCTATGATTGTTTATTTAATTTCTGTTCGTTTTGGGTTTCATTTATTCTTTAATAGTAATTTCTGGTCGTTTTGAGTTTGAATTTTAACAGGTATTCATATCTCCTGAGCTTAAGTTTAAAATGGCCTTTACTTTTCTTTGAAAACTATTTTTCGGAATTTTTTTAAATTAATTTTTGTTTGTTTTTGATTGCAAAAAGTTTCAAGTTTTACTGCATGGGGGGGGGGTTGCTTACTGTCCGATTATTCTTGACTTTAAAAAACGGATCTAGAATTTTTCAATTTATAAATCGAATGAAGCTTTTTTCAAAGTCTATACGATTACCTCTTTGATAAAAACCTTATATATGAACAATGGACAGCTTGCATAACTTGTGGACAGCGATTGGCAACAATGAATGGATTGAAAAAATAGCTCCAATAAGGATGTTTTGACCATTTCACTTGCTGACACAAAGGGATCACGACTGTTTGAAATTGACCTTAATATGATTTTGTGTGCCAAAGCAATTTTGCATCTCTCACACAGCATGTATTTTAACCTTATAATTGGATAATTATAATAGATTTACTATGTGTTCTTCCCATACAAAACTTTACCTTATTAAAGTCTTTGGGGCGGGGCGGCGTAGTTGGCAGAAGGAAGAAAACTTTAGCGTAGACAGTAGGAGAGGGGGAGGTGAGGTTGTAGAGTCATCCAATACGGGGCGGAACTTCACTTATCTCCTCCGTTCCTGATTTAGGAGATCAGACAGACTCATTGGGCTGTAGAATGTTGGACCGTTTGAGTTGTGGAAGACGTTAAAATACTCAAAAATACTTTATATTTTCAGTCATTGCAGGATTGATTTCATAGATAGTGGAATGGTGAACCTCAACTCATAATATGCAATTTTGATTAATTGTTCCGTGTTATGTGCATATATTATTCTATTTATGTTATTTTGAGTTATACTTTTACCGCATTGCGTTCATTTTTAAGGCTTGAGATAAAAACTGAAACCTTAGCGGAGACAGTGGTGGGGGAAGTCTCCCCCCTCAAATGCATAATTGAGTAGCCACAGAGAAAGTAATACATATGAAATTAATTTATCTTTTGAAAATGTCTTTTTTCAAAAGACACGAACAAAATCGTCATAAGGAACCTGAAGCGCTATCTGACATTTCCATTGATCCTTTATTCCCGTTACTTTCAGATGTATAATTTAGAATATTATCAAATGGGTTTAGTCGCCCCCTCCCTGAATAATTCACATTTGGAAAACCCACCCCTGGGAAATTCCTCCCCCCTCAAAGAACATTTTCCTTTCCTGCTGATAAATCCCCCGCGTTAAATTCCACCCAGCAGAAATTTCCCAGCCGTGGAATATGCTCCCCCAAACATATTCCCCTCAGATAATTTCGGATATTCATAAAAATGGAAGCTGAAGTTTCTACTCAACTTTTTGTGTCAGAAGCAATGCTATAGCGTTACCTAAGTAAATCGCATTGCGTTCATTTTTAAGGCTTGAGATAAAAACTGAAACCTTAGCGGAGACAGTGGTAGGGGGAAGTCTCCCCCCTCACATGCATAATTAAGCAGCCACAGAGAAATTAATACAAATGAAATTAATCTGTCTTTTGAAAATGTCTTTTTCAAAAGACACGAACAAAATCGTCTAAAGGAACCTGAAGTGCTATCTCTGACATTTCCATTGATTCTTTATTCCCGTTACTTTCAGATATAAATTTAGAATATTATCGAATGGGTTTAGTCGCCCCTCCTTGAATAATTAAAATTTGGAAAACCCACCCCTGGGAAATTCCTCCCCCCTCAAAGAACATTTTCCTTTCCTGCTGATAAATCCCCCGCGTTAAATTCCACCCAGCAGAAATTTCCCAGCCGTGGAATATGCTCCCCCAAATATATTTCCCTCAGATAATTTCGGATATTCATAAAAATGGAAGCTGAAATTTCTACTCAACTTTTTATGTCAGAAGCAATGCTATAGCGTTACCTAAGTAAATCGCATTGCGTTCATTTTTAAGGCTTGAGATAAAAACTGAAACCTTAGCGGAGACAGTGGTAGGGGGAAGTCTCCCCCCTCACATGCATAATTAAGCAGCCACAGAGAAATTAATACAAATGAAATTAATCTGTCTTTTGAAAATGTCTTTTTTCAAAAGACACGAACAAAATCGTCTAAAGGAACCTGAAGTGCTATCTCTGACATTTCCATTGATTCTTTATTCCCGTTACTTTCAGATATAAATTTAGAATATTATCGAATGGGTTTAGTCGTCCCCTCCTTGAATAATTAAAATTTGGAAAACCCACCCCTGGGAAATTCCTCCCCCCTCAAAGAACATTTTCCTTTCCTGCTGATAAATCCCCCGCGTTAAATTCCACCCAGCAGAAATTTCCCAGCCGTGGAATATGCTCCCCCAAACATATTCCCCTCAGATAATTTCGGATATTCATAAAAATGGAAGCTGAAGTTTCTACTCAACTTTTTATGTCAGAAGCAATGCTATAGCGTTACCTAAGTAAATCGCATTGCGTTCATTTTTAAGGCTTGAGATAAAAACTGAAACCTTAGCGGAGACAGTGGTGGGGGGAAGTCTCCCCCCTCACATGCATAATTAAGCAGCCACAGAGAAATTAATACAAATGAAATTAATCTGTCTTTTGAAAATGTCTTTTTTCAAAAGACACGAACAAAATCGTCTAAAGGAACCTGAAGTGCTATCTCTGACATTTCCATTGATTCTTTATTCCCGTTACTTTCAGATATAAATTTAGAATATTATCGAATGGGTTTAGTCGTCCCCTCCTTGAATATTTAAAATTTGGAAAACCCACCCCTGGAATAATTCCTCCCCCCTCAAAGAACATTTTCCTTTCCTGCTGATAAATCCCCCGCGTTAAATTCCACCCAGCAGAAATTTCCCAGCCGTGGAATATGCTCCCCCAAACATATTCCCCTCAGATAATTTCGGATATTCATAAAAATGGATGCTGAAGTTTCTACTCAACTTTTTATGTCAGAAGCAATGCTATAGCGTTACCTAAGTAAATCGCATTGCGTTCATTTTTAAGGCTTGAGATAAAAACTGAAACCTTAGCGGAGACAGTGATGGGGGGAAGTCTCCCCCCTCACATGCATAATTAAGCAGCCACAGAGAAATTAATACAAATGAAATTAATCTGTCTTTTGAAAATGTCTTTTTTCAAAAGACACGAACAAAATCGTCTAAAGGAACCTGAAGTGCTATCTCTGACATTTCCATTGATTCTTTATTCCCGTTACTTCCAGATATAAATTTAGAATATTATCGAATGGGTTTAGTCGTCCCCTCCTTGAATAATTAAAATTTGGAAAACCCACCCCTGGGAAATTCCTCCCCCCTCAAAGAACATTTTCCTTTCCTGCTGATAAATCCCCCGCGTTAAATTCCACCCAGCAGAAATTTCCCAGCCGTGGAATATGCTCCCCCAAATATATTTCCCTCAGATAATTTCGGATATTCATAAAAATGGAAGCTGAAATTTCTACTCAACTTTTTAGGTCAGAAGCAATGCTATAGCGTTACCTAAGTAAAGAGCCATTAGGGTTCAATGAATTAATACTTATTTATTTGTCCAGGGGTACTTTATGTGGAAAAGGTGGTCGCATAAACTTTGGAACGGGGTTCATTGAATTACAAATTAAAATTTATAGTGCCCTTACATCAGGGGCGGATCCAGGATTTTTTTTAGGGGGGGGGGACAAAATAGGTTGATCCGATAAACTTGCGTTAGGAGCAAGTTTAATTGACGCAATCTTGCGTTAATTAATTAAATTACATTACTTTAGACTACGTTAGGGGGAGGCACCCCCCTCGCCCCTCCCCTGGATCCGCAACTGCCTTACACTCTCTGTTTCTTTCCTTGTTAGGGAGGAGAGCAGATGCCTAATAGGTGTGTGTTAGTACCAATACATTCTAACTCTCATTGTGCCTTCAGGTATAAAACGAATTAGTTCAAAGGGAGGGTGGGGAAAAAGGGCATGGGGGGTATTTGCCCTTCGATCAATTGTGACTCGTAAGAGCTGGACTAGAACTTCCAATTTCCAATCAATTGAGCCCTCTCTGAAGTTTATACGAGAATCCCTTCCTGCCCCCGGGCCCTGGGGGGTTTTGTGGACGCCAGAGTTTTGTTACTTAGCCTTTCAACTATTTTTAACAAAATTTTTATCTGATGCATTTAGGGCGTGGAGGAAGAGAGGGGGCTAGTTGCCCTCCAGTCTCTTTTGACTCTTAAAAAGTGAACAAGAACTTTCAATTTCCAATCAAATCAGCCCTCTCTAAAGTTTATACGAGCATCCCTTCCATAAAAAATAATATAAAGGATTCGAAGAATCCTTAAATTACAACCATTGCCCTGAGGGCTGTGGGAGAGTTGTCATCCCCAAAGACCTAATTCCCAGACCTTAAAACTACGTTTAATAAAATGGCTGTCTCAAAATTTTGATTGGATGTGTTTGCGGAAAAGGTGGGCGTGAGAGGGGGGTTAGTTGCCCTCAAATCACTTTCGACTATTAAAAATGGCACGAGCCCTTTGAATTTCCAATCGAATGAGCCTTTTTTGAAATTTCTACGACACCGCCTAACTTAAAACCCTTGCCTTGAGGGTTGTGGGGGAGTGTCCTCCTCCAAAACATATTTTCTATTTGAAAATCAACTATGCTGAACAAATGGGTATCTCAAAATTTCGATTGGAGGTGTTTGGGGGAATGATGGACGTGGGGGAGGGGGGGGGGGGGTAGTTGTCCTCCAATCACTTTCGACTATTAAAAAGGGCACTAGCCCTTTAAATTTCCAATCGAATGAGCCTTTTTTGAAGTTTCTACGACAACACCTTCTACAAAAACCTTATATGCCCCCAGGGCATAACTTAAAACCCTTGCCCTAAGGGTTGGGGGGAGTGTCCTCCTCAAAAACATATTTTCTACCTGAAAATCAACTACGCTGAACAAAATGGCTATCTCAAAATTTTGATTGGATGTGTTTGGGGGTATGATGGGCGTGGAGGGGGGCTAGTTGCCCTCCAATCACTTTCGACTATTAAAAAGGGTACTAGCTTTTTGAATTTCAAATGGAATGAGCCTTTTTTGAAGTTTCTACGGCAACACCTTCTACAAAAACCTTATATGCACCCAGGGCATAACTTAAAACCCTTGCCCTGAGGGTTGTGGGGGATTGTCCTCCTCAAAAACATATTTTGTATCTGGAAATCAACTACACTAAACAAAATGGCTATCTCTAAATATTGACCGGATGTGTTTGGGGGAATGATGGGTGTGGGGGAGGGGGGCTAGTTGGCCTCCAATCACTTTTGACTATTAAAAAGGGCACTATCCCCTTGAATTTCCAATCGAATGAGCCTTTTTTGAAGTTTCTATGACAACTATCCCTTTGAATTTCCAATCGAATGAGCCTTTCTTGAAGTTTCTATGACAACGCCTTCTATAAAAACCTTATATGCACCCAGGGCATAACTTAAAACCCTTGCCCTGAGGGTTGTGGGGGATTGTCCTCCTCAAAAACATATTTTCTATCTGGAAATCAACTACGCTGAACAAAATGGTCATCTCAAAATTTTGATTGGATGTGTTTGGGGGAATGATGGGCGTGGGGGTCTAGTTGCACTACAATCACTTTCGACTATTAAAAAGGGGACTAGCCCTTTAATTTCCAATCGAATGAGCCTGTTTTGAAGTTTCTATGACAACGCCTTCTATAAAAATCTTATATGCCCCCAGAGCATAGCTTAAAGCCCTTGCATCGAGGGCTGTGGGGGAGTGTCCTCCTCAAAAATATATTTTCTATCTGGAAATCAACTACGCTGAACAAAATGGCTATCTCAAAATTTTGATTGGATGTGTTTGGGGGAATGATGGCCGTCGGGGGGGGGGGGGGGCTAGTTGCCCTCTAATCATTTTTGACTGTTAAAAAGGGCACTAGAACTCTCGATTTTCAATCGAATAAGCCCCCTTTGAAGTTTCTACGACGACCCCTTCCATTTGAAGTGCCTCTGGAAAGATAATAATAATAAAACATTGGAGCCGTATGGCCTTTACTATAGGCAACGCTAGAGCGTTGCCTCTGATAAAGCGCTTAACCTGGGACTTGTGCCAGCTGCTATTTTGCTTGACATAAAAAAAGCGTTTGACAGTATGGATCATGGGATTCTATTAGGTAAACTAGAGCACATTGGAATTAGAGGAGAGGCTACACAATGGTTCAGGTCTTACCTTAGTAGCCGACGTGTTTATATAGGAAAGATCCACTGAATGACACCGTTGTCAACTTCGGTGTGCCCAAGGCTCAATTTTAGGCCCACTGTTATTCCTGGTTAATGTGAATGACCTAACTCGCGTTCTGAAGCCTAACTCCAGGACTTCGTGGTGCTGCAAATTATGTTGCAACCTAATAATTTCGAGCAACGATAACGAATCGGATGAACTTGTGGCGTTCGCGGATGACACTACAGTGGCTTCCTGTGACAACGAAATGTCAGTGCTCCAGAGTAAACTTGAGGTCATCTTAGAAGAAACTTACATTTGGATGGATGCCAATCTATTCGTAACAAACGTTGACAAATCTTGCGTTCTCTTTTTCTCAAGAATTGGAACTCTTCGCACAGAAGTATCGGGAATAACGACTTCTCGAGGAACGATGAGACGACCATAAAATGGCTATCCCAGGTAGCTAGATGTACTCCTTGACGAAAACTTATCCTTCGTACATCACATTCACGCTGTGGAGCTGAAGCTCTCCCGTAATCTTGGGATAATCAGGAAACTAAAACACACATTCCCTCAAAAAACCCTTCGTCTATTTTATAATAGACTTATCAAGCCTTATATCCAGTATTGTGCGTCAATTTGGCAGTCAACATTTACATCCCACCTGAAAAGACTTGATTCAATCTACAAACATGCCCTGAAAATAATCGGAAATATGGACGATTTTCTTTCCCGTGAATCACTTTATCATTTATCATCCTCAGTTATTGTTTTCAAATTTTTGTTCAGATTACTTCCATCAGCATTCCACAGTCTTTTCCAATTGGTATCGGAACAACATCCTAGGAACACAAGATCTGCCTCAAACCTTTTGATGAGATGAACACCTACAGTACGGTCGGATTTGGCACCGGATGTGGCTTGCGCGGAAGTGTGGAACGTGCTTCCACAAGAGCTGAGATGTAGGAGCTCCCTTGGGTCTTTTAAAAATAATTTAAAAAAAAATATCTTCTTAAATTTCAAAAAATATAGTTAATTAATAATTGAGATTTTTGTTTTAAAAATTATTATCATTATTATATCGGTTTATTTTTTGGTTTTTATTTATTTATTATTATTTTGTAAGGTTAAGGTAGCTATGTTTTCGGAGAGGAAGGGAGAAATCTCTTAGATAATGAATTGTATGGATGAGGAATGTGGTTGTGTTGAAGAGTAAAGCGAGAGTCGTAAAGCGTGATTAGGAGGAATCGTTATTTTTTTAAGGGACTCAACGTGCGTTTTTTGCATAGAGAAGTTTATTTATGTTCATTTATTTCTCTTTTTTTTAATAAATCCCGATTGAATTGAAAAAAAATTAATTTCTCTGGGGGCATATAAGGTTTTTATTGAAAGCTTTGTCGTAGAACCTTGAAAAATGGCTCATTCGATTGGAAATTCAAAGGGCTAGTGGCCTTTTTAATATTCGAAAGTGATTGGAGGGCAACTAACTCCTCTCACGCCGACCTTTTCCCCAAACACGTCCAATTAAAATTTTTAGATAGCCATTTTGTTAAACGTAGTTAAAAGTTTTAGAATTTAGGTCTTTGAGGAAGATAACTTCCTTAGAGCCCTCAAGGCAAGGGTTGTAAGTTATACCCTGGGAGCATATAAGGTTTGTATAGATAGCGATGTTGTAGAAACTTCAAAAAAGGCTTATTCGATTAGAAATTAGAAGGGCCTGTGCCCTTTTTAATAGTCGAAAGTGATTGGAGGATAACTAACACACCTCTCACATCCACAATTTTCCCAAACACATCCATTCAAAATTTTGAGATAACCATTTTGTTCGAAGTAGTTAAAAATTCCGAAAACTATGTATTTGAGGATGAAACGTCCCCCCCCCAGCCTTCAGGGCAAGAGTTGGAAGTTATGCCCTGGGAGAATATACTGTTTTTTTTTATAGAAAGCGTTGTCGTAAAAACTTCAAAAAGGGCTCATTTAATTGGTAATTGAAAAGGCTAGTGCCATTTTTAATAGTCGAAAGTGATTAGTGGGCAAGTAACCCACAACAAAGACGCCCACAACAAAGACATCCAATCAAAATTTTGAGATAGCTATTTTGTTCAACGTAATTAAAAGTTCTGGAAATCAGGTCTTCGAGGATGACAACCCCCTCATAGCCCTAAGGGCAAGGGTTGTAATTTATGCCCTGGGGGCACATAAAGTAATCATAGAAAGCGTTGACGTAGAAACTCAAAAAGGGCTCATTCAATTGGAAATTAAAAGGGCTAGTGCTCTTTTTAATAGTCGAAAGTGGTTCGAAGGCTTGACATTTTTATAGTACTTCGTATCAAAGGAGTTGTCGTAGAAACTTCGAAAATGACTCATTCGATTGAAAATGGAAAGGGCTTGTGCCCTTTTTTATAGTTGAAAGTAATTGGAGGGCAAATAATCCCCCTCCCACACCCACCCTCCTATTTGACCATTATGTTTAACAACTAGAAATTGCCTCGGGATTAAATCAAAATGCACCGTGAGTTAATGATCATTCTCAATAAGGCATCCCAGCAGTATCCCAAGAATGACTGAGGATATTATGTTCAAACTTTCGGGGCTACTTCTGCTCTTAAGATTTAACCAAGTCAAAATAACTTTGAAGCAACTGCAGGGAAACACATAATTAGTCAACAAAAAAGTCATCTTTGGAAGTATTTCAAAAATGTTTCTTTAGAAAAAATATCCATGTCAATCCTCAACAGCAAGAATTGGTAAAGTACATCCTGGACCTTAGAAATGAAAATCTTCCATTACAGTATAATTAAGGCAAATATGTAGGCTATAATTAAGACAAAAAATACTGAAGAATAAACCGGAAAAGAAGTTCAAATTTCAATTACACTCGACTCCAGTAAAGGTCAACTTGGATGTACTGCTCAATAGCATAAATTTCAAATTCAACTGGCATTTACCATGGAAAAAAATAAATAAATTGCATGGGCAAACTTTCAAATTTGTTAATATCACTCTCTGTACACTTGTTCTTAATAACTGTTATGTTGTACGTGTCATTTTCTTGTGCTAAAACATAATGTAGCTTAAGAATTGTGTGGCTTTTTAAAATTGATTCAATAAGCAATAACTGTGTACGAGCAATAACTCATATCATAGCATTTTCTTTTACTGACATATTGATATTTTTGGCCAAACAAAACTCATCTAAATAGGTCATAACTTAAAGAAAGAATTCGTCTTTCGTCAAGGAAGTTGTAACAAACTTATGGTCACACAAAAGCATCAAGAAAAAGTTCATATTATCTGCAGTTAGAAGACAAGCGAAAATACGAATTAGTATATATAGGCCTATCGTATAGCAGTGATGAACCTTGCAGCTAAGCTGCCCGGTTCCTGGTACTATTCATATATTTACTCCCTTTATACAACCAACTACTAAAAATACAACTCCCTTTATACAATATATATATAGTATATATATATAGATATATATATATATATATATATATATATATATATATATATATATATATATATATATATATATATATATATATATATATATATATATATATATATATATATATATATATATATATATAGGCCTATATAATATATATATATATAATATATAATATACTATATATATAATATATAATAGATATATATATACTAATATATATATATATATATATATATATAATATAATATATATATATACTATATATATATATATATATATATATATATATAGATATATATATATATATATATATTATATATAATATATATAATATATATATATATATATATATATATATATCTATATATATATATATATATATATATATTCATATCTATTTATAAATCTTTCTTGAAAACAACTCCACATTTTTTTAAAGATCAGGACTCTGAGATATTCTGTCATGAAAAAAGCGATCTAGACAGGTCACCAGTTTGAGAAAAGCCGTTAAGAGCTTCAAAGAAAACATATGAGTGACATCATATTTATGAGCACATTTCAAGAGCATAAATTATATCATTTTACCTCAGGGATAGTTGTATTGTTTTTAGAATATATGACACATGCAAAATTACAAAAGATGAAAAATGAATCCGAACAGCTTAAAACAGCATGGAACAGGAAACAGCAAAAATCACATTCAATTGCAAAGGAAAACATTGCACAACAAAATATGTTGTTAGATGACAAAGCAAAGTTACAATGGAATGAAGGAGTATTTCATTTATTGTTCATGATTCTGTGAAGGATAAACGAGAAACAAGAATTTAATTCATGCTAGAATAATACAGTTCAATGGACATTGCTAATTTTTCACCCTAGAATGAAGAAATGTTATTTTGGTGTCAGCAAGATACACGGAGGGAAAAAATGAATCACACCAGAATTTCTTAAACACCTGGGAACGCAATGAAGTTATTTTGGCACCACTGACAGATAAAACGGAAAGAGGAATTGAATTCATGCAAGAACAAAAAATCATTTGTGTGACATCACATTTATATAAAATCGAAGACCAAAAATTACCTGATTTTTTGCCCAGTGTTGTTTGTATTGTGTAATATAAACATACAATTTTGTATGCATCTACGATGCATACAAAATTGCAAAGCATAACAAACGGCTTAGCAAAATGCATTGAACAAGCAACAGCAAGAATTCCAAACAAAATGTAGCAAAATATATTCTACAGTTATACAACAGAAGCTAACAACAGAAGAAAAACAGAAACAATTATATACAAAAGCAAAGCATGTTTCCTCTTATTCTGCAACTAGAAATTTCATTGGATTACTTACCATTTTTGATAACAGAAGCTTCAGAAGGAGTGATGAGATCAGCCATATTTGGAATTTGAGGTAGTATGTCAATAATATAATCTTTGAACAGAGTTGCTGACACTTATAAAATATACAAAATATCACCAACACTAGGAAATGTTTTACTCAAGAGAGTGGAAGCACAAAGTCCCTAAAAATATAAATGGTAAAATCAATAATGTCAAGCAAGGATAATTTTATCTGAACAGATTGAAAATCAAGGACTCAACTGCTTCAGCTGTAAAAAGTAATAGAAATGGGATTCATTTGTAAAAGTAAGATGGTAAAAAAAAACAAAAAAAAACTGTGCTAATAACCTAACTATAATTCAAAGTGTAGTCTTGGTTTTAAGATAAAACAAAATTACACAGCAAAATTGCAGAATATAAGCTGTTACCAATACTGGAATCGCAGGTCCATTCATGTTTTTTTTTTCAAACTCAAAGCATTATAGCAGTGTCTAATACGAAAAAAAGTTGAAAAATAATTAAAACTGACAAGCTAATAAAACTGACTATTCTGTAGACAATTTAAAGGTGTAGGAATGTTCTTCTCCATGGATTGAATAAAACTTAATTATGCTTCTGGCACTTAATTAAATTTGCCCACTACAAATATAATTTTAGTTATTTTCAGCAGTTGTTGTGGTTTTGTCATAAAAAATCATATACTTTTAAGCGTCTATCTCTAACAGGTTCTATTTGTCTGACTTTTAAGATTCAGTGGAAACTCCTCCAAGACTAAATCCAAATATAAAATATAACACCTTCAAAATTATATCACCTTTTGTCAATAAAATTCCTAGCATCTACTTTTTGTATATTGTAGAGTAAATTGCCACTTTATGGAAACATACTCACACAGGAAGAAAAAGTAAAATGCTCTTTGAAAACAAATTCAAGGGGAATTCCTAAAAAAGGCCTGTAACTCATAAAGAATGGCAACTATTTGAAATTAAAAGTACAACAATGGAATCGCCATATTTGAAAACCTCATATAGAAAAGTTACAAAGACCAACATTGAACCTATAGGGAAATCACTTTTTGCATGGTTAGCACTAATGTAGCTTTCTTTTTTTATTCTTTTTACACTGTAGCTATTAGGGAATTGGAACGTCATAAAAAGCTTTTTAATGGCATATTTGAAAGCGATTTTGTTATATCTATGTGTCTTTTATATGTTAATTTTAGTACAAAAATCATAAAGCATAATATTGCACCAAAACAGAGATTTTTTGTAGTCCAATTATTGGAGTAGAATGCTGAGAGGCATGGAAAGGTATCATACAAATCTGTAGGGTCCAAACCAATTGCTAGAAATTTCTAACTCCTCCTTGTCGCTATTTATAATACTATTAACTCTAATAAATACTTTTGTTTATTTTGTCCTTCTATTTTTAAAATCCTCATTTATTTGATAAATTAGTATTTTTTATCTTCAACTTCACAAAGATACAAAGGATATGATACCCCTTGGACTCTACCTATCGGATAACGCCAGATTATTTAAGGTATAAGGGGTACAAAGTAACAAATCATCAAACAGTTCTAGTGTATTTCCCTAGATTTCTATTATTACTCATCTTGAGCCAAATTGACTTGCTGACTTACAAATTTGCACAACACCCTCGAATACAAACTAAATAGTCAGAAACACCAGAGCTCAAACTGCTACCTTTATGAACACAGGGTGGAGTCTTACACAGCAGCTATTTAAAGAAGAAGTATCCCGTTCTACCACAGAGGTTTATTTTTATTAGAAATATCCAAATTGCAGGCCTGATTACTAATGAGCCTGTGGTCAACACTTCAACTCTAGGCACAAGGCAAGGACATAAATTAAGGTAATTGTTTACATTTGTGCAGAAGCATAATTTTTGTCAAAATCTTGAAAGAAGGGATGGGGGCAAAGTTGGAGCCAATTTTCCCTAATTGAGCAAAAATGATGACAGTAAAAATTAAAAAATAAGCCATTTGGTGCCATGAAAGTACTGTAAGGTATAATAAAATACTATAAAGATACTTTATAGTAATATAAAGGTGAATATTTACTAAAGAAAACTGATTTATTTCTGTTGATGCTTAAATTATGCAGGCGTATCTTAGTTTTAGTAAGATTTTACCAAAATTTAGTATTGACGAAACTAAACTTCAGCTGAAGTGGGGGAGGGCGCAAACTTGGGTCTGGGGAGGGCTTACCCCTGCTCCATTGTAATTTATGCCCCTTCTTTGTTGCTTTTTTAATGATGGTACGTAACTTTTTGCAAGTCTAGGGTTAATCCAGTACATAAGGAAACATGTTAAAAAAACAATTCTTAATTTATAATATGCATTAATGATCCTAGTTAACATATTTTGCTGGGGAACAACCTTTATCCTCACTATTTTCCTTTTATTTCCAGTTTTCTATCACATTTTAAAATATTTGTGTCTATTCTCTAAGTCTCAAAAATTGTTTGTAAACGAACACCCAAGTGCCATCTAACTAATCTAGCCTAACCTAACTTAACCTAATTTATCAGTATTTGGCTATTAATAGGTTTTTGGTAGATGGTACTGATGGCGTTTAACTAAAAATATAGATTATTTTAAAATGGAAAATGCAGTTGAATCCATCTTTATTTTTCAGAATTGTACAACAGTGAAAGCAGTGAAGATAAAGGTTCTCCCCTTGCAAAATATATTAACTAGGATTATTCTGCATATTATGAAGTACGAATTGTTTTCTTAACATGTTTCCTTATATACTTGACGGGACACCACAGTACAGTTTATATATAGAGAAAAAAAATTAGCCAAACATTATATATGAAAAAAAAAAAAATATGTCTAGCCAACTCGGAGGCTAATATGAATGACAGCGTATATATCTAGAATCTTTAAATTAGCCAAGCAGCTGGCTATTAGATCTCACCTATATATATATTTCCACCTTAATTACCCAGCCGGTAAGCTTTTATTAGAATTGTATATACACTATTAAGTTAGCTAACTAGTTGGCTATTAATATTCCAGGTATACATAAACTTTATTTTAAATTAGCCAACTAGTCAGTTATCAATAAAAGTTCTAATACACTTGTGGAATTAGCTAGCTAGTTGGCTATTAATATCCCAGGTATATATGTGTTTTAGTTTAAAATAGCCAACTACTCAGCTATCAATGAAGTTTCTAATATACAGTAGAATTAGCAACTAGTTTGCTATTGAAGTCTCAGCAGTATACACATGTTTAGATTAGCCAACCAGTTGGCAATTAGATCTTACCTATATATACACTTCAGCTTGAATTAGCCAACTAGGAAGAGAACTGTATATACTTTACAGAATTAGCTAACTGAGACTATTTGGCTAATATCAAACCACTTTATGTATAAATATCCAAAATATAGGAAAAATCATTTGAAATATACACCAAAATATAAAACAGCAAACAGGGTTGACTACTGTGATTAGAGTTGCCAACTGACGACCTTACCAACGTGCCACAGTGAGAGCTGAAAAAATGCTTTTTTGACCTTAAAAGTGCAACAAACCATGCTTTTTTTTTACATAGATAGTGCAACAAGCCAAAAATTTCGGTATTCATTCTGAAATGTCTGGAAAGCTTAAGAATTACATACTGAGAGTTGTCCCAGATAGCACGTTTTTGCAGCTATAGATCAGTCACTGAAAGACCAGCTTCAGTAACAAAACATTATACGTTTCCATTGCAACCAGTCAGCAGCAGAGTGGCAAAATCTAACAGTTAAGTATAAGATAGTGAAAATAGTATTTCATCCTAAAATTAACGAATGACCACTTTTATTTCGACCTTTCTCTCTTCCTGCATTGGAATTTCCCTGTAAGTCAAAAAAAGAGCATCAACAAATGAATTGGCATATCAACATTAACAAACGCTGCTTCTTTAGGTTTAGACAACTAAAAAACTTAACCAAATTAATTATACATGTAATAGCTGCTGGGCAATCAACAGACCAGAATAGATCTTAGCTGCTGAATAGCATATGGTATTTGACCTGAGCTATAACTTTTCGATATCAACAAGGTTTAATGGGATTTGCTCAAAATTAAAGTAGTCATTAGCGTTTCTTGGCTTAATGAAGTATTTTGGACAAAACTGCACAATGAAGCATTTCTGAAGTTATCAATCAGGTGTTGGATCTAGGTCAACACATACTGAAACCCATTCTTCATGATATCCCTTTTCTCAGGTGTAGGGTTTCCGAAAATAAATTCAGAAATGTGTATGCAAATACAAAAGGATCGTGCATAAAATTTGATATTTTTAAGGCTTCTCTCTTGCGGCTCTGTCATCAGCTGAGTCCCCCTTGCCCGTGTTTGTAAGGATTAAGTAGACAGGATTCCACTACTCCAAAATTCTCTGAGAAGCTGCTTCCAAAAACACCCACCTTGTGCTTGCAAATTACAGAAATTTGTGGCTTTTAATATGACAAAACTCTTGGTATGCCTTTAGCTCATTGATTGTTTTAGGGCTATTTGTGACATAAGAAATAATGTCAAGTATAAAAACATCCAGGCCCTTGCAAATGACGTTGCAGGAAAACTAATGTCATTTGAGGGGTTTTGGGCTCTTTTATAAATAATTACAAATTTTATTTTCAAAATAACATTTAAACACTAAAACTGATGAAAGCAGTAATTATCATCCATAATCGAATACAAATAACCATTTTTCTCACTAAATAGTTCTTTCCAGAAAGAAAATTTTGAAACTTGTGGCTACTATGGGCTATTTTGAACCCTTTTAGTCTTTTTGAGTCCTCAAAATGTGATTTTGCCCAGAAGAATTATGAGATTTTTTCTGAATTCAATTATTGGAATTATGAAAGAGTATAAAAAACCGCATGATATATATATAATATAATATATATATATATATATATTATATATATATATATATATAATATCATATAGATATATATATATATATATATATATATATATATATATATATATACATATATATATATATATATATATATAATATATATAATATATATATATATATATATATATATATATATATATATATATATATATATATGTATATATATATTATATATACTACTACTAACAAGTTGTGAAGTTGCTGAAGGTGTAGTAGGGAAGAAAGCTAGAACTGCAGCTAAGAATATTAGTGAAAAAGCTTTATGTTTAATAGAAAGGAGAAAGGACTTGTACAAGAATTATCTGAGTGATAGATCGCATGAAAACAAAAGAAATGTAAGGAAAGTGGAGAAAGCATTGAAATATGAACTAAGGAGGTGTGAAGTGGAGGCCATGGATAAAATTGCCGAGGATTTAGAAGATGCAGCTAGACGGCATAATAGTAAAATATTGTACTGGCACGTTAACAAATTGAGAGGTAGTAGTCAATCCGGACTTGTCCCAGTTAAAGATAGGAATGGGGTGGCAATTAGCGATAAGGAAAAAGCTAAAGCGAGATGGGCCGAACATTTTGAGAACTTGCTTAACCGAGATAGAGTTGCAGGAAAAAATATAGAGGAAAATGAAAAAGTTTGTGATACCTTGGATGTGAAGGAAGATTTGTTTTGTGAGGAGGAATTAGCAACAGTACTAAAAGGATTAAAGAATAATAAAGCTCCAGGTGCTGATAGGGTAGTAAATGAGTTTCTTAAATATGGTGGCTCTGAGGTTAGAAATAAG